>CM072511.1:105399275-105519275 GCA_036898135.1 Oncomelania hupensis
CACAAAACAAATTACTGTAAGAACTATTGAGGTCCGAGAGACCATCGCACAAGCCATTGGACAACTCGATGACATGCTGATAGTGGTGAAGAAACGGAAACTCCGATGTTATGGCCACCTCACCAGAGCATCAGGCCTTGGAAAGACCATCCTGCAAGGCACGGTGCAAGGAGGCAGAAGAAGATGGAGACAGAAAAAGAGGTGGGAGGAAAACATTCGGGGGTGGACTGGCTTGACACTGAGCGAAGCCATGAGGGTTGCTGAGGACAAAAGATCATCGGTGTTGCCCCAACGACTTTCGTGTTATGGGATAGGATAGCATAGGATAAGAACTATTATGCAGAGAACGAAAAAAGGCTATATGACAATCAAGACTGGTGTTGCAATTACACAATACATACATAACAAACAATCCAATGTGTATGAAATAATCACGCGGTAAAATTACGCACACACTTTAAGAGGCATCAAATGCAGATCAAATAATTAAGTAGCCGATTGTAAAACAAGTTTAAAAAATGAGTTGTTACGTCATATTAAGGTAATGTTGCCTTCATGTACGTTTTGGTCCTGATTTGGCTCGGAAGAGTTCGCTGGACCTAAAGCAATAATCATGTAATGTAATGTTCATGTACGTTTGATTGAAGAAAGTGTGGCACACGATCTAATATTTAAAGGAAGAAAATCCTTAACGGGAAGAGAGGGGACTATAAACTGATTAAAAAAAAAATTTAAAGGAAGAGAGTTCCAGATTAGAGTTCCTGAGAATGCAAAACTATTCTTAAACAGGTCAATTCGGGTTCGAGGCAGGATGTATTTGTTGGACCCGTAACGTTCTATCGCAGCAGTGCATAGATTCCTTAAATATGGTGGTGTAAGGCCATGTTGCACTTTAAACAAGAGGGTCACAATGTTGAATGAAAACTGGTGGCATACGGACATTAGGTTTGCTGCTTGAAGTTTTTCAGATCATGAAAGACTGGAATCATCAATAATAATTTTCCCTGCTCTACGGTGCAAGGAGTTTAGTGTATTGATATGCACACCTCCTGCACCACACCATATTGATGACGCATAATTGAGATGTGAAAGGCAATGGGACGTGAAAAAAGTTCTTCTCGCTTCAGGACCGACAAAATGTTTTAATTTACGTAAGAGGTACAGATTTTTGGAGACAAGTTTGCAAACGTAATCTTCATGTTTATACCATCTAAGTTTATGATCAATAATTACGCCAAGCACGCTGTGAGTTTCAACTTGTTCAACAACTTTGGTCCCAACAACGAGATCAAGGCAGAACGGCGTTCTTTGACGTTGTTGTCTGCACGTTATGAGCGTACTCTTAGTCTTATTTGGATGTAGAAAGATTTTGTTATTATTGCACCATAGTGAAGAAGAAGAAGAAGAAGAAGAAGAAGAAGAAGAAGACTGCCTCTGTTTCTGAAGAAGAAGAAGAAGAAGAAGAAGAAGAAGAAGAGGAAGAAGAAGAAGAATGGCTCATTGTTTTTATATTGTTAGCCGTCCTGGATGCCTACGCGTCCATTTCCAGATGGGTGTAGTTGGTCAAGGATCAATGGTAGCCTAAACTGACAGTCCCTCATTGTTCGATGCGCCTTTTAGCAGCAAATAGGAGAAAAGAATGGCGGTGGGGTTGGGACGTATAAACACAGTCTATCTGAGTATGATAAGGCGCACTATAGGGAGTAAGCCTCGTTAAACTTAGCTACGCTATTTGGTGACGTACTTAGGAGAAGCTATGGGATTGAAGCCGGAATGGGAAATCATGTCAAAGCGAGAGTTTAAAGATTTAGTTTAGTTTTTTTGTTTGGTTTGTTGTCCAATTTGGGAAAAGGCAAGAAGTGAAAAAGGACAAGAAGACAGAAAGAACCGAAGAGGAAACAAAAGTAAGAATGTTTATTTTTTAAAAGAAATAACAAACAGTTGAACGATTAATTATATTTGAAATTGAAATTAACAGACGGCAAGATATCCAAAAACAGACAGACATACCATGACAGAAACAAAATTAAGAAAGAACCGCTGAGGAATAGTACAAGAGAAAAGCAAGTATATGTTACACAACAAATTAAAAATGTGGGTTTTTTTTAAAGGAACACATTCTGCGGGATTGGTTTTAGAGAACCATCATCATAAAAATATCTGATCATTTTCGCTACACTGTATGTTATTTTAATGTACTACACCAATTTCGCCTTTTAAGGTTAAAATTAGCCATAGCAGTTCTCGTGGTTAAAATATGGGACCGTCTATTCATATTCCTATTCTATCCTATCCTATCCCGTAACTCGGAGGTTGTAGGGGCACCACAGATGATTGTTTGACCAGCGTACTCCATTTTCCCCTGTCCTCAGCAACCCTTATGGTTTCGCTCAGTGTTAAACCAGTCCAATTCTTTTTCGGTCTCCCTCCTTGCAGGATGGTCTTTGCAAGACCTGATGATCTGGTGACGTGGCCATACCATCAGAGTTTTCGTTTTTTCACTACTGTGAGCAGGTCATCGTGTTGTCCAATGGCTTGTTGTCGTTGGTGATGTGCTGGGTATAGGAAATGCCCAGAAGTCTTCTGTAGCACCTCATCTCCACGCTTTGTATATGTATTCTTCGTTGTAGATCTGCTGTGAGGGTCTATGTTTCGTAAACGTGTAAAAAGATGGAGACGTCAAGGGAGCGCAGCAGTCTTACCTTGGAATGTAGGCCTATAGGCTGATGGTTTTCATATTACATGCATATATTTTAAGTTTATGGTGAAGCTATAGTATTTATACAGATGAAAATGCAAACTCCTCCTGGTCCCCTATACGCCTAGGTGTCAGGGGACACAAATGTACTTAACAAACAAACTCCTCCATTATTGCATCCAACTTGACTTTTAAGGCTGCTATTTGATAATGCTACATAACTGTGTTGCAAGGGCATATGCAATAAACGCAAGATTATTTCGATCAAGTTATTTCACTCTTCAGTTAAAGCTACAACGAGTGAATGAATGTTAAATTATAGCTAATATAGAGCTTATAATACAATGTGATAAGCTACAGAACTGTGTACTAAAGGACAACGTTTAACTACAAGATCAACTCAGTTTAGTTAGTATGCTACATCTAACTCACGTTTTAACTTAAAGTATTTGTCCCGTCGAAAGTTGTTTGTGTTTGACGCTTAGAAGGAATGTATACTCCTGGTGCTGGTTGTATGTTGAAAGCCTGTATTACGTTTCACAGCATAACAAAAGCGTTCGTGTTAGAAAACAAACTTTGCATAGCAGTGGCATAATAATAATAATAATAATAATAATAATAATAATAATAATAATAATAATAATAATAATAATAATAATAATAATAATAATATTTTTTTTAATGGATGCTATACGCGCCTTATTCCTAACTCAGACTCAAAGCGCGGCGATCTGTAACCAGCATACACGCTCACATGTTACAGATACTCATGCGTACACAACACCTTCATAACTCAAACATGTGGTGTAAGGGTTAAGCCGCTATTAGAAGTCGGAAAGGAAATTGAATTTTTATTTTAGAAATTTTTGATGGACTGCATCCAATATTGAAGGGAGGGAGGAAACCGGAGTACCCGGTGAAAACCCTCGGTGACCTCAAACGGCACCTAAGTTCGCCCCTTGCGGGAATCGAACCCGCGACTATCAGCATACATAGAAGTTTCTGTTGTTAAGACCCCGACACATATATTTTAGAGCATCACGTAGTTAACACTGTGACATTTCGAGATGCCTTCTGCTGCACTAACCTTTGACTAACGTCGTTATTTCTGATAAATCTTCTATTTTACCGTCCTCTGTTCCTAAGAACCAAAAGCGATTGTTGTTGGTGGTGAAGAAGAAGAAGAAGAAGAAGAAGAAGAAGAAGAAGAAGAAGAAGATGGTGATGATGATGATGATGATGATGATGATGATGATGATGATGATGATGATGATGATGATGATGATGATGATGATGATGATGGTGATGATGATGATGATAGATAAAACAATCAAGAAGAACAAGCACATGATCAAGCAAGCAGATGGATGGGGAGAGGGAGAGGGAGAGGGGGAGGGAGGGAGAGATAGAGAGAGATGGAGGGAGGAAACTTTGAAACTTTTTGAAACTTTTTTTTATTAGGGATAAAGATTTTAGACTAATGATACAGTCTAATCTTCCAATCTGTCCCTTAAGAAATTAACATAATAATAATTAACCTTTAACTTTAACTTGGAAATCACATCACTCACAAACACACACACACAATCACACTAACATCTTCATCATTATCTTTAAACAATTTTAGGCAACTACCCTTTTCCCCATATCCTTCACCCTTATAATAATAATAATAATAATAATAATAATAATAATAATAATAATAATAATAATAATAATAAGACAAGTCAAGTTCCACAGCAAATTAATAATAATAATAATAATAATAATAATAATAATAATAATAATAATAATAATAATGATAATAATAATAATAATAATAATAATAATAATAATAATAATAATAATAATAATAATAATAATAATAATAATAATAATAAAGTGAATAAATAAATAGGTTAATAATTACACGAATGACTGTGTTGTCATATATATTATTATACATCACTTTTATAATTAATTTTGCAGATGCCTACATATTTTACATTTGAAAGAAAACAGTGTGTCGCAATGTTTACACTCCAGAGGGAGAGAGTTCCATACACTAGCTCCATTAAACGATAGGCTATTTTTGTATAAATCAATGCGAGGGAGGGGTAGTTTATAATTATACAGTCTATGCCCATCAACTGGCTTAATAAAAAATGTATCAAGATATGCAGGTGTTTCTCCGTGTGTGATTTTGAACATAAGGATAGCTGTATTAAATATAAATTGTTTTTGAAGAGGTAATATTCGGAGTTCTTGATATTTTTCATTAGTTGTAGCATCTGTATTTATATTATTATAAGATTTATAAAGTATCTTGATTGCTCTTTTATGAAGACTATTTAGATGTTTAATTTGAGCGTCACTGGCATTACACCAAATAATCGATGCATAATTAAAATGAGACATACAGTGGGCATAGAAAAAAGATTTTAATGCATCAGCCGTAACAAAATGTCTAAGTTTATTTAGGAGGAAGAGGTTTTTAGAATTTTTTTTACAGATATGGTTATATTGAAGGGAGATGAAAATGCATTACACCAATATCGCCTTTTTAGGTTAAAATTAGCTATAGCAGTTCACGTTGTTAAAATATGGGACCGTCTATTCATATTCCTATCCTATCCTATCCTATCCTATCCCGTAACTCGGAAATCGTAGGGGCACCACATGAGGAAGAGAGAGAGAGAGAGGAACTTTGACAGCGCACTAAAGTCTTTGAAAGCAAAGTGAACAGTTAATTAAGAACTCTACCACTAGCGAACCCTGTAACTGCTCGTCCATCCTGTCACAGTGTGTACGAGCTGGCCATTCATACTACATTTCTGTCTACACTCACATATCATCTCTGCTGCATATTGAGAGAATCTCAGGCTTCATTTGAGGAACATCGCATTACTGCACTAACCAAAGTAGTCTTGTTTAATCTATTCAGACAAAGACAGGTTGTCGCTGTTGTTACAATACAACAACACAATGCAATAATAATACTGGATGCTGTGCTCGCTATTTTCCCCAAAACACCAATTAGGCTCAAAGCGCTGCGACCTGTACCAACATACGCGCTCAAATGTTTCACCCACTCACACACACACACACACACACACACACACACACACACCCACACACACACACACCACATGTATCACTTAAACAGGTTGTGTCAAGGCAGGGAGATCACTAATGGATTACGAAAAGGAAATGGAATTTTTAATTTTAACATTTGACTGAATAGTCTCGTACCTAAGTCATGAAAGTTTGCATCTTGCGGGAATCGAACCCTCGGTATTAGGTAGTAGTCTAAACTAATATACATTTTATGAGTCGCACATCCTGGGCTTACCGCTCTGGTCGCAACATGCGCACATGTTCTGCCCAGCTGGCCACAGCATGCAGTCTCTAGCTCCTTCCTCACGTAATACAATTTGCAATCTTTCTGAACCATTATGGTCGTATTCACCCACTTCGGCCTGACTCATTTAGCACTTTCGATGATTAGTCACATACTAAAGCATGCTTTCACAACAATTGCAGGCTCAGCCCAAAATATTTTATAAGGGATGGTCTACTGTTCTTATTACAATGGAACAATTTGTATATCAAGGGAGATACCATTCCAAAGTGGGAAGTCCGGTTTCTTAAGGAGTGGGACTATTGTTTTTTTTTTTTCAAAACAAGAATCAGACCTATTTATTACAAGATATATATACAATCTGCGCTGAAAAAACAGTCATATGTAGCCCAGTATCGGGTAATGCTAGACCAAACACTATGGGATGTGCTGATAACGCCATAATATGCGCATTTTTTCTTCATATTAGTCGATACATCTTTCAGGATTTTCAATTGTAGTGTTTTGTTTTCCTTTTTCAGACAATCCACCTGTGCATTAACTATGAAGATTGTATCTTGGGAACGAATTTGTGGATCCCCGGTAGCGGAGGGGTAGCGCAGTAGTATGTATCATAATACACAATCCAAGTATAGCCTACTAAATGGGCATGGGACATGGGGCGTTCTGATCCCCGACTATTTCAAATTATTTCCAAATTACAAAAAATATCTAATTACATAATATTTTCATACAGTCTGAAGCAGGAAAATAAAATTGCAGAAAAAAGATTTCCCATGTTGATAGCAGAGGTGGTGGCGACCGTTGTCCTGCTGGTGATGCTGGTGATTGTGATGATGATGATGATGAAATGAGAAGGGGACGGAGGAAGAGGAGGAGTTGATGATGACGAAAACGACAACAACGAAATTGATGATGACGAAAACGACAACGACGAAATTGATGATGATGATGATGATGATGATGATGATGATGATGATCATGATGATCATGATCATGATCATGATGATGATGATGATGACGACGATGACGATGATGATGAAACAGTCCATTTCAATGTGCCAGATTCCACGATGAACAACTATCGTGCACATTAAGCTGTGATAGCTGGATAAAATACTGGGGATCCCTGCGAAGAAGAAGAAGAAGAGGAAGAAGAAGAAGAAGAAGAAGAAGAAGAAGAAGAAGAAGAAGAAGAAGAAGAAGAAGAAGAAGAAGAAGAAGAAGAAGAAGAGTAGCAACAGCAATAACAAGAGCAAGTGGGAGATTCCAGCACGAGCCATTTTAATGATCCAAGGCAATTAGGCCATTGATATTAAGCGCATGATAATCAGGTTCAAAGGCAAGACACTGATTACAGTAAACATTCATGTTGTTAAGATTTTGTCTGTAACTTATATGTTTTCAATTGAATCATTTAAAATTTGTGCTAAACTAAATCTAGGAACAAATCAACACTTTGTGTTTTTTTTCTTTCCATTTATTAACTTATCAATTTCATGTTTTCCAGGTACACCTTACTTGGTAGAAGGAATAGAACAAAACGTCTGCTTCTCTGATAAAGAGCCAAGCAAGTAATCTTTTCCAGTGAAATATAGGCCTAATGTTTCTTGTGTTTGCGCGTACTTACCGTATTTACTCAAAGTTATAAGTACTTTTCTGGTGTTTATATTAATTAACAAACAAACAAAATATGAAAACAAACTGGAGAACAATGTTTTATTATAATTGTTTAAGCTTATTTTACTTCAAATAACGTGTATAATGCTTGTGTTTTGCACAAAAAGACAATAGCTTATATGTGTTGATAATGACATTCACGTGCTCGTAAAGTATATCGTAGTTACAAGAATGCTGTCATATTTAATTATCCGCTTGACATTCAGTCATGCATCGTCAGATACCAAATAAAATATTATACAAGTATATAAAAAAATAAATAAATAAATACCAGCCCTGCCTGTGCATAGTCTCCTCCATCAAATTCCCACCCATTTAATCTTTGTCCTAATGATTAAAAAATCTAATAATTTAAAGTGTACAAAAACAATTCGTGCGCCTCTAATAGATTATTTTTAATTTAAGAAATATTTTCAGAGTGTGTCATTCATGGATATAAATGACTTGATTGACTTCTGAAGAAAAGAAAGTAAAATCTTCATATTCGGATATAGCATGATAGAAAAACAAGAACAACATAACAAACTAACGCAGAAGTCAAGATAGGGCCCGCCACCGGCCACATCGTGTGTACTTTATAAATGGCGTAAGATAAAAGATGCAGTTTTTTTTAAATGAATGAACATTGAAGTTTAACGTCTACATCCACTATTGGCGATATGGTAGACATGGATAACAATCCTAGGGAAGAAGGTCAGGGACCAAAATCAACACTGAACCACCAGAGCAATCGTTCTGCTAAAACAGACTGTTAAAATGGCCACTTTTATCTTGCCCATCACGGGATTCTAATCTGGGTCCTCAGTGTGCCAGGCGAACGCCCTACCACTTGAGCTACGGCGATGGTCAGTGTTTTTAAAGTTACTTCTATTTCAAGCATCATTCACTGAAAATAAGTCTGAGGCCGAGATCAAAATTGCGTAAAAGTTGATAAAAGTGTCTAATTCACACCAAGAGCTTACTATTTGCTTATAGATCATACAGTTTTGTGTGTATCTAATATTACATTAATTTCAAAAGTCACCTAAATATGTGTGTATCGAACACAGAGCTAGTTTTTATAGTTCTAGGTCCATGTATGCATACATCTCAATAAGACAGGAAACGCAATACTCTTAAGTTTACAGTTCAAGGTCAGACAGACAACAGAGCAAAAGATGTAAAGTGCACAAACGAAAAGTATGCCATCCAAAGTGCTTAACATAGAGAGCGATGTTGTCATAAACCGAGGGAAATTCCGCTGTCGCGTGCAAAAACGGATGCAATCACTTAGCACGTTTATCCAAATGTTTTCCAAAAAAAACCCCACGTCTCTTCTTTGTGTAAACTGCCAATCGTTGACAAGTGTTTTAAGTTTAAATGACTGCTTCCCCTTTTACGTGCGTGCCTCGTAGATAATCCCATTTAAAAGAAAGGTCAATAAATTATATTCTCGTTTAGTGATGTGCAGTCGGCAGGAATGGTAGAATGATGTAGATTAAAGAATATACAAAAGGCTGAACAAATCGGTTACATGCAAAACACTCAATGATACAAAAAAATACATTGACAGAAAACGCACACGGAAATGTATGGAAGCTATTTCTCCATCATTTCTTATTGACTGTTGAGATTAAAAACGATAATTGACCATACTACAAATTGTATGCAACTACAACCGAATCAAAGAAGGCACAAAATTTAAGGGGCAATAAACACTGTCATTATTACAGTAGCTATAAATTAATTGTTAGTAGTTTCAACTGTGTCTACTTAAGTTTTCGATGGTTCTGGACTAAATCACGTCCTTTATGCCGCTCCTGCTACTGTTCGTCATGAGATACGATGATGGTAGGATTGCAGCGCGCTTGTACAAACATAACATCTCTTCCCTCCTGTGTTATGCTATTTGTTACACTTCCCTGTACGCATTCATCTTAAATACTTGGACGAGAATCAGTGTTCTGACAACAACTACTTAAGAATTCATTATTCTTGAAGATCCTCTTGTCTCTATTACCATGGCTACCATTGGATGGATAGGTTCCGCAGTTAGTAAAACAGCGGCCGCCATTGGACGGAAGCATTCTGGAATCTTTGCAACAGGAGCTGTCTTTTATTAAAGAAGTATCTTTGCTCTTTCTTTCATTTCGACGAGCCTGTGCCAGCGGTTTTGAAGACGAACAGCTGAAATCTGACACCGAAGAAGAAGCCGAGGAACACGAGTCATCCACGGCAAGTGATCGAAGACGTGCACGATCCGCCCCTTCAGAATCGACGTCGAAAACTTCCAGTGCCGAAAATTCAATCTTCTTTGGATCAGTATTCTGTTCAATCCGTAAAGTTGTTTTAAAACCGGTTTCTTTCAATTCAGAATCTGCATTTTCGATATCAGTGCACTTCGCCATCGTTCCTTTTGTTTCTTTTATTCTCCCCGGATTGTCAGGATGGTCTTTCTGTTTCCAGGTTTCGTTTACGGAATGGTTTATAAAACAAGATGTTTCTCTATTCACAGACAAACAACTTTGACCCCAAACGCTACTAGATTCTTCAGCATTAAATTTGAATTCTGTAGGGTTGTCAATAGTTCCCTCAGCGTGAAGAACAGGTCTGTTTATTCCTAAATATTGTGTATCTGTTTCGTTCTCATCGAAAGCGGCGTTATCTAGCCCGAAGCATTCTGTTTCGGCCTCTGCTTCTATCTGATTCTCCACGATACTCTCTTCCATCCTGGCAATCCTCATCCTCCAGCTTCCTTCCCCTCCTCCTCCAGCGCCGCTGCTGCTGCCGTCGTTGTCGCTGCCCCTGCTGGCGAAGAGGCGTATGGGGGCGAGGATAACGGACATTGTGGTGTCTATGGAAGTCAGAGAGTGACGAGAGAGGCGGTGATGACTCGTCGTTGACGTCATAGTCATGCTTTGTCGTGAGCCCGACTGACGTCGCTCGCTGCTTTGCAGCTTGTACTTCAAACGGCGGTACACGTCCTTCAGATGACCTTGCACCTACAGAACAGAAACCATGACAAGGTACTAGGTGGTGATGACGACGACGATGATGACGATGATGATGATGATGATGATGATGATGATGATGATGATGATGATGATGATGATGATGATGATGGTGGTGGTGGTGGTGGTGGTGATAAAGGAAAAAGAAGAACAAGAACAAGAACAAGAACAAGAACAAGAAGTAGAAGAAGAAGAAGAATTGCATAAACCCACCTCACCGTTGAAGAAGCAAAACAGCAAAGCTACAGCGGTACCCTGAAACGGAGGAAGAAAACAAAATAATTAATAACTGCACTCCTTATTCTTAGACAGTTAGGGAGAGAGGAATTGTAATAATCTAAGCTAATGAAAGTCTACAGTCCATTATTTTAACATTGTTTGACTTTGAACCTATAGCAGCTGACGTACATGTGTGAGTCTAATTAAGGATATACAACACTTACTTCAATTTATAGGCCCTACTAACCTTACCTACTTACAATGATATGCATGTATTATCAAAGTAATGTAATAATAATAATAATAATAATAATAATAATAATAATAATAATAATAATAATAATAATAATAATAATAATAATAATAAAACATAAAATAATAATAACAATAATACAGGTTGTTATTACGCACGCGTTTTTTTTTCAATCGAACTCAAAGCGCGGATATTATTGATCTTATCACATGACAGTTCACTAATGTACATTCAAAAATCTAGTCATTATTTTCTTGACTATACTAGAGGTAGTTTATGCCGGACTTCTTGCAGCTGTGTCTGCAGAAGTCTTCAGCTGCGGGGCCTCAAGCATTGGCAGAAGAAGAGGAAGAAGAAGACGAAGAAGATAAAAAAGACGAAGAAGAAGACGAGGAGGACGACGAAGAAGAAGACGAGGAGAGGGAAGAAGAAGAATAAAGAGGAAAAAGACGATACGAAGAGGAGGAAGAAGAAGGAGAAGAGGACGCAGAAGAAAGCGAAGAAGAAGACGAAGAAAAAGGCAGAAAAGAGGAGAACGAGGAAGAGAGAAGGAGACTGAGGAGAGGCGGACGAGGAGGAGAAAGAAGAGGAGAACGAGGAGGCTGGGAAGAAAAGGACGAGATGGAGCAAAGAAGAGGAGGAGAGACGGAGAAAGCAGAAAGAGAAGGGGAGAGGGATTGAGGAGCAGAGGAAGAAGACGACATAGACAGATAGGAGACTAAAAAAAAAAGGTAAGGGTAGTCCGTGTGGCCGTAGGGGAGCGTGATGTTGGAGATCACACTAATCTTGGGCCAGCGTAATGAGGGTGATGCCCATCTCTCTCCCTCGCTGTTTTACCTTCCCCACCCTTAAGAGAGTAGGTACTCAGTCACAGTTGAGTCAACTGGGGGCGTTGTTATTTGTCGCTTCACATTTTGCGGTCACCCATCCAAGTGCTAACCGCACTGGACGGTGCTTAACTTGCAACACAGTAGCGAGTGCTCCAACGAGTGCTCCAACCACTGCACTATCCGACACCCCAAGAGAGACTAAAGATCGAGTTAACAACGTGTCAAACTATACACGGTCGAATGGGACCATAATTGCGGTGTGACTATATATTATGTAGTATATATATATAAAACGATCCTTTCCTTCTCTGAAGACGGTTAGTAGTTGTGTTATTTGTGAGTTATTTATATAGGCTTATATAATATATATTCTTTCAAAGGATTTATTCTGCGACATGACGTGAGTAGAAGCAATTGTATTTATTCCATTTGATTTTTGTACATTTTGTATTTCGGCTATTGTGATGATTTATGTTTATTGTTTAATAGAGGGTGTGACAATTAGCTTATTGTTAGGAGTTAGAAAAGTTGTGAGACGGGAGAACACGCAGATTCACGCATACACGCACGCAAATACTGAAATATCCCCTTTCGTTACAGTACTATTATTGAAGGAAAAGAGAAAACCGGAGTACCCTAGGAAAAGTCTAGTAACTAAGATCATCCCACGCGGTGTTCGATCCCGCCACCTTTGGCAAAGGAAACCAGCGCATTATCAACTGAAGTACCAGGCCACCATGCAGGCTGTAATGCTTAACCTATTATTATTGCCTTACTGACTGACCGACTGACTGAATGTTGAACTAACCATTTGATTTAAATGTGTCAGCAACTTGACTTTGAACTATAGACTCGGTTGACTTCTGAGAGTAAGACGATTTTACATATAGATCTAGAGACTTCTTATGAACAATGAATACTATCAATACAGCAACATCTCACTGCTGACAACCTTAACTTTTAACTGAGAAAGTCGGTGTTTATACTCTTGCTATTCTGATTGCACGGCAGGGATAGCTCAGTGGGCAGAGCGCACGACTTGTGTGGGTGCGTCTTGGACGACGTGGGCTCGAATCCTGACTTCAGCAAACTATTGTGTGATTGCTGGATATTACGGGCCAGAGCCTTGAGAAGCTCTCTGAGCTTGTAAGTGCGCTATATAAGACAAATCTCTTTCTTTCTTTTTCTTTTATTTACTGAATAACTGATCTACCAATCAACTTACCAACAAATTTGAGATCCACTAGCAGAAATGTATTCATTACCCCTTGAACAAAATACAAATCGACTGACTGCCTAATTAGTTTGTAACAGGATAATACTACAAGGAATAGCTAGTTTCGTGCTGTTTTGTGTGTGTGTTTGTGTGCGGGTGTGTGTGTTTATCAAACAAACCACTAGAAGCCTTATTAGTACACGTACTCAGTTCTAAGTCTGACGCTGTAGACTCAATTGTCTTGAGTCTAGCTGATACTTTGTGGCCTATACACTGTAGTTTCGTAAGTGAAATAAAAAAAAAAACTGAATTCAGTAAAGCCACTGTGAAAAATAAATTCGAGAAGATCTCCTTGCCTTGAATTTGATTTTGATTTGAAGATACTTTTCTATCGCATGCTTCTCCCCTCCCCATACTACCCAACAGTGTTGTTATTGTTGTCATGTTTGTTGTTGCCGCTGCTGTTGAGAGAAGCTACACAACTGTAAAATTTAATAGCAGCAATTTCGGTTATGGGAGGCCAAACCAACAGAGCGGACAACAGTTACACATCGCTCTACTGGTTTTGGTGTATGTGCCGTACCTAATGATAACGATTCGGAATCTGAGGTACAGGTTAATATCCACTCTACGTTAGTAGGCCTAGGCTGAGTGCGGGTTAAGCGTTTTTACCTGTAAGCCAGTGACCATAGTTCTGGCCACCAGGTAAACGTACTCGCCAGGGGCATCAGGGGCGGGGCCGTACAGAGTAAGGAACTGCTGCAAGCCGAAAAGAGGGATGAGGATGAAGAAGGCCCTCAGACTACGACGGACGACAGACCTCTGCTCGTTGTGAGATTGAAGTTGCCGCACCATCACTCGCATGACTAGTAGTAGGAATATCAAGTTCATCTGCACACAGAGTTTTAGAATAACAGACTAGTCCAAGTCAAATGAACTAAGTCGCATCATAGATCTCATGGTGTCTTGTCGCATCCGACTCAGAAGAAAATCATCGTCATCATCATCATCATCATCATCATCATCATCATCATCATCATCATCATCATCATCATCATCATCATGAGGAGGATGAGGAAGAAAAGGAAAATGTCACAGCATCGCTGTTCACAAACGTTTATGTCAAAACTCCTCAAGGAAGAAGAAGAAGAAGAAGAAGAAGAAGATGATGATGATGATGATGATGATGATGATGATGATGATGATGATGATGATGATGATGATGATCATAATAATAATAATAATAATAATAATAATAATAATAATAATAATAATAATAATAATAATCGCACCCCCAAACATGCAACAGAAGGTCCGTCAATGATCCACTCCAAGCGCCCTGCCATTGTTATCCAACACAACCTGGAAAGTAAATAGTATTAGATCCAATGAGCCTAGTATACGGATTGTGTGATTAACTACAAGTAAAACTCCGCTGTTTATGTTCTCTTCAGTAGCTCTGAGCACTATGTAACGGACGCAGTTCGTACACTTTTCTGTAGGAAGACGGTATGACGTCACTGCATAACTTTTCGAATAGTTTGTGAACTGTTGTTAGAGCAGAGACTATACATCAGCCTTAGTGACAGGACGTGGGGTGCTCTAGAAAGACCTGATTCTTTAGGAATTACTTTTGCTGTATAAAGAATACAGGTATTTATTGTTATTATTATTATTAGTGGTGTTTATAATGAACTGCTAAGCTATCTTTACGAAAAGGGAAAATATTGCTTTTTGTAAATTAGTACGTTTAGGGTACAGAAGAACCCATGTTTGAAAACAAAGTTCGATAACTCGTGTCAATATTTATTTGATCATGTGTATACATGTATGTGTGACTCAGTTTGTAATTATGATGCCATTTTTATATTCATTCATGTGTGGATATGGGGCTGAAATAGGAACGTATTTCAGTTGTGTAGTTTGTATATCTATTGATGAATGAATGGGTATAAATATGTTATAAAATGAAGGTGAGCTGTGTTTGTAATATTTGGCTCATAGTCCCTTGTGTGTAGCCTATGCAATGTGTGTAAAGTGGCTATACTAGGTATTGTCACAGGAATGGTGACAGTAGTGATTGTAGTGATTGTGGTGGCGTGTAGAGACATTCTACAAATGGAAATGATCCTTGCTCAATGTGAGCTATAAAGACATACAGTCTCTTTAAGGATAAGAGCAAAAATTTACGATTGTGTACATGTTGTATACAGCGGAGCGGTTACGGAGCAAAGGACCCCTGATGTGCGGCGGATGGATTTGGTCCCCATGACATCACTGGCTTGACCTGATGTGGACACCATCATCGCCGTAGCTCTCCTTCGGATACCATCACTGGTGCAGAATTGCAACAACGGTACCGAAGTGAATCTCCGGATCAACGCCACGAAGACAACTGCAGCGTCTTCAGTGTGTGGCTGTGACCCCAGCGTCGGCTGTGAATACCGCGCCGGGAGTGTTTGATCCGCGAAACACGGTCAGTAGGCCTAAATAAAAACTGTGACATTTTCTGTGCTCTGGTGCTAATGGAAAAGAGAAGAGTCGAGTGACGTCCTTAGAAAGGACAACGACTTTTGCTAGCGTTGAACTCTGGGAGTAACTATGTGGCCCCATCAACTTAACTGGGTAAAAGTACCACGTTAACTATGTGTGCTTATTTATCAGCTGTGTGATTTATTTATATGCTGGAAAGAATTGTATGATTTAATGTATCTGTAACTTGTTGTATACGTGAAGGATTTATTGTGTATATGTGAATAATTGAATGAGAATAGAATAACAGAGGGCAAAGAGAAATAGCTGTGTATTCTTTGTCTTTGTCTGTAAGTACGTGTGTGGCAGTGTATGAGTATAGTAAACAGAGGTAGAACACACACCTTATACTGAACGTCAGACAGCCACACTCACACACTCATTCAATACACCATAAGTAGTTATACATATATTTATTTAGATTATAATACATAAAAAACCCTCCGTTACATTTGGTGACCCTAGACTGTCTCTGTGTTAGCATTAAGTCATACATATTTATATTTAGTGAGGGCACCACTAGTTATTATATTTATATACAGTTAGACTAGTGGGCTTATCTCCCTTGAAAATTCTTGATTATATTGTGTATGACTGTGATGTTTTGTTTTGTGTGACAATGCCGTCTCCAGTGTAACGGCTGTGCCTGTGTACAGTTTCTGGGCACTAAGGGTTTAATTCTTTTTCTGCCTGTGGGTTGCTATTTTCTTATTTTCAGCTCTGTTCTTCTGTTAGTGGGATTGCTTGTTTTTGTTAGTTCTTTGCTGTGTAGGGTTCTGTCCTTTCATGCGTGTGTTTGGGTGTATGTCTCTTTGCCTTCATTTTAAGTAGGTTATAGTATTAGGATTTCAGCCCCATTTAATTTGATTTGATTTATTTTATTTATTCATTGTGTTATTGATTTGCATTGAGTTTGAGGTTATAATATTCTGTATTGATGTATGTAGTTATACTGGGTTATCCTTGTTAAATTGTTTCCCTTTATTTAGCTTGATTGTTGTTAAATTGTTTCCCTTGGTTCATGTTGGATTGTTAGTGCTGATAGTTTTTGTTTGTGATTTTATTTGGTTTAGTAATTCTGTTTGACTTTGAATTTAATTTACTTTGGTTCAGTAATTCTGTGTGACTTTGAATATTAATTGGATATAGAATAGTATAGTAGTTAGTGTGACATTTATTGATTTTATTATTTATAAAATTAATCTTGATAAGACTTTGTTAATTTGTTGAGTTTATTTTCCTTTGGCCGTTAACTTGGTATTATAGTATTATTTAGTTCTAGTGCTTATAGTGTTGAGAGTTAATTGTTTTTTTTCTCATTTCATAATTCTTTATTTAATAACTTTGTTTAAATAATATTTCTTTTGTGGGCATTGTATATATTTTTTATTAGGGTACTTTTTTAAAAACTTGTTCATATAAATTATTCTCTGGGACAAGGGAGGTAACAATTTGATTGTGAGTTTGAATGTTTGGTATATTTTATTTAATTTAGAAATTTATTTAATTTTTTTTTTTTACATTCCTATTGACATTAATACAAACTTTAAATACTTGTGAATAGATTCATTACTTGGATTATACATAATAATATTATCATACTTTGAAACTAAAAGGCTGTTAGAACAAATTTTGGATAAAAACTTAACTTAGTAATTTAATCTTTCACTGTATATTCATTGTGTTTATTGTCAACTTCAGTTGAAGTTCTTCAACATATGTTGTGAATATATTGACTTGGTGTATTCAATTTGATATTTAAGAAATTTTGTCATTGCTTCAGAACTTGTAAAACATATTGGGGTAATATAATATATAATTGGCTTTGTATACATTAAGACTTGACTGCTTTCATTATAACTTGAATTGTGCATTGTATTGAAAAGCTGCTTTTGAAAAAACCTTAATTGTTTTCATAAAATCCGTTGAGCAATTTATAGTTGTTTGATTGATTGCATTTTGCCATTTCATTGTTGATATTTTGATATTTTATTGATTTACTGTTTGAACACTTTGATACTTTTATAGTAAATTTTTTTTTTGTTGGTTGTTGATCTACATTGTACTTAGCCATGTCTGATGATTATGATCAGTTGTTCCAATCTTTTATTGCTCAAGCTACAACTTTGGGTATTCCTGAAAAAGAACGTGGGAAATATGTACAGGAATGTTTTGATCGTATTGAAAGACAAAAAGTGAGAGATGAAAAAAAATTAGAAGAAGAAACAAAACAGAAAGCATTAGGAGAAGCTACAAAACAAGCAGAAGTTGAATTAGCTAAAAAACAAGCAGATGTTGAACTAGAGAAAGAGAAAACGAAACAAAAGGAATTTGAGTTCCGTTCTGAACATAGACCTGAGGAACAGGATATTGAACATGGAAACAGAGGTAGAGATAGTAATTCTTTTGGTGCTAGGCCTGTTTATCCCAAGTTGCCTCTTTTCAAAGAAAGACAGGATGACATAGATTCATACCTTTTTCGTTTTGAGACTCATGCTACAGCCCTTGGCTGGGATAGAAGCAAATGGGTTACATTTCTTTCAGCTTTATTAGAAGGTAATGCACTGAACTTATACCACAGTCTTGCTGCAAATGGTCAGGTTGATTATCCAACATTGAAAGACAATTTGCTTAAGAAGTTCCAGTGTACTGCTGAAGGTTTTCGCAAGAAATTCCGTGAAGTCCGACCAGACTCAAACGAACCTTTCCAAACATTTGGTATTGAACTGAACAGATTGTTTGATAGGTGGATAGCTTTGTCCGGTGTTCCTAGAAACATGCAAGGAATAATGAATCTTGTGTTAGGTGAACAGTTTCTAGAATGTGTGTCACAAGATCTCGCTACTTTCATTCGCGAGCGTGGACTTGTCACATTAGATGATATGGTTAAAACTGCTGAAAGTTATCGTCTTGCTCGTCCCGGAAAGAACTTAGCACGCAAATCGGCTGCTACAATTTTCGGTTCAGTAGGATCAGTTGATGTAGCTGAGGAATCGCAAGCTGCTGCTGGCTCTGCAGATTCTCGCGGTGGTTACTCAAACTATCGAGGTCGTGGCTATTGGAGAAATCGTGGTGGTTTTCAAAAGAAAGACCCAACATACACAGATTCGAACCAAAAGGTCGAAGGTCGTTTTGATCAAACTCGGGGATCTTATAGACGTGGACGTGGAGGTGGTTCATTTTACACCAATTTTGATAATTGCCCTCTTTGTGATGGTAAAGGTCATGGTCCTAAACAATGTCCCCTTCGAAATAGTCAAAATCCTTGCCCTGTTTGCAACATTGGTGGTCATACTAGAAAAGCTTGTCCCTTTGTTGTAATGAAAGCCACAGCTTCAGATGATAAGACAAATAAATCAAGCTCTGGTTGTGCAGTTGTCCCTGTAGACTCTGAAGTTGTTTGTTCTGTTTTTGATCAGAAACCTGGTCACTTGCATTTAGAAGTTGGTTCTGTAAATTCTACTGCTTGCTCAGTTCTGCGAGACACAGGTGCTACCATTTGTGGTGTTCGAAAACGTTTGGTTTCTGATGAGCAGTATGTACCAGGTACTGTTCGTTGTAAAACTTTTGGTGGAGAGATAAACATCTATCAGCAGGCTAAGGTTGTTGTTTCTTGTCCATATTTTGTTGGAGAGTTGGTTTGTTGTGTTCTTGAGGATCCAGTTGCTGACTTGATTGTAGGAAATATTCCAGGTTTGATTGTTCAGCAGACCCAAGATACCAAAGTTGCTGCTGCTGCTGATGTCCCTGTTGCTGCTGTCACTACTCGTGCTCAGGCTAGGAAGCAAGATCTCCCGCACAAACCTCTTGTCACTGTGTGCGATGACTTGAAGGTCACTCGTGTTGAACTTATTCAGTTGCAGAAAGATGATGCTACTTTGCAGGGTTGTTTTAAGTTAGCTGATTCAGGTGAAGAAAAGGTTGTTGGTTCTGCTACTTATACTTTTTATTTTAAAGATGATATTTTGTACAGAAGGTATCAGAAATCCAAGGATATTTTGCATCAGGTTGTCGTTCCTGAAAAACTTCGTACTTCAGTCATGATTGCTGCGCATGATCAACTTTTGGCAGGTCATTGTGGAGTTCGTAGAACTTTGACTAGGATTCTGTCCCAATTCTTTTGGCCTGGTGTTTCTGCTGATGTGAGTGCTTATGTTCACACTTGTGACATTTGCCAGAAGGCAATTTCAAAAGGAAAAGTTCCCCCTGTTCCTTTGGCGACTATGCCTCTTATCTCGACTCCATTCGAGAGGGTCGCTATTGATCTAGTAGGGCCTTTGTCTCCTCCGTCTGCTGAAGGTCACAGATATATTCTGACTTTAATTGATTTGGCTACTAGGTTTCCCGAAGCTGTTCCTATGAAAGACATTTCTTCTGTTGCTGTTGCTGAAGCTTTGATGGGTATTTTTTCAAGGTTGGGTTTTCCCAAGGAAATTCTTTCAGATCAAGGTTCTCAGTTCAACTCAGATTTGATGAAACAGTTTCATGCTTTGTGTGGTACTCAAGCCATACGTACTTCGCCCTACCATCCTCAAGCAAATGGTACTGTTGAACAATTTCATGGCACTTTGAAATCTATGCTTCGAAAGGTTGTTCATTCTCAACCGAAAGCTCGGCATCGCTATCTTCCTACATTGCTCTTCGAATGTAGAGAATTGCCGTCAGAAAGTGCAGGTTTCAGTCCTTTTGATCGGATGTTCGGTCGTAAACCGAAAGCTTCCATATTTCCAGTTTTGCTTCCAGATGTCGAGGTTGTGGAACCTCAGTGTTGTGTTTCTCGGGTGGATATTTCTACAGATAGGCATACTGTCCCTACAGTAGGTATTGGCGTTATCCAGGATGATGGTTCATGTCCTTGCAAGAGTTCAGATTCCCTCTTGAACCACTTCCAGGTACACAGAATGTGTTCGCGGATCTGTTGTCACGCGCTGATCGTGATCAATCGGTTCCATAGATCAAGGTTTCGTGGTCGTTGCTGTGTTTTGACATTATCCTCTGAACTTGTAAAAAATAACCTCGGTCGGTTCTTTTTTTCTTTGGGAGGGGGGTAGTGTAACGGACGCAGTTCGTACACTTTTCTGTAGGAAGACGGTATGACGTCACTGCATAACTTTTCGAATAGTTTGTGAACTGTTGTTAGAGCAGAGACTATACATCAGCCTTAGTGACAGGACGTGGGGTGCTCTAGAAAGACCTGATTCTTTAGGAATTACTTTTGCTGTATAAAGAATACAGGTATTTATTGTTATTATTATTATTAGTGGTGTTTATAATGAACTGCTAAGCTATCTTTACGAAAAGGGAAAATATTGCTTTTTGTAAATTAGTACGTTTAGGGTACAGAAGAACCCATGTTTGAAAACAAAGTTCGATAACTCGTGTCAATATTTATTTGATCATGTGTATACATGTATGTGTGACTCAGTTTGTAATTATGATGCCATTTTTATATTCATTCATGTGTGGATATGGGGCTGAAATAGGAACGTATTTCAGTTGTGTAGTTTGTATATCTATTGATGAATGAATGGGTATAAATATGTTATAAAATGAAGGTGAGCTGTGTTTGTAATATTTGGCTCATAGTCCCTTGTGTGTAGCCTATGCAATGTGTGTAAAGTGGCTATACTAGGTATTGTCACAGGAATGGTGACAGTAGTGATTGTAGTGATTGTGGTGGCGTGTAGAGACATTCTACAAATGGAAATGATCCTTGCTCAATGTGAGCTATAAAGACATACAGTCTCTTTAAGGATAAGAGCAAAAATTTACGATTGTGTACATGTTGTATACAGCGGAGCGGTTACGGAGCAAAGGACCCCTGATGTGCGGCGGATGGATTTGGTCCCCATGACATCACTGGCTTGACCTGATGTGGACACCATCATCGCCGTAGCTCTCCTTCGGATACCATCACTGGTGCAGAATTGCAACAACGGTACCGAAGTGAATCTCCGGATCAACGCCACGAAGACAACTGCAGCGTCTTCAGTGTGTGGCTGTGACCCCAGCGTCGGCTGTGAATACCGCGCCGGGAGTGTTTGATCCGCGAAACACGGTCAGTAGGCCTAAATAAAAACTGTGACATTTTCTGTGCTCTGGTGCTAATGGAAAAGAGAAGAGTCGAGTGACGTCCTTAGAAAGGACAACGACTTTTGCTAGCGTTGAACTCTGGGAGTAACTATGTGGCCCCATCAACTTAACTGGGTAAAAGTACCACGTTAACTATGTGTGCTTATTTATCAGCTGTGTGATTTATTTATATGCTGGAAAGAATTGTATGATTTAATGTATCTGTAACTTGTTGTATACGTGAAGGATTTATTGTGTATATGTGAATAATTGAATGAGAATAGAATAACAGAGGGCAAAGAGAAATAGCTGTGTATTCTTTGTCTTTGTCTGTAAGTACGTGTGTGGCAGTGTATGAGTATAGTAAACAGAGGTAGAACACACACCTTATACTGAACGTCAGACAGCCACACTCACACACTCATTCAATACACCATAAGTAGTTATACATATATTTATTTAGATTATAATACATAAAAAACCCTCCGTTACACACTATCAATTATATCATCAAGCGGGAAATGCATGAATTAAATGTGAAGGTAATGGCTTTTTTTTAAGTAAAAGTTTTGGTCGTAGGTGAGAGTGGCGTTTAGGATCGCCACTTACTCGGGGCCAGCTTCCTGATGACGATGCCTATCTTCTTACCTTTGCTGCTGTAACCACTTTGCATCTTTCAAGAATTACTTGATTTAATTACGGAAATGAGTAAATTACATGAATAAATTATGGGAACGCACACATTTTTACACTATCGCATAAAACTTATGCCTATTAGCCTGTATGTTTGCGTCTACTCACTCGTCATCATCAGTTGTGACGCGGACGATAATGTATGCGACACAAAACACCGCAGGAATGCCTGTCAAAAACGTAAACAACACCCAATTACAATTTTAAAGGTACTTTGATAAACACGTGCTTTAAACCATTTCAAACAACTGATGTTGCAAGATACTGAATATTCCACATAATGGGGACCAACATTTTATGGACATAGGCCTACATCTCCGGATATAATTCTCGCCTGCAGCGCCATATTTGCATATAGCCGCGTAGGCCTATAAGTCTATGTGCCATGAGCAGCTGTTTGAGCTGTCTTGTGTACTTTATTTCAATACCTAATGCAATTAAAATACATTACGAACGTTTAAAGTTTATATATTCCTTTGGGGACACATTTTAGTTATTACTCTTTAGCTGGGATGATGCAGCATGATATTTAATTTTATTTATGTAATCGTTCTTATATAGCGCTTTTCCAGCTCAAGAGCTGCTCAAGGCGCTGGCCGATACAGGATCTAACTCAAGCCGCCTGAGTCGCCAACTTGCAGCCTTTGGTCGCATCGTAATAACGCTCCAGACAACTGAGCACAATCCTGGGCAGCCAGGGATGGGGGAAAAGGACCTAGGTGCATTCTGGGTGCGTTCTTGTCACCGGCACTCACCCGTCTAGGACATGAGCGTCAGGATCTTTAAAGTCCGTTATGATGGAATGTATGCGACACAGACTTGACCTCGGTTTATACTCTCATCCGAAGGAGTAGGAAACGGGAGTAAAGTGTCTTTCCCAAGGACACAACACAATGCCCCGGCCTAGGCTCGAACCCGGGACGTTCAGATCCGCAAGCCAAAGCTCTACCATTGTAACTGTAGATTATAGTCACACGACACCGAAGCGTATAGGCGACTACTGGTCACATTATTCTGACACCAGCGAACCAGTTGATGGTAAGGGAAAAATAATATGGTCTCACATTGGCCAATCCGGGATTCGAACCAGGTACCTTTCGATTACTAGTAAGACGCTCTACCAACTGAGCTACCCGGCCCCTCTGCTCTACCATTAAGCCACCGTGCCTCTTATATATCCGGTATCAAATGGTTTTGTTGTCCTCGTGTGCTTGATTTAAAGTCTCGTTATAGTGGTTAGGTATTATTTTCTACAAGAGTTGAATTCATGTAATTACTCTTTACGCAGCGTTCTATTTTTTGTCCCACCGCCGTAGCTCAGTGGTAAAGCGTTCGCTGGGCACACCGATGAACCCAAGTTCAAATCCCGTGGTGGGCAACACTAAAAAGTAGCCACTTTCACTGTCCATCTTAGCAATGCGATTTCTCTGATGGTTCAGTGTTCATGGTTATTCCCGTCTGCCAAATCGCCAATGGTGGGTGTAGACGTTAAACTTAATGTTCAGGTGTTCACGGGACGCGGGAGAGAAACACAAAAATAATGCACACAAACACAAACAAAAGAACTTGAGCAAATATATTTCATACAGCTATCGACACCCATATACTAGGGTACAATAAAGGACCTCTAATACAATTCACAACTTTCCGGCACCTCTCATAAAAACTCGTGGGTATATCCAATATAAATTAAAACGAGGTTATATGAAACCAAGTTCCGGTATGGCTTGTTTTGCTTTTATCAAAGCTTGATGCGTGACTTTTAAATATGGCAAATTGCCGAAAACGACGATTGTTAGAGCCAGAAAACGAGTGGGATAAGTATAAAAACGGTGGAGGAAGTACATGCTCAGTGAAAGAATGCAAAAAACAATCGTAGAGGCCTGTATTTGTGGCGACTTCGGAGGTGCGTCGATCATCGACAGAAAGTGAAACAACATAGCTTCGCCGTCGCAACCTTCACAAAACACGAAGTAACTGACTATTTTAGGCGAGCGTTGTGGCCAAGTGGGCTAAGGCGGGACTAACTTGCCTTGTCCACAAGCTGTGCGCCTGACAGGTGTGGGTTCGAGCCAGCATCTGGGCGTTATGTTTTTCCGAATATTTTTCAAAAATTCACAAATAATGTTAGGTAGGTAGGGTTTAGGCGCGCCACTGGCGATAGAAAGGGATAATAAACTGCAGCAAAAAAAATAAAAATATGTGAGGGTACGATACAGGTGGCCAGTGATATATGTTATTATTCTTGAATATTTGAAAATAACTCACTAAAACACGCGTAGAAAAAAAACCGGAAGTATTTTTCATAGAGGGGATTCCCGTTGGTGCATAGGATAGCAGAAAAGTGTGAATAATAAGCCTGCGATTGCAGCATAGATATCAACGGTGTAGAAGTAGTACCCATTCGGTCTTCTTTGACTTACCCCATCCAAATATGGCGAAAGCTAGAAGCGATGACAGGTGTCGAAATGATTGGACCATTAGCCAGGTAAGGTAGAATCCCTCGCAAGACATCCAGAAGAAGGTTGTTGTGATCAAGTACCTCTCGCCGATGTATAGAAAATTACATGCAGCCTAGGTACAAAAATATAACACTGATAACAGAGAGTGTTTGTTTTTAATGAAAATATAATCAAATATATTAAATGCCATAAAGAGTCATGAACCAAAAAAAATTAAAAGTAAATAATTATGAAATACGTGTTAAAATCATCACCATAACCATCGTTGTCGTCGAAGTTCATATCGGGTGGTTGATTAATTTGCCTTTTTCACAGGCACAACCACAACCACCATCACCACTACCACCATCACCTCCATGTCATCATCATCATCATCATCATCATCATCATCATCATCATCATCATCGTCATCATCACCTTGTGCTCAGCGATAAAACTGTGAGGGTCTTGGTCACTGTCGATAAGCGCTCGTTCGAAGACTAGTTCCCAGATTAGGGACACCAAATCGGTAAGCGCCAACGAAGCGAACAAATTCACGTGCAGTCTGATGCGCAACTGCGATCGTAGTGCGCTGCAGAAGAAGACCAAAAAGTCTTAAATATCTGCCAAATAAAATGTACTCCATCTTTACATTAAAAACAGTTCCACTCCCCTTACCTTCCTACCCTCACCAACAAAACAAAAATTCTACGTTATTCATCCAGGTCTTAGAATAACAATATGAATAATAAAAGACATTAATTCTCATCTTAAAATAAGAGGACCTGTCAAATCCAGGTTCAGTTAATATCACAACGAAGAGGTTCGTTAAAAATGAAGAAGAAGAAGAAGAAGAAGAAGAAGAAGAAGAAGAAGATCAACAACAACAAGAACATTGGTAAAAACCAATAGCGGATTAAATAACAAAAACGTTCTTTTAGTTTGACTGAACCAGTTCTACAGTAGCACTGCGTATGTACTCAAGCGGAATGTTTAGTTACCTGAAAATAAGGAAAATAGCAATGGACGGCGTAAGCAGGACCAGGCTCACTGCATTCAGAACTACTTTCAAAGTCAGAATCGTTGCGCGGTCTTTGGTTTTATTCTGAAACAAAACATTATTTTAAAACAAACATGAAAAATCAACCAACAAACGAATCAACCAATCAAACAACCACGAATCTATCAAGCAAGCAAAGCAACAAACATCTTATTGATTGTACTTAGCAACCAGAGTTTTTAATTTCAGCTTATAGCTGGCGCCTTAAATGAGTCACGATATTGGACCATCGCACGACACAACAGTGTAGTAGTAGTAATAGTAGTAGTAGTAGTAGCAGCAGCAGCAACAGGAGTAGTAGAAGTAGTAGTAGTATTAGTTGTTGTTCATGTAGTAGTAGTAGTAGCAGCAGTGATAGTAGCAGAAGTAATAATGATAGTAGTAGCAGCAGCAGTGGTATAAATCATCATCATGATTAACGTAGTAGTAATAGTAGTAGCAGTGGTATCATGCTCATCATCATCATCATCATCATCATCATCATCATCATCATCATCATCATCATCATCATCATCATGGCCATCATCATCATCATCATCATCATCATCATCATCATCATCATCATCATCATCATCATCATTCTACTACTTTACCTGATGGCACTTGTCGTAATCCGTCCATTCTAATCCCAGCTCGTTCACGAACCATGTTGCATTAGGCCAGCACTCTCTCACCGCCTGACCTAGAGAGGCAGGCAAACACATCATCATCATCATCGTCGTCGTCATCGTCATCATCATCATCATCATCATCATCATCATCATCATCATCATCATCATCATCATCATCATCATCATCATCTTCTTCTTCTTCTTCTTCTTCTTCTTCTTCTTCTTCTTCTTCTTCTTCTTCTTCTTCTTCTTCTTCTATTTGGGCGCAGTATTCGCATACTTTGTCTCTTTTACTCTTTGCATGGAAACACTGAAGACATTTTTCTGGAAGGCACTCAGATCACCACCATCATCATCATCATCATCAGCATCATCATCATCATCATCATCATCATCATCATCATCATCATCATCAGCAGCAGCAGCAACAACAACAACAATAACAACAACAAGGACAACATCGTCGTTGTAGTTGAAGTTGTTGTCCCACCCCTTCCAAATTAGCCATATTTTAAAGTGCGAATCTTTCCTGACATTTTTCATGGCATGATCATAATTATGAACCTGTGCCTATCAGTTTTCTGAACTTTGGCCATGAATGCAATGCGCGGCCTGCTATAACGAGAAATCTGGCACTAAACCTGGGACTACGCGTTTTGAACATTGACAATGGTTATTGTTTGTTATAATAATGTGTTTATGGCGGCTCTGTCCTCATTCATCAAACCGCATCATCTTTCACGCCATGGAGGGAAATGGAACACAGTTAATAGAGTCGTTACAACAAGTACTTTAATAGGAAAATCCATTTGCAAATTTAGGGCTTCTCTTTGGACTTACCACTGATATCCGAGTGGAATCTTTTGATGAATGTTGGGCAAGGGATGAAGACTGAGTGACCGGCTTCTGTATCATCAACGCAACTAAAGCCGTCCCACGTCATCGGGCAGCTCACGCCTTCCTCATCAGTAGTTTCAGCACCATCAGCATATAGTGACTGCGTAGCGTTCAGCTGCTTCTGGCAACAATCTTGTGCTGCCTTAAACAGAAAAACAGTTTTGTTAATTTAAATAGAAATATGACCTGAATGTAATTATTTAAAAAAAACACACACACACACCAAACAAAGCGTTTAAGAAGATTGTGGAGATGAAAGAGAAGAAGAAGAAGAAGAAGAAGAAGAAGAAGAAGAAGAAGAAGAAGAAGAAGAAGAAGAAGAAGAAGAAGAAGAAGAAGAAGAAGAAGAAGAAGAAGAAGAAGAATTTAATCACTTTTTATATAGCGCTTTACTAACTCAAGAGCCGCTCAAAGCGCTGGCCGATCCAAGATCTAACTCAAACAGCCCGAGACGCCCACTCGCAGCCTTTGGACGCATGGTCTGACGCCCGGACAACTGAGCACAATCCTGGTAAGCCAGGGATGGGGGAGAAGGACCAAGTGCATGCTGGGTATGTTCTTGTCACCGACACTCACCCGTCTAGGACATGAGCGTCAGGATCTTTAAAGTCCATTATGATGGCATGTATGCGACACACAGACTAGACCTCGGTTTATACTCTTATCCGCAGGAGTAAGAAACGGGAGTAAAGTGTCTTTCTCAGGGACAAAACACAATGGCCCGGCCAGGGCTCGAATCCGGGACATTCAGATCCGCAAGCCAAAGCTCTAACATTAGACCACCGTGCCTGGAAGAAGAAGAAGAAGAAGAAGAAGAAGAAGAAGAAGAAGAAGAAGAAGAAGAAGAACAAGAAGAAGAACAAGAAGAAGAAGAAGAACAAGAACAAGAAGAAGAACAAGAACAAGAATTTTCTAAAACCCAAACAATTGTGCATGTCTTTATATAGCATCACTTGTATTTTTATTTGTAATATTTTTTTACCACCTGTTGTCTTATTAGGTAATGATTCAAATGATTTGCTAACCTCTGTATATATATATATCTATATATATATATATCTATATATCTATCTATCTATCTATCTATCTATCTATCTATCTATCTATCTATCTATCTATCTATCTATCTATCTATCTATATATATATATATATATATATATATATATATATATATATATATATATATATATATATATATATATATATATATATATATATATATATATATATATATATATATATGGAGAGAGAGAGAGACAGAGACAGAGACAGAGACAGAGAGAGAGATGTGTGTGTGTGTGTGTGTGTGTGTGTGTTTAGGAGTGTGCGTATATGCGTGTTCGCGAAGTGCTTCATCATGGCTTTGCGTGCATGTTGTTATGATTTAAATGTATGTTTTGTCCTTTTGTTCGAAATGTTTATAATCTAGTGCTGCGCACCACATATAAATGTCTCGTAATTTGAGATAATAAAGTATTCTTATCTTATCTTATCTTATCTTATCTTATCTTATCTTATCTTATCTTATCTTATCTTATCTTATCTTAACAACACGACCAACAACTCTAGCACCACTACTGTCACCAACAACAACGTAACAATACATGCAACAATCCGACACACTCACTTGACAACAAACAGTCCAGTCAGTGCAGTCTTGTTCATTCAGTGTGTCACAGACTCTCTGCATGGCTGGCTGGTTGCTGGAGCCGGCCCACATATCCTCACCAGTCACGGTGGAATAGATTTGCGCAAAACCCCGGGATATCTTGACTTTAAACTTTGCATTGGGAGAGTCCAGAATTTGCAGGTAATCCAGGCACTTAGCGCACGCGTGAATGTGAAACAGGACAGATGGGAAGATGCCGAGTCGGTCGCGGCACATGTTGACGTTGCGGTGATGGTCGTGAACTCCTGGCGATTCCGCATCTCCGGATGTCTGCGTAACAGAGGTCCGGGGTGATTCATGGGGACGGTATAAAGTAGTAGCGTATTGTACAGCTGCTACTACTTGGGATGTGACAGGCAATGCTGAAGAATTAGCTGATTTTTCTATCTGGTCGTACTTGAGTACCTGAGATGCACTACCAGTCTCTAAAACCGCTGCTACAGCCAAAGTGGTTACGTCTTGTGTTTCAAGACGTAAGTTGTTGGGTTGATTTGTTTGTCCTCGAAGATTTACTGGATGTACCTCAGCAATAGCCAGAAATATATACACAAGGCCCACAGTGGCAACCATAATTGTATTGCCCGTTTTTGCGCTTACTCTCAATTCTGAAGGTTGTTCCAATAATTATGGTGAAAGCGTTGGCTTTTTCTCAGATATGTTTTGTTATTTCGGCTCCCATTCTTGTCTGTTCAATATATTGACGGTTCGATTTAAAGACGCTTCGAGAATCTTTCGGTTCGATCTAAAGACGTTTCGATCAAATGTCACTTGTATCCATAGAAGCTACGATGATATATTTTCGATCAACCGTCGTTTGATCTTTCGATATTACGTCAGACAACCCATCGTTATAATTGCAGATCTTAAAATTGATGGTATCTATTATATAGTTTGCCTGACTGAATTGACGCTGCTTTTTTGTTGCTGTAAATCAAAGTAGGTTTCTGAAAAACAAACATCATGCTACTTAGCTGTGATCTTAAAATTAAAGACAAGTTTTTAAACACCAAGGCTCCATTAAGAATACTGTGTAATTCCTTTAGGAAAGCCAACAGATTACAATGCGAATGACGGGATGTTTGTAGCTAGAAAAACGTCTGTTATTAATGTCATCACCATTTTTTTCCTCTCTCAGAAATCAGTGTTGGTTGACATTACATTGTTTCCGACACCAGAAAACACTATTTTGAGTGATTAAGTTCCCTTCACAATTTAGGTCTTTATCTTCGAGCAAATAGCCCCAGTTTGAATATCATCTCTAATTTTTTAATAATTCTTTTTTAATCTAAATAACACAACGCAAAGACCTCAGCACAAGGCTTCTCAAACTATCCATTAAGGTTTCGCCGTCTTCCACTATAACTGGTGTCCTATTTGTTTCTCATCTCTGTCTGATCTCATCAAATGTTCAGAAATCAATCGCACAATTTATCGAAATATCACAATATATAAAACTCTTCAACTTCCAGTCTAGCCAACTAGAAAAAAAACACCACTTAAACTGCTACTCTTTCCTTCTCAATAATGCTCCATTTTATTTTTACACTTGGTCAACATGAAACGACGTTAGCAAACCGACCGCTCACAATTCAAAAGTTCTGACGTATTTGACATATCTGCCTAATTTATCATAACTCCAGTGCTGTTGTATTTACCCGGTGCAGTTTTAGTGTTTGCCGTGGAATAATAACCCCAGCGGTGGTCGGGCCATTTCTAGACATTGCACAGGAGAGATAATATGTGGCGTGGACATCTATCGAAATATACGTCACCCTGCTCTAGGCTTGCATCAAAATTAAGTGAAAAGCTGATATGTAAGGTCAAAGGTTTGCTGTTGTGTAGGCCTACATGTACATTGTGTGTCTTTAATTTACGTAACCGCCTCTAGGTCCCTATATATCCTTTCGATCTTTCGCGTTATAGTAGCAAGCAAAGGGAGATCATAATTAATCCTAATGCTTTAGCTTTATTTTGAGACACTATTACCCACATCGCTCCTTCACTCGCGTACACATACACGCACAGAACACAGCACGTCTACACGCACACACAAACATATACACACAAACATACAAACACAGAACACATCACACCTGACTTTTCTAAAAATATAAATATTTTATATATTGTTCTTATCTCTCGCTGCCTTCATTTCTTCTTCTTCTCCTGTTCTCTGTCTCTCTCTCTGTCTCTCTGTCTCTCTCTCTCTCTCTCTCTCTCTCTGTCTCTCTGTCTCTCCGTCTCTGTCTCTCCGTCTATTTCTCTCTGTCTCTGTCTCTGTCTCTGTCTCTGTCTCTCTCTCTCTCTCTCTCTCTCTCTCTCTCTCTCTCTCTCTCTCTCTCTCTCTCTCTCTCTAACGAAATAATGAATATGTTGTCACTAAGTTTATTACTTTCGCTTTGTAAGTTAAATAGATATTTTCTGTGCCAAGGGCTTGCTACAACTATTTAATTTTGACTCACATATTTCCTACTCCCTTAAAGTGTCCCAAGATAACACATTTCAATGCCACCGATTCTTCAAATTCACAGTAAATATTACCCTACCGGAAAAATAAGAATAAGCCACAAAATAATATCTGCCAAAAATACGAATCTGATAAGCCTACAAAATCGATAAATTCATTCGTTTAAGTGACTCTTTATGTAGCATCAAGGTTGATTCTAAAAGTGTTCATAGTAGGAACATTTGTTTATCTCCATAACAAGGAAGAAACCCCTATTATTCAAAGCTTGTCGCTCGGTTTGAACAACGACTGTCCATTTTATCCTCCTTTAATATGAAAACAATGCAGTTTCCCATGTAAACTTGCTGTCACATACACACGCGCATAAAATCCTTGATACCCACTGGCCGTTTAAGTGTGATATTTTATGTGGGTAGCAGAGGGGTCCAAGGTCAGTCATAAATGCAAATGATTTATTTCCATTTTCTAATTTAGTCCCCAGCAACCGAGATAAGCCCCTGTGTGTGTACCAATTAGTCAGACGAAGACTTCAACGTGGACCTAGGTGTTTTGGCATGTAAAAGAAATGAATTTGGAGTTCTCATAAGTTCAACTGAAAATAACCCTAGTGCTGAGAGTGTGAGAGAAAAGAGGAAGAAATTCGGTTATAACCCCAACACCAACCATCCTTCTCCTCGGGCCCTATATAAGAAAGAAGGATATATATATAGTAGACCTATATAAAAATAGAAAGAAAGAAGATATAGCATAATGATATTCTTTTGACCGTACATTTCTTATAAAGTTCTGCATAAACTATCAGATGTAAATAGGAACAGAGGAAGAAATAAGACTAATTCAGAATTTGATTTTACAATATCTATTTAAAAATCGTTTTTTTTTTCTTTTTTTTTTCTAATCGAAATAGAACCATCATGCAAGGCACGGCGTAAGGAGGCAGAAGAAGAGGGAGACAGAAAAAGAGGTGGGAGGACAACATTCGAGAATGGACTGGCTTGACACTGAGCGAAGCCATGAGGGTTGCTGCGGACAGAGAAAGTTGGAGTACGCTTTTTAAACGGTCATCTGTGGTGCCCCAACAACCTTCGAGTTACGGGATAGAATAAGGATAAGATAAGGATCTTTGATGCGTAGGGCTGTACGCTATTGATCGCTTTGCTATCGATGTCATGCCCTCTGTGGTTCTAAGAGATGTATTTTCATTCGGAATCTTTTGACAATGCCTAATTACCTTGGATTAGAGCTTCTTCTAGCCTGAACATAGAAATGACCTTGATACAGTTAGGCCTGTGCAATTTTTCAAATATATAATCTCAATCACTGCCAACTGAATATCACTGTTCGACATTACCGTACCATCTTCTTCAATCTAACACTAACAGCATTGTTCGAGAAAAGGACAACACAGTTTATGTGCATATACGTAACTATTAATCAAACAGTAATGTATTGTCGATAGCATTATGCGCTGTCAAACGTCCTTCTCTTCTGATACTGTGCTGACTAGAAGCACCTGTTATTCACGTCTATTTTGCGAAAACGGATCTTTATTTGGAACTTTGGAACTTTGTCCTTTTATTAGCAAAATCACATATAATTAAAGCATGAAACAAGGCTCATAGCCCAGGGGGCATTTTAGCCAAAAAAGGGGAAAAGGGGGATGGGGAATTACATTAAAAAACAATGAACGGCACAAAAAAGCTGCTCCATAGGCATCACAAGATAAACCTCTGGAATGTCAAACACCCGTTTTAAGTTTTATGTTGGGTCAACATGGAAAGAAAAATGTACAGCATTGCATGGTTCACAAAATAAGACAAAAGGGAATGCACAATATATAAATAATGACATAACTCAAACTGCAATAAAGCGGCTTAAATTTAGCAACCTGCTCTTTGATTCAATATTCGTCCAAACAAGAAAATTGAAGTTTTACATAAAATTAAAAGAGAACTGTGCGTCATTATTGGAAAAGTGAAAAAATAATCCCTATAAAACGGCTCAAATCAGACAATCTGCGTTTAGATTTAGATGTCTATAGTAGGAAAGCGACACAAAACACTATTAGCAGATATGATGAAGCTACATGTCTTAAATACTGAACCTGATGTTACGAATACGAGGTATAGTGTTTGTTCTGCACCCAAATCTGCTCCCTTCACCGCCCACCCACGCCAAAGCAATATCTCTCTCTCTCTCTCTCTCTCTCTCTCTCTCTCTCTCTCTCTCTCTGTCTGTATGTTTCTTTTTTTCCTCCCTCACCCCCCCCCCCTTCTCTCTCTCTCTCTCTCTCTCTCTCTCTCTCTCTCTCTCTCTCTCTGGCCTATGGTCTGCTTCTTCCTCGCTTGTTCGGGGAGATGGACATGGGATTGAGTGTCATGATACCGTTTCCGTTGATAATGCACACAACGCTTGATGACTCCATTGACAACAGCATACCTCCTGGCAATTAAGACCTTACAGGAAAGGCATCGATTGCATCGAGGTCGTTCAGTGTGTTAAAGCCGAAGACTGGTTAGCTGAATGCATCCTGTTCACGAGGCAATGTTACCTCGGTAGAGAAAGAAAGCTTCCTCGGTCCCTGAAAATCAGTATGAGCGGAATGTTGCAGTGAAGGTGCAACTACAAGCCACCCTCCTTAGTCCAAGATGTGAAGTATGGTTTTAATAAAGCAAACTTTTCAGTTTAAAAAAAAACTGCTCAAAGTAGACCACTGATTATCAGCATGCTTAAAATAGTTATCTGAAGACAGGTTTAAACCCTTAATCCCTCCCAAGACGCCGTTCGTCAAAAGCCTGAAACCTGGGGAGAGGAGAGGGAAGGGGCGACGTGATCTCCAAATAAAACATCAATACAAAAAGTCCACTCCTGTGAAGAAATCTCCCTTCACCGCAAGATTAGAGTTCAGTGCCCTTACATCCCGTCACCACCGAGCCGCATCAGTCAGTGATCCTAGTTTAATATCAAAAGGGTATAATAAAAAAAAATCTTCCCCTGCTAATCCCATGGCCTGATAACGCAGATCCCCTTCCTTAAAATGAGCAAACCTCCATTAAGGGTAAGGTTTGCTTGAGAGAGTGTTCGACTTCCTTCACTCCGTTACCAGGAGTTCATTCACTGCGTTATCTCCGTCTGAACTCTTAGATTCTGTAGTTTAAAATAAGTAAATTAATAATAACTACATGTAGTTAGCTGAGAAAATTTGCCATGAGTTGGCTTCTCTTCTGAATGTTTATGAGAGGTCTTCTCCATATTAGGTTAAATACTATAAGCCTATTTATACCTGTTACTAAGAAAGGGAAAACCAAGGAGGGGTTTATTAATGTATATGTTTTTCGCACGAACATGTTTTTCTTTTTAGCTTTGGAAAATCAGTCACTTGGTTTTCAGCATACCCTGCCGATACAATGACGAGCAGAGAACACGGCGAAATGGCCATCTGTATCTATGGCCTAAATCCACAAATTTGCAGCAGAGAAGGGGAGAGATAGATCTTTTCTACCATTCCCACATTCTAAAAGCATCTAATAAGAATTATCATATCGAAGATGCTATCAATAAACTCCAATTCCATCTCTTTAGGCGAGATACCTACTACTTGTTGTCTAAATAAACCCTTGTTAACCTATACCTGTATTTCACAACTACCACCTTTCCAGAACTATAAGAAGAATATTACCAGCACCAGCTTATCATATCCTATCCTATCCTATGCTATCCTGTAGCTCAAAAGTCTTTGGAGCACCACAGATGATCGTTTAACCAGCGTGCTCCATCTTTCTCTGTCCTCGGCAGCCTTCGTGGTCTCTCGCTCAATGTCTAGCTAGTCTATTCTCGAATGCTATCTTCCCGTCTCTTTTTCTGTCTCCCTCTTCTTCTGCTTCCTTGCACCGTGCCTTGCAGGATGGTCTTTGCAAGGCCTGATGCTCTGGTGACGTGGCCATACCATCGGATAATTCCGTTTTTTCACCACTGTGAGCATGTTATCGTGGTGTCAAACGGCTTGTGTGATGGTCTGTCGGACTTCGTCGTTAGTGATGTGCTGGGTATAGGAAATGCCCAGAAGTCTTGTTCATCTTCATCGCCATCTACTTGACTGCCACAATCAACCTGATGATTACTCTGCCGCACTGAGGGGATTGCATATAGAAGAAGTCAATAATAGGAGGTGTTACGTTACGTTGAAACGCGAAGGATAGTATGTCTGAAGCGCGCACGATAGATCTGATCGTTTCGCTTTGCAAAGTGTTCAATAATAGAGTGTATTTACCTTTGGTTTGAGTTTGCGTTGTTGTTAGGAGAGGCTTTGTATGGCGTTGATGATTTTCGTTCGTCGATGTTATTGGAGAGTTCTCTAGATTTGCGTGTTTGCTGTCGATGGAGACTTCCCGATGGGTGTCGAGGTTTGAGAACGTTCCTGGAATGTTTAGAAAGATGTGTGACGTAAGTCATTGATGACGAACTTTAATTTGATTGGTGGTAAAGCGTCATCGGGAACATTCTGACGTTATCTCGATCGAGAGAAAAGCTATAAAATGGATGCTCTGTGTGGGGGTAGATGGTTGTTGAAAGTGAGTTGGAAAGTAAAAAGAGAGAGGGAAAAGGTGATTGTATGCAGTTGTTGATGAACGCTGAATAAAGTTTGAAAACTTCATACGACGACTCCTGACTTGTTGATGATTGAACGGGCTGCGTGGATAAACGAATCAGAGTTACACCTATCAGGATTTCAAGCATCGGGGCTGAATCAAATACTGATAGAAAAACACCAACATCGATCGAGTGTAACAGGAGGAAAGGGGCCTAGATACATGTAGTGTCGAGGAAAGCAATGGGAAATCTACTTTGTATGGGTTTTATCAGAAGGCTACTACTTTTCGCTTATCGCCCAAGGATTAGCCGATCCCAGCTCTGCCTACGAGGGTTTAGTTTGCACGCCCCCTTGACTTGAAGATGTCAAGGGTGTCAGCTGCCCATAGTTGTTTCAGGCAGCTGATTCCAGTCTCGGATGGTGTTTAGTAGGAAGGAGTACTGCCTGTACTGGGTTCTGCATTGGATTTGGCGCAGCTGCTTGGAATGGCCTTTTCGTCTTATCAAAAGCGGCTTGATAATTCATGGTCAGTCTTGCTACTCACTCTTCTACGGTGTTGGAGGGTCGGCCGCTTGAGTCTGCTGATCATCGCTGTGACAGTGAAGGTACTGTGGTAGCGGTTGAGAATAAATCGTGCGGCTCTTCTCTGGACTGTCTGGATCTTGTTGACATTGTTGGTCATGATTTGGCTCGGAAGAGTCCGCTGGACCTAAAGCAATAACCATGTAATGTAATGTAATGTATTGTTGACATTGTCCTGTGTATAGGGGTACCAAACAGTGCAGGCGTACTCCAGCATAAGTCGGACAAAGGTCTTGTATGCTGTCTCTCTCAGGTTGGTGGCGCTGATCTTCAGGTTGCGGCATAAAAAGCCGAGGGTCTTGTTGGCTGCACCACAGATGTAGCCGATGTGCTGGTCCCAGCTGAGATCTTGGGTTATAGTGACTCCGAGGTACTTGGCGGAGGTGACAGTAGAGCCTTATCTATATGCTTTGTATTATTCGTTATATGTCTGCTGTGAGGGTCCATGTTTCGCAAGAGTACCAGCACCAGAATCAGCACCACCATCACCGTCACACCCACTAACAACACAAGTAAGTTTGGTTTGGTTTGTACATTTGCGGGCAGATTACAAAAAGAAAACCATTGAGCATCTTTATTATTATTAGTTTTTAAGATACTATTCTATCGTGTGACAACTAAACAACGCAAGTTGAACCGCGCGAGGTTTGAGAAAACTGATATTTTGGGGCTAGATGTCTTTTGGTGTTGAAAGACTAACTTTACTTCTGAATCTCACAATCTAACAAACACTTGCATTTAAAAGTCACACTAACATACGCGTCATCGCGATCTCCAAAAAGTTGCATGCATTTTATTTTTATAATTGAAAAAAAAAAAAAAAAAAAAGAATGAAGAAAACCATGTTTTGTCATGACACAGCAGCTTTGTTAAAGCGATCTGCGTATATTTGAAGGGACGTAACTTATGTTAAAAGTAAACACATGATTATATCGTGTTATGTCCCCTTTCATTTGTGGTTCATCTGCTTCATCACGTTGTTTGTGGTGACTACAGTCATGGTGGACGAGACAATCAAAGGGACATAACTCGTGCTAAATTTGGTGAACGAGTTAAGTAATGTTTTGCTCCCTTCGTCATTGATTCCATTCACCGACAGTTTTAATACTCGGATTTTCCAGTGATTGATGTTGCATTTGTGTTCTTATATTCATTTTCTGTACGGTATACTTTTTGCCATTGCCATGGTCATCTAGAACGGCGAGAACAACAACTGTGCAATAAAGACACAGAGGACACTATGACGAAGGCGAACTTGGAAACGATGACAACGGCGACGACAACGAATGATGATGATGATGATGATGATGATGATGATGATGATGATGATGATGATGATGATGATATTGACGATGACGATGAAGATTATAATGACGACGTTAATTTGTCCATACATATACAGATAATAACTGATCAATTGTATGATTTATGTTTCTAAAACCGTCCCCCCCCCCTCTCTCTCTCTCTCATCCCACCACACAAACACCTTCCCCCTCTCAAAATGTTGGTCCATCTAGGGCAGGGGTCTCAGGCCCGCGGGCCATTTGAGCTCCGCAAAATGAGGTCCGTTACCTGACAAAAAAGTTTAGTGTTAAAGCGACCCTCGCGTCTCCATCTTCCTATACTCTTGCAAAACATGGACCTTCACGGCAGACCCACAACGTAGAATACATAGCATTGTGAGTTGCTACAGAAGACATTTCCTATACCCAACACATCACTAACGACGGAGTCAGACCACAAGCCATTTGACACCACGATGACATGCTAACAGTGGTGAAGAAACGCAAACTCCGATGATATGGCCACGTCACCAAAGCATCAGGCCTTGCAAAGACCATCTTGCAAGGCACGGTGCAAGGATGCAGAAGAAGGGAGAGACAGGAAAAGAGGAAAGAAGACAACATTCGAGAATGGACTGGCTTGACACTGAGCGTAGCCATGAGGGTTGCTGAAGACAGAGGAAAATGGAGTACGCTGGTTAAACGGTCATCTGTAGTGCCCCAACGATTTTCGCGTTACGGAATAGGATTGGTTAGGCGGCCCGTACCCCTTGGGGTCATGAGCAATCTTGCCACTGTAGATTGTTCTAACCTATAAAGGGTACAGTAAAAGCCCCAGTTGAAAACCTGTCTTGCCTTTGTAGGCATGACAAATTAACTGCGGCAACAGTTCCCCCCGTTGGAGTGCCGGGGGTTTCAGTATAAATAGTATCCCCACTTTCTGGAAATTTAGTGCTTTAAATTCCCACTGTCGCTGTCTTCCTCATTTGCTCTTTCCCATTCCCGATCTGTCCTACCACTCTGCTATACTATATTCTTCTTCGCTAGATCAATGACCTACCTTTTTTCTTGAAAACTCTTCCTGGACAAGACTCCTTGTTTGTGTATGAGGTCTGTTGGATCAGCTTGGGAATGTTGGACGCTTTCTGCCGGGTGGTCACTAGGGCTTCCTATGAATGTACTATTTAGCACTATAGGCATTTTATATGTATGTTTTTTTGTTGATGATTTATAATGATGTTTGTATTCTATTTTGTTTTTGTAATCGGGGAGTTCGCGTAGTTGAGGTCAACCCTCAGCCGTCCCTCGCGTGGGATGTCTTTATTGTAAAGTGACTGGCCGGTGGAGGGCATTCAATTTTCCCACTGGGGTTGTTTCAACAGATCTTTTATGCGGATCGGGGGTTGTCCGGTCCTGATTTGGCTCGGAAGAGTCCGCTGGACCTAAAGCAATAATAAATCAATCAATCAATCAGGCGGCCGTGCGTTTTCCCCCATTCTCATATCCACAATGTGACCATCCGCGGTTTCAGTTTAGTCTCAACGACTAGTCTAATTTTGATTTTTATTATGTTAGTATAGGTTAGGACATTGATTATAATGGTAAAAACCGTTTTAAAATCTGACTAAAAGTTTTTATTTTATAGCATTTTATGAGACAAACACGGCCAAAATACGGTTTTGAGAAAACATGTTTGATATATATCAAAAGTTAAAAATACACGTATATCAAAAGTTTAGTTAGTGCATGGGTCAGTTAGTGCATGGGTAATGTACAACCATAATTGTGTAAATCGTAGCAATCTGACACAATATCAAAGAATCCCTATTAAAATTGCCGCTACAACTTACTGTACAAGTGACGAATGCGGGAAATTCCGAGCCTGTCAGCTTGGTCACTTTCAAAATAGGGTTAGTCAAAAAGGACTTTAATTATGATTTAAAAAATCAAAATTCAATTTCCCTACAATAGCATCTTCCTTCGCATAAAAAATTCTTAAATATTAACTGTTCCTGCCTTCTGTTTGATTACGTTTTAGTTTTAAAATGGCTAGTGGGAATCGCCATATTTTTATTTTTATTTTGTATTTTTGCGTCTTTGTTTACAAAAAAGTCATTATTTTCATAGCATTTATTAACTGAATATTTTTACTTTGGATCACCGAGAATTTTATTTTCTTATTTAGGATATAATGCCGTTAACATTGTGAATTACTTGATGCGGCCCAGTCTCACCCAGACTCTACCTCTTGTGGCCCCCGGATAATTTGAGTTTGAGACCCCTGATCTAGGTGCAGCAAATTCGTGCTGTTGTCACGAAACGTTGGTACACGCTGTTCTTATCAATTTTAAACACTAATTTTGTTGACGAAAATCTTGTCCTGCTGACCATTATTTTTAGGCCACTGACCTGGTTCTACAAAATATGTGCAATGAACCCGTCAACCCATTTGTTCGTGATGCGTTGTGATGGCCGAATCATAATGTCGTTACCCAATTTCAGTCCCTTCGTCATAATAATTCTTTTATTTTTTTATGTTTGATTCGAAGTTTTCTACATTACATAAATCAATGAATGAATCACTGGATAAATAAATGAATAAATAAATAAATAAATAAATAAATAAATAAATAAATAAATAAATAGGCTTACATAAAATCCATAGAAGATTTTTTTTTAAAAGCAAAATCAAAAAAGAAAGACAGAAAGAAGGATGGTAAGAAAAAAAAGAACGGATGGAAAGAAAGAAAGAAGAGACAGACAAAAGAATTGTTATTAATAACAAAACTTGAAAAACGAATTTGAGCCCAGGGTGTGTGTATGTGTGAGAGGAGGGGAGGGTGGGGAGGCGGGAAGATAAGAAATAAAGTAAGAAAAGAGAAAGCAAATATGAAAGATTAAATAAAAGATGGAAAGAAAGAAGAGACAGAGACTTGAAAGATGATCTATACAGAAACTTGAAAAACGAATGTATGCCCGTTGTGAGGGTAGTGTATGTGTATGTGTGTGTGTGAGTGCGCGCGCGCGGTAGCATGTGATTTTTGTAAATAAAAAATGTCTTGACTTGACTTGAAGGAAGATAGGTTAGAAAGAAAGGAAGGAAGAAAGAAAGAAAGAAAGAAACCCAAACAAAGAAACAAAAGAAATTATAGAATAATGTCCCTGAATTTGCATGATTTGTATACGAGTATAAGATGTCAAAAAAATGTTGTTTTAACGCAAATGATTTGAAATTTGGAATTTGTACTGGCATTCATATCACTAGAAGTATGTCTGGATATTTTAGAATTCTAGAGCTGCTTGTGCAATCAATGAAACACGAAACCATGAGGATGTGAGATTGAAGACTAGTTTTTTTTTTCCAGAATCATGCAGCTGAGACATTAAACTTTCAGGAATCAGAGATAACGTGGCTACTTACGTAAGCATCTGGGTCAGATGGACATACATAAAGAAGATGGACGCTCAAAATATCTACGAATTACCTTTAGACTGCGTTACTTGAAGGTAGGTCAGCCGAAGATGATTGGCGTTTATTTATTTTAATTTTATTTCTTCTAGGTATTTATCGGTTGACTGAGTGTTAAATTTACAAGACTTCTTTTCATTCTTTCTTTCTTTCTTTCTTTCTTTCTTTCTTTCTTTCTTTCTTTCTTTCTTTCTTTCTTTCTTTCATTCTTTCTTTCTTAATTTAATTTTGTCTGTCTTTATTTCTTTCTTTCCTTCTTTGTTCCTATACTTTCTATTTATATTTTAAAATTATAATGTTAATTTAATATTTTATAAAGGAAAATAGGCGCTTTGCAAAAATATATGTTTTAATTAAGAAAATAATATAAAACGCAGGCTTGTTTATGGTGATTAAGGTTACTTGATAATACAAAACGAAAACTAAACGATGGCTTTAATGTGAGGTCTTCAAATTTTTAGAGAGAGAGAAAGAGAGAGAATGAGAGAGAGAAAAAATGATGAATAGCTTGTTGCAAAGTTGTTTTTACGGTGTTCTAAGGACTGTCATTTTGATCAATTCATTCATTAATGTATTTATTTATTTGATTGTCTATTTCAGGTCCAAACAACAAACAACATGAAGATCTTTTGTATTATTTTTGCCTTGCTGTCTCTGGCACTTGCAGCAGACAAGCGATTTTTTCTTGCTGGTAAGGTTTGGGCACGCTCGCAGTATATAAGGCTCACGTGGCGTGACTTTGGTTCAGGAAATTTGTTTCTGTACTGACTCTTTGTGCGGCGTTTCACCTTCCCAGTGCCGCTGCAACGGAACGGTGAAGATCCAGATTAGTTTGTCAAAAAAAAGCAAGCGACCTGGCTTAAAAAACGCGTATACATTCAGGTTGTTCATGCTCACAAAGTTCTCTGGGGTGCTGAACTAAGCGCATCGAGCAACAAGCAGGAGTCTTAATGGCTTGACCTAAATCGCATTTTCTTTGAGCTGGTAAAGCACACTTTAAGAACAATTCATTTTGATAAGGAACAGTTTATCATAATCATAATTTGTTTTCTTATGTAAAGTTTTTTGTGTATCCCCAGAATTGATAGAAATTCGTAGTCTACTTGTGATAACACTGCTCCGATTCATCTCGCGTGTCCAGATACAAGCGCCTGTGCTCCGATTCTACTGGCACAACTTGTGGATTTATTTATTACTTTTGGCATCTGAATACAAAGTACATAATCTATTCCGTATGATTGATAACAGGAATCATTTCATAATGGAAAATGCTCAAATGTTGGTAAATAACCGCATAGGAATACGCACTACTAGCACTCAAATCAATACATTAGAATAATAATCATCCTTTATCCTCTCATGCAATGAACAAACCGTCATAAAATAAATAATATGTTTTACCATATTCACGATGTGGGACGTTCGCAACTTAATGTTCTATTATTTTCTTTTCAACCTAAAAACGTACGCTGATAGTTTTAAGAGCACAATTATACAAGAATATTGAGCGGACCTCTTTGAACAAAATCTTTCCTGATATCTAAACAGATTATGTGCTGTAAACTGAAGTTAAGGTAGAGATGAATGTCGTGTCAGACCGTGTTGTAAAATATAGATTAAGTGTTATGTCAGACGAAATTTATAGTAATAAAAAGTGGTTTATCATATCAGATCTGAACCTGAACAACCATAATATTATGGGCATGTTCAGCCAAGCTGAGCTGTTCAACTATGTCAACATGATCGTAGACATGGTGGGATCTGATGCCACAGAACAGCAGTGTGAGGGAGCCTGTGTTCAAGTTATGGCCAGTGACCTTCTGGACACTGCCTGTCCCTTCATGTGCAACTCGTGAGTCAACATTAGCTAAAAAAAATCCCGGTTATATCTCTGTGCTAGTGCTAACTTATAGTGACAGGCATTACGTGTTTTTTTTAAAAGTAAGAGTGTATTTTTAAACATGTCAGATAATTGCAAAATTATAAAAAAATAATATATGTAAATTTTTTTAACACTCCACTGATGGGTTTACCATTTGTTAAATACATTTGTGTCTTTATTTCTGTTCCTGTTTGTTTATTTGTTTAAATATAAAAGATTCAATATGAATGCACATGATTATGTATATTTAGCAGTTTGTGGTATAATATGTCCAATAGCAATAGGAATGTATGTAGGTCTAATTATAATTTTGCATGCAGTTTCCAGACTTTGGTGAACAAGTTCCACGTGCAGGGTGCCACTGCTGCTGCCAAACGATTTTTGCTTGCCGGTAAGTATTTTTCACTTACAGATTCATTAAGGAAGACAGGTCTAAAGGACCTACATTAAATGTAAAATTAACGCGAAAGGGACTTTTTTTCTTTCTATGGAAACAAAATATATGTTTCACTCCATAATATGGGGCATTTATTTTCCAGATTGAGAAACGAAACCGCAATTGAGTATGAGTACATATACATAATTATGGTATATTCCGAACTTCGATTATCTCTCCTGGTCCGGATTTGGCTCGGAAGAGTCCGCTGGACCTAAACCAATAATCATGAAATGTAATGTAATGTAACGAAATGATTATCTCTCTATATCTGATTCACCTGTAGCTGAATATAGTCTTTCTCAGTCGAAAGGACTCTCAAATAATTATCAATGACAAGACAGCTTTGAGTGCAAAAAGTGGAATTATTATACTTTGATTTGCTATATCATGGCACGACAACAATACCTTGATCATTTATACAATCCCTTTGGGGATGCTTAATTTCTATATCGGCATCTGCGACTGATATAATAAATAAAATTTATATATTTTTGTTTCTAATCGAAACACACTGTAATAATTTCCATAGCTGCTTCGTACAATATTACTATCAGATAGTGTATTTTTTAAATATGTGTAATCATTTAGATCAGGTGTTATAAACTGAAGTATGTTGTAAAGTAGACGTTTGGTATCGTGTTAGTACTGTTAAGGTAAAGTCATGTTGAACATGAAATATGTTTGTCGCATTAGATCTGAACTTGGGTAAACTTCTGGGCACGTTCAGCCATGACAAGTTGTCCACCTACGTCAACATGGTCGTAGATATGGTGGGATCTGACGCCACAGAACAGCAGTGTGAGGAAGCCTGTGTTCAAGTTATGGGCAGTGACCTTCTGGACACTGCCTGTCCCTTCCTTTGCAGCTTGTGAGTCACATATTATATTTGAAATACGATTTCACCCACCGCCGGTCTCGAAGTCTTTATCAAGTGCTTATAATTAATACAAAGCAGAATCAAGAAACATGGAGTAGCATTGGAAAATCACTGACAAGTTGAATTTTTTCACCTTCTGTTCTCTGAATAATATGTATGAATATCTTATTTTAAAGACATAATGTTCATAGTCATTCATTAAATGTTCTGAAAGTTCCGAATTATTGATTTAATTTGATAAAATATCCTGCAGGACCATAAACTGGTCAATGGCACAGTTAATGTTCGACACACAGAGAAAGGAAACTAATTATTAATTTGCTCGTAGTTACCAGACCCTTGAGAACAAGTTCCATATGCAGAGTACCACTGTTGTCCCTGCCAAGAGATTCCTGCTTGCCGGTAAGAACGTTTTTAAAAAACATATATCAACTGACTTGTTGATAATCTCTATAGGCCATGCGTTTTAGTCAACATTGTAATATGTTTAACTGCAAGTATTGCCAATAGACTCAACAATCTTATTTGTTTATTTATTGTTAATAGAAATTCCAAGAATTAGAAGACGCGCCACAAAGTCTTTGCATACGTGTCCGATAACATGGAGAACGCTGGATTGTTGTGTCATGCGAAGCTGTAAACGCTGAATATTAAGTCATGTAAACTGAAAGCAGCTTGTCGTTTCAGGCCATATAAAAAAAAGAAAACTAGGTGTCTATTTAGTAACATTGTTTATGTCATGTCAGATCTAAACCTGGGCAACCTCCTGGGCATGTTCAGCCATGATCAGCTGTTTACCTACGTCAACATGATCGTAGACATGGTGGGCTCTGAAGCCACAGAGCAGCAGTGTGAGGGAGCTTGTGTTCAAGTTATGGCCAGTGACCTTCTGGACACTGCCTGTCCCTTCCTCTGCAGCTCGTGAGTCATTGCGGTTCATTCGAAATCTGAATTCACACCACAGACGGTTTTAGCCAAGTTCAAATATTCATACAAGGGCTAAATGAAATTAAAAAAAGAACCAGTACTGTGTTAACAATATGAATTACTATGTGTAAAGTGAATTATGTATGCATTTGAATGTACAAATGTGTTCCCTCAAGGGATAATTATTCAATGATTATTTATTTACCACAGAAACAAAACAACACTATGTTGATTTTTTTTCTCTTCTGAATGTAGTTTCCAGGCCATGGTGAACAAATTCCACATTCAGGGTGTCACTGCTGCTCCAGCCAAGCGATTCTTGCTTGCCAGTAAGGCGTTTATGTTTTCCTTCCTGTTTTCATTCTGATTGTTTAGCTCATAATAGTACTATTTCTGACTTTGAGCGACGAGTGTCACAGATGTGTTCAAAACAGGGTATATCTTTTGTTGAACGAATTTAAAATACTTTGAAACTGATCCACAAAAGCAGAACATCTCTCAAAATATGTTTTGTTAAGTCATTTTATTCAGAATGTCAAGTGATTTAGTGAAGTGAAACTGTAATTCATGATAGGCATAATTATAACATGAAAACCTGGAGGATGTGTCTAGCTATGTCAAGACTAAATGTCTAAAAGTGAAAGCTTTTGTTATATCAGATCTGAACATGGGCAACCTTCTGGACATGTTCAGCCATGACCAGCTGCTGCAGCTTTCCTCCTACGTCAACATGATCGTAAACATGGTAGGCTCTGACGCTACAGAGCAGCAGTGTGAAACAGCATGTCTTGACGTCACGCTCAGTGATCTTTTAGACACTGCATGTCCCTTCCTGTGTAGCTCGTGAGTCTGTTTATTGTGTTCATTTTCCTCTTACTATTGTTGGAAATGAAGAGAATATTCACAGCTATTACTAAAAATAATACACTGCAAACGTAAAATAAAATTATTTATTTGACAGAAGTTTGATTATTATCAAGCAAAGAAGAATACCTAACACTGTGGTAATTCTGTTTGTCCATTGGACGCTGATGTTTAATAACGTCAACGCCTTATCGCTTTGATAGAATGTAATTAAGCGGTGGATTTTCTGTTTCATTTTAGCTTCCAGACCCTGGTGAACAAGTTCCAGATGCAGAGTGTCACCGCAGTCCCCGCAACGTGAAATAACCAGCATGACTGTGTAATAGAGTATTTGAACGGACAGCATTTGGGTTCACTATTGACATTATTCTGGTTTGTGGAACGTGTGATTTCGAGGAAAGCGTGAAATAATAATAATAAATAAACAAAATTTTTAGTTGCATTCAGACTTTAAAAAACACACACAACTTTTTATTGTACTCAGGCCTATCTATTAAGCATTCACAAGAAATTTTGTTGAAAAACACTAATCATATGCATGCGAATAAGTAGATCATACAAACAGATTTCAATAATTTGTATTGTATTTCTTGTTAAGACACTGTATTAGTATAGTCCAGAATAAAATAATTTCGAACTGCCAAACAAAAGCGAATGTTATACCTTCAATCAAATCTTAAATGCTGCATGCTTTAAAAACTATTTGGCTTGATTTACTGGACTCATGATGCTAATGCCATATCCTCTCTCAGTTTAGTACAGTTAGAAAGATAGATAGATAGATAGATAGATAGATAGATAGATAGATAGATAGATAGATAGATAGATAGATAGATAGATAGATAGATAGATAGATAGATAGATAGATAGATAGATAGATAGATAGATAGATAGATAGATAGATAGATAGATAGATAGATAGATAGATAGATAGATAGATAGATAGATAGATAGATAGATAGATAGATAGATAGATAGATAGATAGATAGATAGATAGATAGATAGATAGATAGATAGATAGATAGATAGATAGATAGATAGATAGATAGATAGATAGATAGATAGATAGATAGATAGATAGATAGATAGATAGATAGATAGATAGATAGATAGATAGATAGATAGATAGATAGATAGATAGATAGATAGATAGATAGATAGATAGATAGATAGATAGATAGATAGATAGATAGATAGATAGATAGATAGATAGATAGATAGATAGATAGATAGATAGATTAGATAGATAGATAGATAGATAGATAGATAGATAGATAGATAGATAGATAGATAGATAGATAGATAGATAGATAGATAGATAGATAGATAGATAGATAGATAGATAGATAGATAGATAGTGTTTATAGGGTCCAGCGGACTGCCAAGAACCGAATCAGGACCACGTTTAGTGCAGATAAATATAACTAACTAACCAACTAAATAGTTGGCTTACTTACAAAACAAAATATTTTTTTTAAATAAATTACTAATTAACTACATAAACATAAAGAAATATAAAAAATAAAAATAAAGAAATAAATAACTAGTATAAATAGTCTAAACAAATACAATGAAATAAGTGAATCTATAAATAAATAAATAAGTTCAATTTCATCAATATCTTCCAAACGTGATATGCTTTATCTTATTATTTGTTTTGTCTTTTACTGTTTCGTCTTGTTCTGTCTTGGTCTTCCCTGTTTAGTAAGTTAGCCGTGTCAAGTTTATCTTTGGACCTTTTGAGCTTTTGATCTTTGACATTGATGGATTGGCTGGAGAGGAACAAGAACTTGAACAGCTGGTACAGAGGCTTGACACCACCTCCAAAGCCTATGGAATGGAAATAAGTGCAGAGAAGACCAAAATGATGACCAACAACACCAATGGCATCAATACGGACATCAAAGTCCAAGGCCAATCCCTCGACACAGTGCATAGCTTCAAATATTTAGGAGCCATTGTATCAGACAATGGGTCCCGACAGGAAGTCCTCTCCAGGATCGCACAAACAACTGCTGCCCTGACAAGGTTGAAGCCCATTTGGAAAGACAGGACCATCAGTCTACATTCCAAAGTAAGACTGCTGCGCTCCCTTGTCATCTCCATCTTCCTATATGCTTGCGAAGCATGGACCCTCACAGCAGATCTCCAACGAAGAATACAAAGCATGGAGATGAGGTGCTACAGAAGACTTCTGGGCATTTCCTATACCCAACACATCACCAACGACGAAGTCCGACAGACCATCACACAAGCTATTGGACAACATGATGACCTGCTAACAGTGGTGAAGAAACGGAAACTTCGGTGGTATGGCCACGTCACCAGATCATCAGGCCTTGCAAAGACTATTCTGCAAGGCACAGTGCAAGGAGGTAGAAGAAAAGGGAGACCGAAAAAGAGGTGGGAGGACAACATTCGAGAATGGACTGGTTTGACACTGAGCGAAGCCATCAGGGCTGCTGAGGACAGAGAAAGATGGAGTATGCTGGTTAAACGATCATCTGTGGTGCCCCTACGACCTTCGGGTTACGGGACAGGATAGGATAGGATAGGATAGATCTTTGAACTGTCCAGAATTGACCAAAGCTGTAAGAACTCCAGTATCTCGGACAAAGAAAACCTCACGAATATCGTGACACAAATGAGGTCAACATTTCATGTATCATAACAGCGGTCAAAGACTGAGATAAGACATTAATTTGGTTTCACCAGTACATAATTAAAATTTACTTCCGAAAGGAAAAGCAACTCAGCACTACATTCAACTATCACATATCATTCGACTGGATCAGCCTGTCTTTGTTTGTAATGTTTTCAGTAATGCACGGTATAATTTATTCGGGAAAAAAAACCGTAGTAGCTTACCAAGTTCCTCATTGGCATAGGCTCCCATAGCATCTAAATCGACTGAATCAGCCTGTTTTCTTTGTTGATGTTTTGTGGGTTTTCACTAATACATAGGCTCATCAAAATAGACAAGACTGGTAGTGCTATCTTACGTTTTGATCGTACACCTGAAAATAAAGACAAAGAGACTATGTGTCACTTTTGACAGACCAAGTCTGAAAAACAAGTTATATTTTCAAGAAAAGTGTCTAAAGACCAGAAATCTTGTCGATTTAGATGGGAATTTAAAACATTTGGATGTGAATGGTGGCGGAAGGAAAGAACTGGGAAGTGACCCTTTCGCCCAAGGGTTGGAACTTAGGAACTGCATCCTTTTATTTCCGAACACATAATAATAACAAGTCATACATTTTAGCAAACGGGTAATTTGCCCAGTGAGTTATTTTTTAGCCCAAAAGGAGGGATATATGGAGTGGGGTGGGGTATAATATAAATTTACATGCTAAGGTGAACGGCATAGTTTTAACTATTTAAGCTATTTAGCTGGCAATCATAGTAAAGTCCAAAAGACACACACACATATTTGCAATTTGCACCACAACTGGGTTTATTTAAGAATTTAGGAATCGGAAAGTGTTTTTTGATGGAAAGAACGCAGACTTCTTCTAAAATTGTAAGAATCTAATGCAAAATTGGCTCTTTCCGTCTAAAAAGTTGACCTAGTTCGTCTTCTATAAAAGGGGACGAAATAGGTAGAACTTTTTTTCAAAATTTCACCGAAAATTGACTGTATTCTCTCCGTCCCGGATAGAACACTCCCTTGTACTTAAAACACTCTCATGTACTACAACCGCACTCCCATGCACTAAAAGAGCACTCCCGCGCACTTAGAAAAAAGTGGGGTCCTGGAAAAAAGAGGGTTCCAAGCAAATAAACCCATTTGTTACTAAGAAAGACAAGGTCTGCTACCCATTTGTGCGTTTATTCAAGTGCACACACACACACACCCGCACACACACACACACCCCCACACACACCAAAAAACAAACCAAACAGCAAAAAACAAAACAATGGAAAAACGCTCAGATTTTACAATTTGCCCAATAAATCCTATATACAATATGGCCGCAAGAAGAATTGAAACGAACATTTAGAACAATTCCCAAGATCAGTAACAATATACGATAAAGTGGCAGTTCAGCAGGACATTGAGACATAATTTACTAAAGAAATTTAAGTTCATCATACAGAGAGATGGTTATTCTTGTGTACTTAAGTTATAGCAATGCACACAGCAGTGACACGAATACTGCGATCGACTAGGAGAGGTGGTAGGGAGGTAGGAGATCTGTCGATTTTCCGTCTGCGATTTAGTTTCAGTCACATTTACCTTACTCTTTTCTGACATCCCTCATTCATCTTTATCTCTTTTTCCTTCCCCCTTCTCCTCCCCCCCCCCTCCTCCATCTACAACCCCCTCGTCTTAGCTAGCCTGTAGTATAGCTACAACTGTGAAGAGAATGCATTCTCGCGTTGATAAATCTCGCACTTTTGCTCTCACTTTTGCACTCACACAAGTTACTTGAAGGGGAAAAACTACTGCGATTTATGACGGAAAATATTGACGCCCGTTTTGTTCGTTCATTGATTATGCCCGCTAATATCGAATTTCGCTGTAGCACATGAGTGCGTCGCTTTTGATCTTGTTGCAGGTTTTCACGCCTGGCTAAGACTAGCGCGACACCTCCCGCAAATCTCTTCTTCCGATCGGACTGTTTCTATGGAAACGGTTTTGCGGTGGCTACGCCGCGTGATGCTGTTATGTTCCTTCCAAGACTGGCGTAGCACGCGAGAGAGAGAGAGAGAGAGAGAGAGAGAGAGAGAGAGAGCATCGATGACTGAGTGCCGTGCTTGCAGTGATAGCTGGGCGAAGGTTTTGAGGTCGGAGGAAAACTGTGACATGTGGGAGGGGAGCGAGCTAGCTGTAACAGAGAAGATTTCTCTTAAGGGTCTAGGGGGAAAATTCATGAGGAGGAAAGAGTGAAAGTTTGACAGACAAGATTTTCGCAGCTTCCCACCTCTAGCAGGCTACGTTTGCATCGTCTAAGTCTCTCTCCCTGCGTCGAGGTTTCTCACTTGTTCTTTCTCACACTTGACGCTTGTGCACTGAAATCTGTCTTCACATCTTCAATGTTGCATTGATCCAAGAGCGAGAAGTCGGCGTCCGTTTTAAAACTCCTCTGTGGAAAGCAGTACGTACACTGGGCCTACATGAATTTGGCTAGGGTCGTTTCGCTGAGTGAAGGGGAGAATTTCAGTGCCATCGGGCTTTGGAACAGCAGGAAGCTTAAGGGAAGGGTTTGATACCGCTGGAGAAGAGCCCAGACTGAAAATAACTTGCAAGGAGCAATGTGAATTCAGAAATAATTTCTAGCGAAGATGAACTTATGGGAGCTGTATTCGAGAGAGTGTCACTTTCTGTTGTGATATAATGTGAACTCATTTGTGAAGTTGTTGATCTCACTTTCGTGGAATATACTTCTGATAGAGTACCGACCAAGGGGTGCCAGGATTGAGTACCCATTCCATCTCTTTGATTTCTGGTAAGTCTGTCCATTTGTCTTAATTGTCAAGGAGCTGAAATCGATAATTAAAGTGTTTGAAGCACTGTTTGAAGCAGGGAGTTACACCTGTATGATTGTGTCTATGCATATCTGTTTATTATTTTCTTAAGGTGCTGCACAATAATCCTTGCCGTTATCATAATCCTCGTCGGTCATCATCATCATCATCATCATCATCATCATCATCATCATCATCATCATCATCATCATCATCTTCTTCTTCTTCTTCTTCTTCTTCTTCTTCTTCTTCTTCTTCTTCTTCTCCTCTTGCATTGCCTTGGTTGGATATTTCATTTTTCAATGGTCGTTGCAGAACTTGCTGGTGATTTTAGGCGAACTGATTAGTCTGATGTGTCTGGAAAGACAAGACGCGGGTTCTACGTGATGAGTTCCATAGCTTCCTGAGAGTTTTAGAATGTCTATTTTCAAAATACTCATTTAAGAACACTACTTCACCTCTACTCCCTCCTTCTTTTTCGAAGTCAAGCCTACAACAACACACAACCACAACATCATCACCACCACCACTACCACAACAACAGCAACAACAACAAACAACGACAACAACAACAATTACTACTACTGCTACTACTACTACTATTGCTACTACTACTACTACTACTATTACTACTACTATGATTCTTTTTCTTGTTATCCATTTCTTACCTCATTTTCTTCTCAACAGTTACATTTTTTAAAGCCAGTTCTTGAAAAAAAAGTGTTGTTTCTCTGCTTCATTTCGTTTGCATGTTCTTTCTCCGTTTTCTATATACCAGGGCCGGATCCAGGGGGGGGGGGGTACCTGGGTTCCGGAACCCCCCCTCGAAACTATTAAAAAAAATAATAATGTTGTTTTATGCAAAGAGGTTTAATTTTTTAAAAATTGTTTTTAAAACATTGCAGTTTTTATTCACTTTTGGTCCAAGGTACAAATAGTTATTTATAGACAATTCAACGGAAATCCATTTCAAGGGATCCGTTGAAACGTCCAAAGCGTTTTCCCGTTGAAACGACCAAGTAACCCAACCCCTAAGCCTAAATTAGTAAATGCAGCCATATTTTCCTGTTCTGGCCGCAAGCCTCTTCCAGCACCTTCACCTTGATACTGCCCTAATCCCCCAAAAACGACTTTTTAGAAATATTAATTAAGATGCTAAGTTGATAATTATGAACTATAATTCGTTGCCTGGTTTGGTGAAGTCAGCAAAATGGCAAATGCTTTGACAACTGATGTTATTGTTCCTCGTCAAGCATCCCGACAGACTCTCCGTGACAACCAACCTGCGGCCACTCCAGAAGAATATTTCAAGATTAGCATTGCCATTCCTTTCTTGGAACACCTGTCAACTGAATTGGACTCGAGGTTCAAAAATGCTGACCTAGCAAGTTGATGGTCTCTGTCTAGTGCCAAGCACTTTAATAGACAACCAGGATGGTTTCATGCAGGTTCCAGAAGGGGTGAAGACACTGGCAATGTTGTGGGAGTCTGACCTACCAGACAACGCTACCCTTGATGCAGAATACCAACAGTGGGTTTGCAAATGGCGAAGTGCTGCTGAGAATGCGACAGCTATCATCCCATCCACGGCATCAGAAGCACTGAAACATTGTGACGGGGATTTTTATCCCAACCTGTTCATCATGCTAAAGAACCTTTGCACCCTGCCTGTCACTATTGCCGAGTGTGAACGTTCAAACAGTCAGTTGCGCAACCTGAAAAATTACCTGCGCTCTACAATGGGGCAACAGAGGCTCAATGGACTTGCTTTACTGAAAGTGCACAGGGATGTTGATATTGACTTCAAAGAGGCAGTGAACTGTTTTGCCAGAAGATACAATTCACAAATGGTACTAATGCCGGAGAACCTAGTGCAGCAAGACTGAAAGTGAAAGTAGGGCGGTGATGTTCATAAACTACAAGGTAAAGCTTTATACCGTTAGCGAGCGACAAAAAGTAGTGAATAATAATAGTATACAAAACATCTCTGCTGATAAATAAATGTTTGTGTGTGTGTGTGTTGTTGTTGTTTTTTTTAAGGGAGGTGCAAAGGATAATTTTTGTACCTCAGAGTTTGTCAGTTCAACTGTTAAAAAAGCTGAAAGTCCCAGACCATCACAAATGGCTTTTTAAAGGTTCAGATAGCACCAGATTGCACCATTTTGCATCCTTGAAAAAAAAAAATTCCGGGGGGGGGCATGCCCCTGGACCCCCCTAGATGGCTCGGCGCTTCGCGCCTTCGCTGAACCTGAAACCCCCCCTTCGACTTTCCCCAGGTCCGGCCCTGTATACATTAACTACATTTAAGATAAACAACCACAGAATGCTGTAATATATTACAGCATTGTGTGGTTGTTTATCTTAAATGTAGTTAATAGAATATCATTATGGGAAAAAAATGGTAATCCTTGATCTGAAATTTGCACCGGGCCTCATCCCCAATCCCCTTTGTGCAAATGGGTCACTGAGGGTCTGACATATGAAAACAAAAATATACAATTTATAAAACCTCCATTCTATTGAATCATTCAAATCTTTCAAGATTATTTATGCTCTGATTTGTTTTGTTTGGTATTATGAATGAATGAATAATTTATAAAGCGCGTAAATATCTCCACGCCGACGGGAATGATCGCAGCGCTGGTGGGAGGGAGGTGGATAAACACACACACACACACACGCACACACACACACGTACACACACCCACACCCACCCACCCACATTTTTGTAATAACGACATTCTGATGACTGTTGTGAAAAAAACAGAGATTATTTTGACACACTTTTCATTTTCGTGAATTATTTTGACATTTTCAAATTTTTGAACCTAACCTATCCCTAACCCTAACCCCTAACTCTAACCCTAACCCTAACCCTTAACCTAACCCTAAGCCTAAAACAGCTGTAACTCTACCGTTCCAAAAAAGTCAAAAGAAACCATGTGGAGTTCCATGAGTGTGTCACTGTAACGTCGTTTCTACATGCCCACACGCGCGCACACACACACAGACAGTGGCGGGAAGGGTGCATAGATCATAACTTAACATTTTAACTTCTTCACTATCGCTCAACACATTCTAGCAGGCAGACCAGACAATTAACATTACTTTCACGCAGGAACGTATGAAATTGGTATGAGATCAGGTAGTTATACATCCAGATTAGCAAGAAGAGAAGAAATGTGTTTTCAAGTTTCTGCGAAATGCATCGACAGAGTCTGCTCTCTTTATGCCTTCTGGAAAAGCATTCCACCAGACCGGTGCAGTGTATCTGAAAGACCTCTGGCCATAGCTCTTAGTCCTACACTGCTTGTGCCCAGGAACAACGAATAAAGACTTGGAAGCTGAGCGGAGGCTGCGAGATGGTTCGTACACATTCAGAAGTTCGAACAGGTATTCAGGAGTGTGATCTATAACTGCGCGATAGGCAACTGAAAGCAGTTTGTGTTTAATGCGTTTGTGGACAGGAAGCCAATGGAGCTGCTCAAGAATTGGGGTGATATGGACTGATTTACGACTTTTTGTGACCAATCGAGCTGCAGAATTCTGTATTAGATATCTGTTTCTTGTGCGAAGTGGGATGGAATGAAAAAAAAAGTGAGAGGATGAGGGTGGGTTGGTGGGAATTGCAATAATAATAATAATAATAATAATAATAATAATAATAAGAATAAGAATAAGAATAAGAATAATAAGAATAAGAATAATAAAAACAGCACAAAAAAACTGCATTTTTATCATAAACATTGTTCTCTACAGGCATCCTGAAGAAGATTACGTGTTCAAAACTTGACTGGCAGGCTTGCAGTTGCCAGACCAGTTTCATTTCAGTGCTACCCTTTTATGATGTCATTCCGTCGCGGAATCAGTCACACAATATTGTACAATAGCAGCATTATGTGCGGTATAGAACAGTCCCATTAGTTTGATCAGAGATTGTATTACACAATTCTCTGGTTTGATTCCGCATATTGGTAAACAGTGGGCTCATCATAGGTGTACGCAGTGTACTCGAATGTCAGGCCATTACATTGCAGCCTGTACAGGCAGTGGATCAAAACCCCGTGAACAGCCTGGAGATTAAAAAAAATGACCATGAGAAACTGCGCTCTTACTTCTTCGGATAAGAGTATAAACCGAGGTCTAGTTTGTGCACGCGCGCATTTCATTGCACGGACTGTAAAGATCCTCATTTCGTAGACGGATGAGTGCCGACAACACAACAATACACCCAGCACGCGCTAGGTCCCTTCTAGGACGGTGCTCAGTTGTCTGGGCGTCAGACTATGCGCCCAAAGGTTGTAAGTGGGCGCCTCGGGCGGCTTGAGTTAGATCCTGTATCGGCCAGCGCCTTGAGCAGCTCTTGAGCTGGAAAATCTCTATGTATAAGTGATTAAATAAATAAAAAAAATAATAAACCCACAACTAGGAATTCACATACATCAAGGAATCTTGTCAGACGATGTCAAACCGTAACAGAATCAGAGAGATATCTCTCACGTTGCTGCTGACGCTTAATATGATTCCCGCATGGTGGTGCAATCACATCGAAGATGAATAAGCATTGTGACAATAGGACACTGCAGCCAAATTATTTATCTCACATTGCCGTTGACGCTGGCTCGACCCCACATTGTGACAGGCCCAACACTAGTGGTATTTTTTCACATAGAAAATCTTTTCTGCCAGTGTCGTTTGATTTAGTTGTTAAAATTAATAATAATAGAAAGATGATGGGTCGTAAGTAAACGTTAATTTGATAAAGTCTGTGAATCACACACAATCAATCAATTAATAAGTCAATCTTTAATTTAATGTCTGTTAACACATTTAGACACATACGGTCAGCAATGAATCTAACATACATTAATTATATTCTCTCACATCGGATAAGATTATGCGTACCAGTGTCTCCTCCTCCTCCTCCTCCACCTTCTCCTCTATTCCTCCTCCCCACCCTCTTCCTCCCCACAATCATCCTCATCCTCCTCCTCATCATCATCATCATATGATTCAAACAGAATCAGTAATGAATCCAACACCGTGTGTGTAGTACGCTCCATTGTAGTAAAATAAGAAATACAGTGTTCATCCATTACAGTCGAGCATGTTATTGTCGTAAACTGTGGTCCGTGAATCAATCATCGAACTCGGCAACGCAAAAGAAATACTGCGGGTTGTCATCCATTTTTAACAGTGCAGTGAAAATGCCATTGGAATCAATGATACTAAATCGTCCACATAAAATGCGTGCATATGGATGGATGAAAAGTGTGTTTAATATGGTGAATAATGATTATATTAGTAGCGATAGGAATGATGCCTTAGGCTCACAAAACAATATAAAGCAAGTCCATTGTTGTTCAATTCAATTCAAATTCAATATTTTAATTTAACGTCTTTTCACAACAATGTGATTTTAGACAACCATAAGAAAGAAACAAACAAAAAAATAGAAATTGTTAATTAGTAACTTAAATAAATCTGTTCCGACAATGATACGCGCGATGTCCTGTAACATCGAACTATATAAGATGACTCTAATATCGTCTTGTGCACATAAAATAATTCCATTTTCTTTGTACAGTGCTGTTAAAACAGGACAATCAAATAATATGTGTTGTAAGGATATAGTTCCAGCACATAAACAAGTAACATTTTTCAAATATTTTGTACACCATGAATTCAAGAGTAGCTTATATACTAATCTAGCAATAGTTCTGGAACAACTAACAATATTTACTTTGGGTATTATATTAGAAAAGGGTTGTTCTAATAACGAATAATATTCAAATTGAGCTAATTATACATAAGAATTAAAGACTGTATGCTCACTTTTCATTGAACCTTTTTTGGCCAATTTATCTGAAATTTCATTACCATAAATCTCTAAATGTGATGGGACCCAACAAAAGGTAATTCCAATACCTCTAATTCTAATGCATGTACTATGAATAAGATATCTTACTTCAAACATTATATCTGTTCTCTTTCTACATTTTCTAATTTTTTAAAGCATAAAGCACTGATTTAGAGTCAACACGAATTAATATATTAAATATCTTAGAAGGAATGCTGAGGATGTATTCTAGTACCATCATTATTGCATATAATTCACACGTAAATATTGAAAACCTTGACCAAGATAGTAAGACTTTTGAATATTTAGATAAGGTATGAAAAATCCTGCGCCACAGTTTGATGAATCCAAAACACTACCATCACGTCCATTGTTGTCAAAACCTCCCCAAAACAGAGAAGAACAAGAAATCCTCCCATTTTTTTGAGAAGTTGAGGCAGCAGTTCAATCTTTGAAGAAGGGGAGGTCAGCGGGAGTGACAACATCCCCGCAGAAATGCATCAGGCTGGAGGAGATGCGATGATTGACGCCCTCACAATTATATGTAACAAGATCTGGAAGAGTGGGGAGTGGCCAACAACATGGACCCAGTCGCTTGTCACCACTCTTCCCAAAAAGGATAACCTTCAGGAGTGTCAAAACTACCGCACCATCAGCCTCATCAACCACTCAAGTAAATTCCTCCTGAAAATAATGCTAAACAGGTTGAAACCCCAAGCTGAACAAATCATAGCTGAAGTGCAAGCAGGATTCAGGGCAGAGCGAAGTACCACTGAGCAGATGTTCAACCTCAGAATAATATGCGAGAAATACCTACAGCACCAACAATATTTATATATATTATCTTATGTGTTCGTTTGACCGAGTCTGGAATGCAGCAGTGTGGGCAATCTTGAGAGGGTACAACATCAGCCACAACATTATTGAAGTCATCAAAAACCTGTGTGACAAGGCTACCAGTGCAGTCCTCAACAACAGCGCCATCGGAAACTGTTTCAGAACAACAATCGGCGTGCGTCTAGGACACCTACTCTCTCCAACACTCTTCAACATCTTCCTAGAGCGCATCATGTCAGCTGCCCTTGCAGATCACAAAGGCACAGTCAGCTTTGGGGGAAGAGCAATCTCCAACCTTCGTTTTGCGGATGACATTGATGGACTGGCTGGAGAGGACCAAGAACTTGAACTGCTGGTACAGAAGCTTGACACCAACTCCAGAGCCTTTGGAATGGAAATACGTGCAGAAAGACCAAAATGAGGACCAACAACACTAATGGCATGAACACGGACATCAAAGTCCAAGGCCAATAAAACAACAAGGTGCACAGCTTCAGATATTTAGGAGCAATTGTATCAGACAATGGGTCTCGACAGGAAATCCTCTCCAGCATAGCACAAACGACTGCTGCTCTAACAAGGTTGAAGTCCATTTGGAAAGACAGGCCTATCAGTCTACACTCCAAATTAAGGTTGCTGCGCTTCTTGTCATCTCCATCTTCCTATACTCTTGCAAAACATGAACTCTCACAACAGACCTGCAACGAAGAATACAAAGCATGGAGATTAGATGCTACAGAAGACTTCTGGGCATTTTGTATACTCAGCACATTACCAACGACGAAGTCGGACAGACCATCACACAAGCCATTGGACAACACGATGACATGCTCACAGTGGTGACGAAAGGGAAACTCCGATGGTATGACCACGTTACCAGAACGTCAAGCCTTACAAAGACCATCCTGCAAGGCACTGTGCAAGGAGGCAGAAGAAGAGGGAGACAGAAAAAGAGGTGGGAAGACAACATTCGAGAATGGACTGGCTTGGCATTTAGTGAAGCCATGAGGACTGCTGAGGACTGAGAAGGATGGAGTACGCTGGTTAAACGATCATCTGCGGTGTCCAAACGACTTTCGAGTTACAAGATAGGATAGGATAGGATTATGATGCTGATGCTGATGCTGATGATGAAGATGATGATGATGATGATGTTGCACCCATTGCACATAGCTACGATCGAAAGAAAGTATACTCCAGGCACACGCTGTTAAGCAGGCCAAAGTATGTCTCTTGTCCCTTGAAGGGATACTTTGGCGAGGTTAGCAGCCTGCTCAGTTACAGTATCGCTGAAAGACTAGAAACGGAAAAGTAAGTTTCGTCTCCTCTAGGCGACGAACTAGGACACGCTGTATTTGTTTCTAGGTCAGCTGTCTTTTACCAACCGTTTGAGAATCCTTTCGAACCGTTTATTGACGCCGGACAGTGTCCTCACTTGGTTTCATACAATTTTAGAAAGAGAAAAGGGTTAGGGCAAGGGCTAGGGATAGATCTACAACTAACCCTTACCAGAACCCTTGTAGCAATATTCCGCTCTTTCCGTCACTTTTAAACGTACTGCGGTTCGCATCCGCTGCTAGTAGCGAGCCAAAAGTATACTTTGAAGGGATGGATGGAATACTTTCACCTGCTGCAAGCGGGAGTTTTGGCGATACTTTCTACCGATCGCAGCAATGTGTCTTACCTCTTGATGATGATGATGATGATGATGATGATGATGACTTGTTACGCGCAAAACTCCACGCTGGAAGCATGCACCGGGCTATAGAGAACACTCCCATGAGACACATCTTCAGTTTGCAACTTGAATGTGAAGTATTAGCTTGGACTGCGAGATCTAGGCATGTACCGCAATCAAAAGAGAAAAAGACCGAGAAGACATTAAATGTAGAGTTTGTCATAACTAGTGTAGATGAACGTATGGTGTCTTGTGCGCAAAGGTGGCAACGTTGACCGTGTTCTGAAATCGACCAAACAAGGTGGCTGACGAGACGCGAGGTTTTATCCCTTTGAGCATTAAGTAAGGATAGATTTACGCTTCATCAAAATCGATCGAGAAGCACCAATTGCAAGCAGTACTATTTAATTGACCAACATGGACTAGGCACAGGGGCATTACACAATTTGGGCGCCCATAGTGGATCCTCGGTAGCAAAGCGGTAGACAGCACACAGCCTTGCATAAGTATGATAGAATTGTAAGGGAATCAACATACCGCTCCCCTGGCGAAACGAATGCGCCGCTTAAATGGTTTATTCCCAAACCATGTACGAACGAGACATGAATATCTTTATTTGGATCGAAACGATGTAGCCTAGGCCTAGGATAAATAAATCTTCTTCTTCTTCTTCTTCTTCTTCTTCTTCTTCTTCTTCTTCTTCTTCTTCTTCTTCTTCTTCTTCTTCTTATCTTCATAGATTCTTCTTTATGCATTTGCTTTGATTTCTTCGTCTAGGGTGATTATTTTCTAAAGATTTCGTTTTCAGCACATTCCTTCATGTTTCTTCAATATGTCATTATAGTTTTTTTTACGATCAATGGCCATTCAGTGTTTAAATATATGTGACGTCAAAATCTGACTGTTTTCTTCTTTGTTGGACGTGAACAGTTATTTTAGAATCTCGTATTCACGAACGACCTTTTGAATAGCTTGTTCTTCTTCTTCTTCTTCTTCTTCTTCTTCTTCTAATGGAAACAGTTATTTGGAAATTTCTTAGTCTCGAACGACGTTTTTAAGCTTTCTTCTTCTTCTCCTTCTTCTTCTTCGTCTTGTATTGGAGTCAAATTTAAGACGGATTATTTTTACATCTTTTATCAATAATTCCTTTTTGATCGTCGTTGCCGGAACATTTGAATTGGATCGTTTTTCTGTTATTTTTCACGCTGTCATTCCTGAGAAGAAATTATATTTGGACTAACCATTAATCATAGGTGCACGTATCTGGATGCTGTATCGTCGCTGTATGGATCGTGTCTGTCTCAGTACTTTTATAACAAGGTCTCAAACCCCTGGTCATCGTATTTTTTAAATTTATGTGAACGAACCAGAAGATTGTTCTCGAAAGAAGGCGGTTCAACCGATTCAACAGTAATTCCTGCAAACATCCAAAGTCTTATATATGCGCAGTCTATTTTTAAACCCGTTAAATTTCTGCAAAATTGTAAAATAAAAATGTAAAGAATTAAAACATAACGTTTATCATGATCACTTAACGGATGTAGAATGCGGTAGTGACGTATGACGGCAAATATTACCGCTGCCGAGAACTATAGGCAGTTAGACCTAATCAAGGGAACTTACTCCTGTGTCATTTTAATCGCACCTAAACCAGTTACTCACAGAGCCAACTTATACGTCAAGTAATCATTATAAACGTGATTTTGGGAGGGGAGGGAGGGATAAGCGGGGTTAGGGTGGAGGAAATCACAGAAATTGTTCAGGTTTGAAAATAGATTGCGCATATTAATTACTTTGGATGTTTGCATGAATCACTGTTGAATCGATCGAGTAGCCTTCTTTCGGGGAAAAAAAATCTTCTATTTCGTTCATATAGGTTTGAAAAATGCGATGACTCGTGATTTTCGCTGAGAGGAGTTTGAAACCTTGATCTAAAGTACTGAGAAAAACGCGTCCTATAGAGACGACGCTATCATATCCAGATACGAGTGCCAGTACCGTAGCTTTATTGCCACGTGGACTCAATTAGGATTTTATGGACAACTTCTTTGCTAAAGCTTATATTGAGAAGTATGTAGTGTATCTAAAACTATTATGATTTTCCATTTCGTGTGCAGGGATAGAATGGGATGGCCATAGCGAAGAGAAATGATGTGGGATGGAGAGAGGGATAGGCGAGGGGTGACTGCATTATTGTTTGTGAAAGTATCCCCTCAAAAAGCGATAGACCCGATGACTTAACATGACCGCTGATAATGCTTAAACAACTTTTAACCCCAGAAAATGCATGAAAGGACATCGAACGTGGAATCTATTATTGGTTTAACATTTAATTGTTCTGCAGAATAAATCTCGTCAAGAAAGCTTTATGTCAATCTCTCTCAAGAGACGCACTAAAGCGTATTGCAGAAATGAATTGGTAGATAGGAAGGAGATGTGGAGAGGGAAAAATAGTGGTAATAAAACCGTGTTTTACGGCCTGGCTCGAGAAGCACAAAAGGACAGAAAATGAGGTAAAGGTAACACAGAAGCAAAATGGGGCGTAATCAGCCATTGTTCTCAGGACCTTTCAGTATTGCAGGCCAACTGAATCAAAACACGCCAAATCACAAAAATAGCATCTAGTGTAGCTTCATATTGCCCTTCCCTTTGAAGATTTTTTAAAACGGTGAATAAATAAATTATCATCATCATCATCATCGTCGTCTTCATCATCATCATCATCATCATCATCATCATCATCATCATCATCATCATCATCATCATCATCATCATCATCATCTCTTCTTCTTCTTAATGTTTTAATGCGTTTTTTTGAAATGCGAAAGAAACTAGATAGTGGACAACATTTCATCATTTCATTTCATTTATAGATTAACTGTCCCCAGACACGGTAGCGTATGGGGGACGATAGTGGACAACACGCCAACGTTTCCTTTTGAAGCATTCACTTTGCAGAGAGATGGCGGAATAGGCCTTGTTCTTAAATGGCTTAAACCATAAACAAGAGAGCTACTTCTCTTGAATGTGAAAGCAATCACGTTGAACTGGTGAGCGAATGCATAAGCTGCTGGTGCGAAATTGCATAAGCCTCTCGGGAACCCTCTTTGAGGCAAATCCGTCGGCCCCCGACCAGACTCGTCTCGGATTGACGTTCAAGGAACGAAATCGGTTGCTTTTATCTATGAACTAACTTCCCGACTTGCAAATATAATGCTTATCGGTGATGGTTTTTGTGGAATTGTGATGTATTTTATTATTTTAAAAATAATTTAGTTATCATTCTTATATAGCGCTTTTTCAGCTCAAGAGCTGCTCAAGCCGCTTGCATATACAGGATCTATCGCTGCCTAGAGCGCACAGTCTGAACACTGAGCACGATCAAGGCGACTGAGGATGGGACAGATATATTTAATTATTATGTACATTTGTAAAAAGGGGAACACCTGGTTCGGCATTTGTATATGTACATTTCCGCTTTGTTTAATATTCTCCTCTTTCTTACAATGTCTTTTCCCCCGCATTTCCTTTTCCTATCCTATCCTATCCTGTCCCATAACCCGAAGGTCGTAGGGGCACCACAGATGATCGTTTAACCAGCATACTCCATCTTTCTCTGTCCTCAGCAGCCCTCATGGCTTCGCTCAGTGTCAAACCAGTCCATTCTCGAATGTTGTCCTCCCACCTCTTTTTCGGTCTCCCCCTTCTTCTACCTCCTTGCACTGTGCCTTGCAGAATGGTCTTTGCAAGGCCTGATGATCTGGTGACGTGGCCATACCATCGGAGTTTCCGTTTCTTCACCACTGTGAGCAGGTCATCGTGTTGTCCAATGGCTTGTGTGATGGTCTGTCGGACTTCGTCGTTGGTGATGTGTTGGGTATAGGAAATGCACAGAAGTCTTCTGTAGCACCTCATCTCCATGCTTTGTATTCTTCGTTGGAGATCTGCTGTGAGGGTCCATGCTTCGCAAGCATATAGGAAGATGGAGATGACCAGAGAGCGCAGCAGTCTTACTTTGGAATGTAGACTGATGGTTCTGTCTTTCCAAATGGGCTTCAACCTTGTCAGGGCAGCAGTTGTTTGTGCGATCCTGGAGAGGACTTCCTGTCGAGTCCCATTGTCTGACACAATGGCTCCTAAATATTTGAAGCTGTGCACTGTGTTGAGGGATTGGCCTTGTACTTTGATGTCCGTGTTGATGCCATTGGTGTTGTTGGTCATCATTTTGGTCTTCTCTGCACTTATTTCCATTCCATAAGCTCTGGAGGTGGTGTCAAGCCTCTGTACAAGCTGTTCAAGTTCTTGTTCCTCTCCAGCCAATCCATCAATATCATCCGCAAAACGAAGATTGGAGATTGCTCTGCCCCCTATGCTGACTGTGCCTTCGTGATCTGCAAGAGCATCTGACATGATGCGCTCTAGGAAGATGTTGAAGAGTGTTGGAGAGAGTAGGCATCCTTGACGCACACCGATTGTTGTTCTGAACCAGTTCCCGATGACGCTGTTATGGAGGACTGCACTGGTAGCCTTGTCATACAGGCTTTTGATGACTTCTATAATTTTAGGGCTGATGTTGTACACTTTCATGGTTGCCCATAGAGCTGCATGCCAGACTCGGTCAAATGCCTTCTTGAAGTCTATGAACACATGATATAGATGTTGTTGGTGCTGTAGGTATTTCTCACAGATTATTCTGAGGTTGAAAATCTGTTCAGTGGTACTTCGCCCTGCCATGAATCCTGCTTGTTCTTCAGCTATGATTTGTTCAGCTTGTGGTTTCAACCTGTTGAGTATTATTTTCAGGAGGACTTTGCTGGGATGGCTGATGAGGCTGATGGTGCGGTAATTTTCACACTCCTGAAGGTTACCTTTTTTGGGAAGAGTGATGACAAGCGACTGGGTCCATGGTGTAGGCCATTCCCCACTCTGCCAGATCTTGTTACAGATAATGGTGAGAGCATCAGTCATCGCTTCTCCTCCTGCTTGTAGCAGTTCCGCTGGTATGTTGTACACTCCTGCTGACTTCCCTTTCTTCAGCGATTGCACTGCTGCCTCAACTTCTTCCCGGAGAATTGGGAGGATTTCTTCTTCTTCTTTGCTCTCGGGACATGCTAGAACTGATGGGTCTCCATTTGGTGTATGGTTGTAAAGGTCAGAGCAGTACTCTGTCCATCTGTCCAAGACTTCTTGTTCTTCTGTAAGGCATATGCCAGACTTGCTTTGGATAGTGGAGACTTTGGGCTGTTTAACACTTGTCAGCCGCTTCACAGTCTGGTAGGCCTTCTTGCTGTTGTTCTTGTTCAGATTGTTCTCTATTTCCTGGCATTGATCTTCTATCCAGTTCTCCTTTGCTGTGCGCATGCCTTTTCGGATGTCACTGTTGATTTTTCGGTAGACATCAGCTCCCTGTGAGGTGTTCTTTTTCTTTTTTAACTCTCTTCGTTTATCACACAGATCCAAAAGTTCAGGTGTGATCCACGGCTTCTTCTTTGGTCGATGCTTGCCAAGGATCTCAGTGGCGGCATCTGTTACAGCTGAATTGAAGGTATTGGTCATGGTGTTGACATCTACTTCGCCTGCCCCCAAAATAAGCAGTGGTGCAAATTTCCCTCCAATTGTGGCCTGAAATATTTTTGCCACCTCCGGGTCTTGCAGTTTGTCCAGGTCGAACTTCAGCCTAGTGCACTTTGCTGTATTTACTCTCTTCAAATGGAGCCGGAAAGACATCATCACGAGATCGTGGTCACTTCCAATGTCTGCTCCTGGAAAAGTGCGTGTCCTGCCAATGTTGATGCTTGATCTGAAGCGTTTCTTGACCATGATGTAGTCGATCTGGTTGTGATGTTCCCCGCCGGGACTGTGCCATGTCCATCGTCTGGATTTTTTGTGGAGACCAAGCGTGTTTGCCAGTATCAGATTGTTGTATCTGGCAAACTCCAATAGCCTCAGACCCCTGTCATTTGTCTCGTTGTTGCAGTGGGGTCCACATGTGTCTCCCCAGTTGTGGTGCGCATCTTGGCCAACCTTGGCATTCCAGTCGCCTTGCACTATGACTATGTCCTTCGGCACTTGGTCAAGGACCGCCTGTATATTTTCATAAAAATCCTCCACTTCGCTGTCTTCATAGTCTGATGTTGGGGCATAGGCCTGGATGATGGTAATGTTGAAAGGGGTTGCTCTCAGACGGATGGTAATGAGTCTACTGGAGACTGGGCGGCAACCCATGACAGTGGCTAGAATGTTCTTGTGGACCAAGAATCCAACGCCGTGTTCGTGCCTGTCATCTCTACCGCTGAAATAGAGCTTGTGGCCTTTGTCAGTCGTTGTTTCACCTAGGCCTTTCCAGCGCAGTTCGCTGATACCTAGAACGTTCCATCGATAGTGGTCCAGCTCGTGGGCCAGTTCTTCTAATTTTCCTTCCGCAGTTAGGGTCCTGACATTCCAGGTTCCTATGACGATGTTGTTTCTCGTGCGGATCTTGCTAATTTGTCCATCAGTAGCATACTTAACACCTCCGTCCTGGTGGCCAACGGAAGGCGCGGTCCTTGTGTAGCCGGGCGACGACCGATCCGGCATGGAATTAGTGGATAGCCTCATCATGTGTTGTGTCTTGGGCAAAAAAGACCTGGCAGGGCCCAATCCTCTCCAGGCTGTTGGCCACAGCCGAAATCCACGAATACAGTGTGGCTCGCCTTGGCCCTGAGCACGTGGTCGTTGAACCTGTAGTAACGTGAGGTTCCTCCGCCCTGGCCGGTGACTTCTGTGTAGAAGACTTTCGCCCAGTGATGCCGTGCTAACATCACCCCTGTTAGTCGCCTCTTACGACACGCCGGGAAACGTTGGGTCTATTCTATTTGCCCGAACCCACAGAGCACCATTTCCTTTTAAAAGATAATTTTAGAGGTAAATGCTTACCAAATTACTGTTATATATGTATGCATTGATGTCTGTTTTATTAATTTGCTTATTTGTAACTTTGCTCAATTCTATTCCTAATCCTAGTCAACTTTAATTTGGATTGCACATCTTTGCATCATCTGCTTTTATTACACGTGTGTGTTTTAAAAAAATATTACCTTTTAGTTTTACACATGTAAATTTGTTGTAGATATATCGTATGTTGAAAGTTTGCGTGCTGTTTAGTGGAAGACCGCAGCTGAGGTGTAAATGCGAGTAGTGAAAGTGTCAAAGTTCTGATTGCCTAGAAGCTTGCTTACGAATGGTAAATTACAGAATTGCTGTCAGCAAACATAAAAGGTTTAAGATATTAACTATGAATCGCGAAGTGCATCATTTTACAATGCAACTCTCCTGTACAAACATATAAGGTTTAAGGATATTAACTATGAATCGCGAAGTGCATCATTTTACAATGCAACTCTCCTGTTTAACTAGGACCAGTATTATAACGGACACAAAAGAAAAGAGAAACAGGACAGAGTCTACAGGGAAGCTGGTAGCTCCAAAGAATGGTTCAGATTACTCTTTAAGTCAATCAGTTCGTTTTTAAAATATTCATATGACACTGCTTCAGACAGGAGAGGTTTAGAAAGTATAACCATGGCAACTGTACAGAATGCCTGGCACTTGGCAAAGCCATCTCGACTTCAGGATAATTAAGATATACCAAGGCGTGCTAAGGAAGAAAAACCCCAACGCACTGGCGATTTCAACAGCTTCCTGCAATATATCACTGCTTCTGAATAGATCAACCCGATGTTTAAACCAGGTATTCTTTTCCCCTGTGGTATATGTTCTCTCAGTTCTAGATCTATATTCCGTCGGACTAGTATGTTGCATCAAGGTTTTACCCCCGTTGGTGTGCTGGGGGTTTATGTATAAATAGTATCCCCACTTTTAGAAAATGTAGTGCTTTAAATTCCCACTGCCGTTATCTTTCTCCTTTGTTCTTTCTCATTCCTACTCTGTTCTATCAATCTAATATAGATCTCCTTCGCTAGCACAATCTTCTACATTTTTTCTTAAAAACTCCCAAAACTCTTTATTTGTATGTGGGGTCTGTTGGGTCACCTTGGGGTTATTGAACGCTTTGCTTTTTATGATATTACTATTTAGCAATGTAGGCATTTTATATGTATGGGTTTTGTTAATATTTTATAATGAGGTTTATATTCTATTTTGGTTTTTTTAAACGGGGGTTCGATAAATTAGAATACAGTCTCATGGCGTTCTGCATGGGATGCCTTTATTGTAAAGTTACCGGCTGGTGGAGTGCTTTCAGTGTTATCGTTAGGATTGTTTGAGCAGATCTGTTATACCGATCAGGGATGAGCCTCTTTGTTCAAACAAGTTGTGGTCCTGTTTTGGCTCTTTGCAGTTCGCTTGATCCTATAAACAATGACTAACTATCAAAGCTTTTCAGGTCTATTTTCCTCTAGGTCTATATTTCTTCAGGTTTATGTTATTTAAAGTCTGTATTCCCCCAGGTATGCATTCTCTTAGGTCTATGTTACCCTATGTCGGTTATTGGAATAACAGAGACCTGGGGTGGGGGTGGAGGAACAGCCTGAGGGAATTTAAACCTAGGGGAACACGGACTGGAGCGCATCATGTCCGATGTCCTTGCAGATCATGAAGGAACAGTCAGCATAGGGGTAGAGCAATCTACAACCTCCGTTTTGCGTATGACATTGATGGATTGGCTGGAGAGGAATAAGAAATTGAACAGCTGTGCAGAGGCTTGACACTACCTCCAGAGCCTATGGAATGGAAATAAGTGCAGAATAGACCAAAATTGTGACCAACAACACCAATGGCATCAACACGGACATCGAAGTAAAGGTCAATCCATCAACACGGTGCACGGCTTCAAATATTTAGGAACAACTGTATCAGACAATGGGTTCCGCCAGGAAGTCATCTCTAGGATAGCACAAACAACTGCAGCCGTGACAAGGTTGAAGCCCATTTGGAAAGACAGGACCATCAGTCTACACTCCAAGGTAAGGTTGCTGCGCTCCCTTGTCATCTCCACCTTCTTATACGCTTGCAAAACATGGACCCTCACAGCAGACCTACAATAAAAATAATACAAAACGTGGATATGAGGTGCTACAGAAGATTTCTGGGCATTTCCTATATCCTGCACATAACCAACAACAGAGTTCGACAGACTATCACACAAGCCTTTTGACAACACGATGACGTGTTCACAGTGGTGAAGAAACGGAAACTCCGATGGTATGGCCACGTCACCAGAGCTTCAGGCTTTGCAAAGACTATCCCGCAAGGCCCGGTGCAAGGAGGCAGAAGAAGTGGGTGATAGAAAAGGTAGTGGGAGGACACAATTCGAGAATGGACTGGCATGACACTGAGCGAAGCCAAGATGGCTGCTGAGGACAGAGAAAGATGGAGTACGCTGGTTAAACTATCATCTATGGTGCCCATGGCCCAACGACTTTCGAATTACGGGATAGGATAGGTTAGGATAGGATAGGAACATAGACTTGCTCTTTACCTGAACCAGCGTTGAACTAACGTAAGACAGTGAGCCAGACCAAATGGTCTGGTAAATATGTATGATGAGGGCTTTTTGGCCCAGTTTTATTGTCCTTAACGCTCATGCAATAGGACGTTAAGCATCGTTTTTCGTTCGTTCTTGCCCACAATCTGAGAGGAGAACTCAAGGAAAAGCAGCCAATCAGAAAATTGAGTAAGACGGTCGGCCGATGTGGAAAGAAATTGAAGAATTTTCTAGGACCTTGCCAGGCTGTGGATGGTCGAGTGTACCTAATGAAGGCGAACTCAGTCGTTCATCTGTAATTATCTTTTTTTCTGTTTTTTTGTGTGTGTGTGTGTAGTAGTAGTAAAAATTTTTGTGCTGTAATTGTGGTTTTCAGCGACTGGACAAAATCCAGCATTGTTACCTTGCCTTGTTTTGGGTTAACAGGTTATGTATTAAAGAGTTTTTCTTATACACCTTTTCAGCCCTCGCAGGGTTTGATGAAATTGTTGCAAAAATCGACGATTTTTACATATGTTTCTCCGATTAGCGAGGATTTACTTTTTCCATTTTTTAAATTGTAGTTGAATGGTTTTGGAGACAAAACTAAGCAAACAAGTTACAACTCAATTAAGACGAAACAGAAGTTATGCTCATTGGCACTAAGCATAAACCGTCCTCCACCTTCACCGACACTAGCTCTACGTCATAACACCATCCCTCTTTTACCTACTGCAAGGGATCTAGGTGTTGTCCGGGACAATACCCTTGATATGTGAGATTTTATCTGCAGAACATGTCAAGGCTGCCACTACCAGCTTCGCCGCATTGTACTTATCCGTAAATACCTGACAATCGACGCAAATTTTAAACTGGTGACGTCTTTCATTCTCTCTCGACTTGATTATTGCAACTCTCTTCTTTGTGGTCTGCCTGCTTCTTTTATCCACCATCTGCAATGTGTTCAAAACGCTGCCGCTCGCCTCGTTCTCAAAAAGAAAAAAAAAATCTGACCACATCACTACATTTCTTCGCTCAGAATACTGGCTTCCCATATCTCGAAGAATTCTTTACAAATCTATGGCTCCGCTCCTTTATAACTTGCCACTAATGTCCAACGCTACACTCCCTCGCGCAACTTGCGCTCCTTCATCCGACTCACACCTTCTCATGATACCCCGCCACAAACTGTCTTCTGTTGGTTTTAGATCTTTTTCTGTCTTTGGACCAACTGCCTGAAATTCATTACCACTTTCTCTCCGCAGCATACCGAATATCAACACCTTAAAAGCAAAGCTCAAAGCTAATTTCTTCTCTAAAATCTTCTCCTAATCGGTTCTGTCTTCAAACAGCTTTCCCCATATTGCCTCATGATTTTTGTGTGTGCGTGTGAGTATATGTGTGTTGTGTATGCCGGTTGGTGTTACACGCATACACCGTGTATGCGTGTGTAGGGAATCACTTTGTTTATTATTGCCTCTCCCATAGTCTGCTTTGATTTTGCCTACTCCCATTCATTTATGTATATGTTTTACTAATGTTTAATGAGTGTGTGAATGCGTGAGGGTGCGCTTTGAACTGTTCTTTACTAGGAAAAGCGCCTTAAAAATATCATTATTGATTGATGTATTTATTTATTCATTTATTTATTTAAAAGATAGTAACAAATGAACGGTAACAGCAGCGAAGTGACGCAACTCTTCGTGGAGGAGTAAACTTACTCTTATTAGTTTCTTTTGTTGTCTCTCTGTGGCTTTCCCCAATTTCCTAAGAAGCCCTCACCCATTCCTCTCCTTCCTCGCACCTCCAACCGGCTCCCCTCCTCAGCCCCGCCCCTTCTTATTAAAAGTTACAGGTAGTTCTTAAATAGATCAATCCCTTGCTTTCATTCCAGACCGCACAGACGTTGTAACAAAAGAGGAAAAATCGAAATCAGTATCTCAGTTGCTTAGTCTACGTAATACTGCAATTTTGCAGTCAATTGATTCAAATCGCACCTCTCTTGCTTAAGATATACTTTAGATTGCCATATGTATTGTCTTTTTACGACATAATTCACCTATTTGGCAGTCAATGGGTTTAGACATCACTTTTGTTCCTCATTAGTACTACCTTGAGGGCCGGGCAAACGCAGCTAACGTCTCCTCCACTGGTCCTGTAAACGCTCATGAACCTATGACCTCGTCCTCTTGCCAGACTAATGCCTTGTCAGGGGAGGGAATTGGCCCACCCTGATTGACTTGTGGGACCTTGCCTGCTTCCTATTGCAACCTATCAGTCTTACTTTTCCCTCATCAGCTTAGTACAGGACCGGAACAAAGGCGACTTTTATCGACCTTTTGTTTTGTAGTTATACCGACACCAGACGTATTTAAACATGTGACTGCTTATTTCTGATCTCCTTAAATTTTCATATTTAATATATTTCCTTCTAAAATTTCAAACTAATCTGTGCAGATGCCAGTTGTATATAAGGACTTTTTAAAATTTCTCTTTCATTATTCATATAGATTCAATATTTACTTCAATTATTTTCATAAAGCTCTGAGCAGATGCCATTTTTATTTGAATATGTGATTGTTTGCTTATTTTATTATTCATACAACATACTTATTTCAGCCAGGTTTCTGACTATGCAGAGGAACTAGGCGCATTTGAGCATGCGATTGCTTGCTTGCTTGATTCGATTGCTTACTTCAGTTGGTAGTTTCATAGCTATGCTGATATCAGTCACATTTGAACATGGGGTTGATTGTTTCCTGTATCATGGTTCTACTTTGCATTCTTTCGGGAAAACCGCTGTTTTTGTCTAGATACATTTATTTTGTCTGCCTAGTCCAGTTTGCATCGTACATACAATAATAGGCTGTCTATTACCCGTTTTAGCGCACAGGGTTTCCTTTACCCAATTTGATGACCTGCTTGAGGTTCTGAAAGAAATTATTTGTATAAATAAATAAGTTACTACGTCCTAAGCTGGGATAACACGCAGCTTTGACTATCTAATCCAATGTAGCCTACATTTGTACAGCGCATAACTCTGTTAGCTGATGGCATGATTGGGGCATTGGAAAAGAGATGGATAATGTAGATTCAAAATGAATACAATTACTTGTACTGCCATTACAATAGCTGCGATACTGGTAAGTCACACGTGAGATAGGGCGATTGGTCTCGACCAGTGTTATATTGAGGTCCCAGCTGATTGACTTAATGTAGTTACTACTTTGCTGCTATGTAGTGATTATTATCAGCAATAATTACGAAGCATGCGGACAGCATTGCCAACTGATTACACTCGCATTGGCAACTGATTAATTAAGACAAGTTAATTAATAGGGTTACTCGCTATCAACGACAAATTAATTATGAATATGGATAGGAGTCAAGCATAATAATGAACGAATCAGACACGACCTGAACTACAAACACATGTAACTCATCAAGTAATGACTGTACAGTAATTTCAGAATGGCGAACTTTGAACGCTGTAATAATACAATTTATGTTAGTTGTTTTTGTTGTTTTTATTAGACAATACAGTTATTTTGTATTCATCATCATCATCATCATCATCATCATCATCATCATCATCATCATCATCATCATCATCATCATCATCATCCTCCTCCTCCTCCTGCTCCTCCTCCTCATCATCAACAACAACAACAACAACAACCGTAACAACAACAGCAATGTGTTTTGCATTTATATACCTTCGAGTGGCGGAATAGGATAGGATAGGGATAAGAATTATATACATATAAGCACTGTTTATCTGGATGTTCAATGAAGGCCTATGAAATCTATAACGGCTGTACTGAAGTATCTCTCTCTCTCTCTCTCTCTCTCTCTCTCTCTCTCTCTCTCTCTCTCTCTCTCTCTCTTTCTCTATATATATATATACATATATACATATATACATATATATGTATATATATATATATATATATATATATATATATATATATATATATATATATATATATATATATATATATATATATATATATATATATATATATATACTAAAATAAATCCTATCCCTAAATTCTGTCTAAATATAGATATATAGATATAATCCTAATCTTATCCCAATCCTATCATATCCTAGATATATATAGACTTCAGTACCGCCGTTACAGATTTAGTAGGTCTTCATTGAACACCTAAATAAACAGTGTTGTAGACGCGTTTGGATGAAGAACTGGTAGTTGCTGACTTTCCAGGGTAGATCCAGTTACTTTACTAACCCATTACATGTGAAGCTTATCGATGCACACCAATGTACTGTATAACTGTACATGTCCCCGTTGTGGTTTCAATCTTTACTCAACCCATTCGAAATTCTCTCTCTGTACCCTAGCAGTATAAACCATCGCTAGTGAATAAAGGGCTCAAGGTGACAAGAGCAAAGTCATCGTCGTGGTCGTTGTTGTTGTTGTTGTCGTTGTTGTCTTTATTAGCGTCGTTATCGTCGTAATCATCGTAATCATCGTTCTCGTCGTCATCATCACCACCATCATCACCAACCATCTTCATCCTCCTCTTCATCATTGTCAACATCATAAACATGTCATCGTCGCCATCGTTGTCATCATAGTTTATATCATTATTTGATGATTAGAAGGAAAAAAAATCCTACACCAGAAGAATATGTATAGATCTGAGTGATGCGCAGATAACGATGGACTCTGAAATTAAAAATACTTTGTTTTGCCTAATGGAGATCTGACAGAAGCATACGGATGAAAAGAAAGACAGCAAGGGATTTTAAGGGGATCGAGAATTCGAGAATGTGTGGCTTTGGTTTCAGAAGAGAGCTAAAGAGACCGTCTTTCATACGGAAAAAGGCGCCAACAGATCAATCCCAGACTTGCTGACCTACAGCTTGACCGTTCGGACAGAGCTAGCCACTATTTTGCCCGGCGGTCTTAAAGCAAAGCCATTAAACGACCATACCATTTGGCCCTTGTCGCTTTAGTGATTGTTGAGTATATTGTCACGTTGAAACACGAATGGTAGTATGTCTGAAACGCGCACGATAGATCTAATCGTTTCGTTTTGCAAAGTATTTAATAATAGAGTGTATTTACCTTTGATTTGAGTTTGCGTTGTTGTTAGAAGAAGCTTTGTATAACGTTGGTAATTTTTGTTAATCGATATTATTAGAGAATTTTCTAGATTCGCGTGTTTACTGTCGATAGAAACTTCCTGATAAATGTCGAAGTTTGAGAACGTTCCTGGAATGTTTAGAAAGATGTATGACGTAAGTCAGTGATGACGATCGTTAGCTCGATTGGTGGTAAAGCGTCATCGGGAACATTCTGATCGAGAGAAAAAGTATAAAATGGACACACTGTGTTGTGAAAGGAGAGAGTTGAGTTGAGTTGAGAATTGTATGCAGATGTTGATGTGTGCTGAATAAAAGTGGAAAATTTCATACGAAGACTCTGTGACTTGTATGCTGATTGAACGGGTTACGTGGATAATCGAATCCGAGCTTACACTCATCAGGAGCATTCACGCATTGGGGCTGAATCTACTACTGATTGAAAACACCACCATCAAACGGAGTGTAACATATAATAAAGAAGAGAAGAATTAAGGAGATAATCGTCCCCTATACGCTTATTGTGTCCGGGGACGATAATTTTACTCAAAAAAAAAAAAAAGAAAAAAAAAGAAAAAAAAGGAGATAAATGGGAGGAAAGTGATAAAATCGTGGGAGAGGGAAATAATTGGCAGGAAGCCACAAGTAGATAGACACTCATTTGCAAAGAATAATGAGTTGTAACCTACGACCGGAGCATTCGACGTTTGCTGAAAAAAAACACCCAACGGTGTTTGTTGGTAAAACTGTTCATTTGCAGCATTCATTCGCAAGAAGAAATTATTTGCACTCGTTTTGATTTCAACTTGCTTAATGTATGATAATTTTTATATTTTTTAATGTGTTTATCTTTTTTATTTTCTGGCAAAGTCCCTAACAGTTACTATTTGCTATTACTCCTTTCCTACATCTCTTTTGATGTCCATAATTATAGTGGTTTTTTTTTGTTTTTTTAAAATAACATGTTTTCAGCTTGCTTAGTATGGTATGGATATATGTTGATTTTTGAATTGTGATTTTCTTCTTCTTCTTCTTCTTCTTCTTCTTCTTCTTCTTCTAGGTAGTATGTATATATATATATATATATGCCTATTTGCGTGTACGTGAAAGGAGCCAAGAATCGCCGTGTGCCGTGAGATATGTGCGGCTATATTCATTATTATTATTATTATTATTATTATTATTATTATTATTATTATTATTATTATTATTATTATTATTATTATTATTATGGTGATGGTGATGATGATGATGATGATGATGATGATGATGATGATGATGATGATGATGATGATGACAACGACGACGACGATAATGATTATGTAGGAATCTAACGATTGTAATAAAAGCTTTAACAACCCTTTTTCATAAAACCATGTATTCGTTGTCTAGGCGATGTCATTAAAGAGAACAGATGTAACTAATGCTTTGCGGCTCATGGGCGCGAAATGTTTAGGCAAATGCAAGAGAATGCTTATTACGGCACATGTTTGCCTAGCAAGCCTCTTGCCTATTCTCCTCATCTTAAGGTTATGATGGAGCAGCTAAACATTCGCTAGTTGGGTCTCTTAATTATATCGCTTGCAGCGCCATTCCATTACAGATCTCCTCCACATAGCCCCCTCCTGATAATAGTTTAAGAATGTTTTGTCTCTCCGGTTGGTCGTTTGTCTGTATGTCTGTTTGTCTGCCTGTCTGTCTCTCTTTAAGTGACGTATTGAAGATTAAACTTTCTGAATAATCTAAAATGTTAATTTACAATTTAAAAAAAAAAGTTTTAACAAGAAATTAAGAATGTTTTTCTAAGTTTTTTCTTTCGCTCCAATTAAAAACGTTCTCTCTATCCCTTTCTCTGTCTGTCTATGTCTGTCTGTCTGTCTGTTTGTCTCTCTCTCTCTCTCTCTCTCTCTCTCTCTCTCTCTCTCTCTCCCTCCCTCCCAAAGTTCCCTCGCACTCGTCATTCTTCACCTAAAATTAATTATTCCCAATAAAAGCTAGTTTGAAGCTCTTTCAAGTAATTTTTCCAGTCCCGTTAATCTACTCTACTACTTTCAAGTAACGTGATTCAGGAGTAAGCCCTCGTCTATGAAGACGTACATGTCGCTAGCAGTTTGTACAGGCGGGTCTGACACAGGCTTGGTTTGTGTGGACACTGGTCAATAGTCATTTGAAAAGCTGGGACTCGTGCTGACGCATCTTCACTGCTACTTGACCCTTGCTCTTTCAGAAGGAGACTAAGCCTAGTGGGATGGAGTAACTTGAATGTTATCCAATATAGATGTTATAGAATGAAGTACTTCTTGGTGGCTCCGATTGCACAAGGTGGGAGAGTGTTTAAACTTACTGTATTCATAAATCCATAGGATCCTAAATTCGAAGTAGGAGATCTTAAGTATTTGTAATCTTTTAGATTCTATTTATGAAGTTCGTTTTAACAGGCTGCAGTAAGCCTGAAGAACTTATAGCTAAAGGAAAATAATAAGCACAGTAAATATACAAATGATGCTAAAGGTCTGTATGTACTCTTGGAGAGCATTGGGCTCCTAGTGCATTGAGCTCCATGTTCGCTGAATGCAAAAGACATCGCATCATGGGTGACAGGCGCATTTGCCAGCTGTTGCAGCAGGCATGATTGCTTTTAATTATTTCCCCCACAAATCCTACAGATTCATGTGACATGATGTATGAGTTGATGAAGAGAGGTTTTATGTATGTATTTCAGTTTCTACCTTTCCTATTTCTTATCTGGACGATGCTGGAAGGAATAAGGCTGGAGTGGGGTTCGGTGAGTGGGAGGTGGTAATGCTTTAGGAGGTGAGTATGGAGGTGTAGATACACTAATATCTAATTATAAATGCATAGTTTCTGACAATTTACTGTTTTGAACCGGGGAAGCGGCGACAACGATTTTAATGAGAGATAGACAGACAGACAGATAGAGAGAGAGGGGGGGAGGTGGTGGGAGTGTAAAGCGAAGCATTTAAGCGATGACAAAGGTAAAAGAGAGGCGGGGAGGGGTGAGAAAGAAGAGATTCAGATTCAGATTCAGATTCAGAAAACTTTATTATCTCCAAGGAGAAATTCTAACATGGATTTGCTGTCAGCAAAAGGTAATAAAATGTAACAGTACTATAAACATGTAAACATGTACGTGTACTCACGCTTATGTATATATAAACAAGAACATTTCCGACACATTGTAAAACTTAAAATACATATCACACTACATGTCCTTATTGCACTTCAACATAAATAAATAAAACACCTACCCACAACACACACACCCACACACACACACCCACATACACATGGGTTAGACGTTAGATTATATTACACCAAAATTATAAACGTTATAAAGCATCTTTAAAAAATATACAATCATCATACTCTGCGTATCATTCTAACACTGACAATCACAGATTTTAAAACTTATGCATTAGTTAACTTACATACTAAATAGTTGAAAAATTGCTGCATATTATAAAATTCATCTCTAGTACTCCCATAAACCACTCGCACCCAACTCATTCAGTCAACGCTTATTAAGAATTTGTACTGATTTGGGTACAAAACTGTTCCTAGCTCTAACTGTAGAAACCTTTGGCACTCTGAAACGGCGACCAGAAGGAAGGAGCTGGTAGTGCTGGGCTAGGCTGTGAGTGGAGTCTCTTACAATCATGCTCGCTTTCTTTCTTACTTGACTTTCGTACAACACACAAACTCTCCTGCTTTCCACCCACCACTTTCCCACACACCTTCACAGTTCTATCCAACACATTCTTACTCCTCACACTGAGACCTCCAAACCAGCAAAGAAAACCAAAGGTCAGCACCGATTGGATAAAACAGCTGTAAAAGTTACATAAAACAGACTTGTTGACTTTCAGAGAGCGCAATTTCTGGAGGCAATATATTCTTGACTGACATTTCTTATGGATGGAAGTAGTGTTGGAATCAAGGTAAGCTTATGGTCAAGTATTGTTCCCAGATATTTGTATTCCGAGACTCTCTCCACCTTTTCTCCATCAATCACTAAGTCAAGCACAGCAGATGGGTTTTTCTAAAATCAATAATCAGTTCTTTAGTTTTCTTCACATTTATATTTAAACAATTCTCTTTGCACCATGCAATAAACTTTTGCACTTCCTTTAGATAAACAGTTGCAGAGTTGGAGAGGTCTTGAAGGTCAGAGTCATCTGAGTACTTAATGAGAGGTGTATTTTCAGAGCCGGTGCAATCGTTGGTGTACAGAGTAAACGGAACAGGAGATAGTACAGTGCCCTGAGGGGAGCCAGTTGATGTAGTTCGAGTAGAGGAGAGAGCTCGCTGGAAGCAGACTGACTGAGATCTGTGAACTAGAAAGCTGACTATCCACAGGATAAGCCTGGGATTGACGTCAAGGGCCAGAAGTTTGAGCGCCATGAGATGAGGTTGTATCGTATTAAAAGCAGAAGAAAAATCGATAAAGAGAATCCTAACGAAAGAACTAGGTTTATCCAGCTGTGTATAAGCGTTGTTGAGTAGAGTGAGTGTTGCGTCGTCAGTGGATCTGTATTGCTTGTATGCGAACTGAAAAGGATCAAGAAACTGTTGTGTTTGAGAGAGAAGTTTTTTCAAGACGATACGCTCAAAGCATTTCATGGCGATGCTGGTGAGTGCAACGGGCCTATAGTCATTCAACTCAGATGGGCTTCTAGACTTTGGAACCGGACAGATAGTCTTCCAGACTGAGGGGACAACACAGTGTTTCAATGATAAAGAAAACAGGGGGCAGGATAGAGAGAGAGAAAGAGAAAGTGAGAGAGACAAAGACTGGCATAGTTCTATGTGGGAAAGAAAACAACATAGAGAGAAAACAATGAGGAAAAGTAGATGAGAAGGAGGACATCATTCTGTAGACGGATAATGACTCCGGGCACAAGGGAAATACGTATGGCAAAAGAAAAAAGAGCAGAGTACCCAGAAAGCAGTTGGTCGTGTTGTGGCGTCGTGGCCCGGCGTCGTGGCCCCGTCATTTGCCGAACTCCCTGATGACCAGTTTAGCAGCGGCATATGAAATGCTTACGTGGGCTTACAGCGCCAACAGTGAACACATTAAGGGAATGACATTATCTAGCTTCTAAGCATCCACAAAACCAAATTCCAACAGTCAGCAAAACAACATCAACCAACTTCCAACAACCAACAAAATACCAACCATGCATGTCCATCCAAACAACTAATAGCATACTTCTAGTTGAACGTGTGTTAGTGTGTTGTGTGTGTATATGTGTGTGTATGTGTGAGGGTGTGTGTGTGTGTGTGTGAAATAATAATAAGTGTTTGTGTATAGCGCTTTTTCCTAAATATAAATCAGTTCAAAGCGTAGTGTCGCTCTATGCAAGACCACACCATCAACGCCAACATCAACTATTATTGCCAATGTCACGTGATTTGGGCAGTAACTGCATCTGCCCTAAAAAAGAAAAAAATCGTAAGTTATATTTGCTAGTTATTATTCGAGTTATTGTTACTACGCTAAATCTGGAAGAACTTGTGTCAATTTACCATTGGCATCCAGCATAGACTAATTTTTTTTTGCTTCAGTTTATTATCCCTTTCTATCGGGAAACTCTGGGCCGCCTCCCCCGGGGAAGGCGTAGTCGCAGCCAGTGGCGCGCCAAACCCTACCTACCTAACATTATTTGTGAATTTTTGACATTTTTGCTGGGGGAGCAAACCGGAGTACCCGGAGAAAGCCCCCGAGACGTTGCCCGAGTCGAAAGTAAATAATATTCGGAGAAACATAACGCCCAGATGCAGGATCGAACCCACACCTGTCAGGCGCCATTGGTTTCTGGCTTGTGGACAAGGCAAGTTAGTCCCGCCTTAGCCCACTTGGCCACAACGCTCGCGTATGTATCTATAATGATGGTGTGTTTGCTCTCTCACATCGGATGTGCATATGGAGGTATCGACCATTGGACAGAAAAAGTCGTCTGAGAACGCAACGCCTTCTTGTTTCCACCTGCCACCCCCCCCCCCCCCTCTTCTAACCTCTCTCTCTCTGTCTCTCTCTCTTCTCACCCGACCTTTACCTCCTTCTGTGGTCGATGGCATTTTGGTAAGGTATAAGGTTTTGCCCGAGTCAGCATCATCAACTTCATCTCGGTCAGGCGTTTTACATCACAGCAGTTCAGACTAGAACTGTGATTGTGTGTGTGTGTATGTGTGTGAGTGTGTGTGTGTGTGTGAGTGTGTGTGTGTGGGCGTGGGTGTGAACTTGTAAAAGCGACCAAATGGGTTTCAGAACTGACTTTTTGATTACAAAGTGGGTTTATTTGCTTGGAACCCATTGTGTTTCAGGAACCCATTTTGTTCTAAGTGCGCGGGAGTGCTCTTTTAGTGCTTGGGAGTGCAGTTGTAGTGCATGAGAGTGTTTTAAGTACACAGGAGTGCACTATCCGGGACGGAGAAAATACAGTCCATTTTTGGAGAACTTTGGAAGAAAGTTCGACCTATTTCGTCGCCTATAGGAGACGAAGTAGGTCAACTTTTTAGACGGAAAGAGCCAATTTTGCATTAGATTCTTACATTTCTAGAAGAAATTTGCGCTCTTTCCGTCAAAAAAGTGCTTTCCGATTCCTACATTCTTAAAGAAACCCATTTTGTATTGAATACAAGTATGTGTGTGTGTGTGTGTGTGTGTTTGTGTGAACGAATGTGATAAAATAATCATTGCCAGGACTCCCCCATCTCCTCCCCATCTAATAAAATAATTATTTCTTTCGCCAAAAGAAATTATTGAACGAAATAAATAATAATCATAATACTTACAATGATGACTGGACCTTTGGATACTTTAATTTATAGGCACGGTGTTTTTGAACGGCATTTCGATTGTTGTTTGCGTCCTTCGATCAGGAAGCTTTGATGCTGAAGAACAGCCTACATTACAAACGCGCCAGCAGTCTCATTTCGATCATTTTCTCGCTAGTCGTCTCGTCCTTCTTTTTGTAAAGACTCTTCTTCTTCTTCTTCTTCTTCTTCTTCTTCTTCTTCTTCCGCTGTTAACATCTTATCCCACTGAAGGAGTTTTCTCCAAAATCCCGAAAGAGTGTGGCGCTTCGGTAGATCATTTTGTACTGGATATGCCAGACTTATTATGTTCAAAACTAAGCGAAGCTCGTTGAGTATAACAGATAAGTTGAGACTTGAAGTTTCAACTTCAGGAGAACTGGGTGCTTGCTCCCACTAGCCATTGACGCTCAGTTCTGGAAGAAGAATGATGGATGGTTCGCGAGGTCATTCTGGACTATCTTCATTTTGCTGCATGCCTTTGACTTACAGTACACAAACCACTTCTCTGTTTGTTGCGACGGATCCTTAGAGGTGACGGAAACAGCTCTTTTAATAACGATTACATGAGAACATCAAACGATCTATATTGACCCTACGACCTCTGAAAATCATGTCCCGCCTCTTATACCAATTGGGCTCTTCTGATACCTCTAGAGGTAGAAACAAAATGGAGTTTATTTGGAGGTAGATGAAGACACCTTTGCACACGAGAACGATTAATGGATGTCACTCATTACACGTGTTATTAACTGAAACAGTTTTATTTTTCTCGGCGTTTCATCTTTGACTTGCTGGATGCTTTTCGAGCACCAAGAACAATCGAGGAAATTCGTAGTTAGAGAGATACCGTGTATCAGGTGGTGAAGTCCAACACCCAAAACTTGCCAAGACGCCAAACACCAAAGTGGGTTTACAACACTACAAAACATTTTTGTTGAACTTCAGACGCATTTGATTTATTTTGAGGAGTGAATGCTTATAGCCTTTATGTCGTACAACGCTACGGAGCTAGCAAATACCTTTTTTCTAGCAAACAATTTAGTACCTCATGTTTATTAAAATTATTGTCTGGATTTATTTTCAGGGTGTGGTTTGAATATTATTTGGATAGTGTAAGCCAGAAATCCCTAAACCCACATGTGTTTCACGTTGACACAGTTCTTTACATTTGCAGCATGTTGTGTTTTGTCCGTATTTATGATGAATTTATTTATTTATCATCTGTTTGGATTTATTTATTAATTTAATTATTCATTCATTTATTTATTTGGGATTAGTTTATTTTGTTGGTTAGTTAGTTTGTTTGTCAGAGTGTGTTAGTTTAATACCGTGTGCGTTTAATAGCACGCTTAGGGATGGTTTTATTTTTAAATTCAGTTGAAACGCGTAATTCAGTTGGTAGGAACTAAAAGGAAAATAGTTTGTAAAAAAATACATTATCAGCAGTAGTGGGGTTTTGCCTTTTCAAGTATTTGCTTCCGTGCGCCCATGCAATGAAGCCATTCGGGATGGCAGACGACAATGAGATGCTGGAGTGATCTGTTCCGTTTTTCTCCTTGCAATGACCGAATTTCAGGATATTACAGGGTTGAAATCGTTCCAGTTCTTTGATAAGAATTAGAAAACAGTCTCATTCTGAAATTTATATATTTATAATGTTTTCATTTTGAGACGGTTAAAATGTTCCGTTTCTAAAATAGCTTTAACATTTTCTGATTCTGATAAAACATTTAAACGTATTTTTTTCTGAGGCAGTGTTACATTTGTTCTCGTTCATTTTCATTTAAGTAAATTAAAGTCCCACGTCACAATAGCGAATAGGGGACTCGTTCTCGTTATGTGACAGAGTTGATTAATATTAAACCGTTCATTAATGACTGGGGTTTTTCGATTTGGAGTTCGATTACAAGTTACCGAACTTTACTTTTCTTCAATCTAGAAGTTCGTGGCGTGACGGATGTAAGTCTGAAGTCGTTTTTTCTGGGCTTTCCTAGTAGTAGCGAGGAGTGCAAGGGGATAGTTAACCGTTCTCATTTATTGCCCCACGGGCAGGTCTGCCACAAGCCTCGCCGCTTGCTATTTATTTGGCCATCAAGTATTATGTCCAGAACTATCATCATCGTCGTCGTCGGCAAGGCTTCAGTCATACTTATTCGCTCGTTACTGTCTTCGCTTATGGCGACAAAACAATGGGTCAGTATAATAAGGCAGTGAGCCTCAACGATCAGCTTCTTCCAACGAAGATACGTATCATGCTGATCGTCCAATATTTATGCCAACCGCTTTTGCAGCGTTAAAAGAGGCTGATAATTTAACCTCACCGCCGCTCCTCGCTTTCAAAGCCCTATCTTTGAAAAGTAACTTCTGGGATTTTGCCATGCCAGGTATTGTGCGCACTTGGTAGATTTCTTTATTTCATTTACAGTGAGTCTATAGGTAAATTTGTTCAAGCTGTTACGTTAGATATTATGATCATTGAAAGTTTGTTTGTTCACATTAATGCGGTGAAAGCTCTCAGATAAGCGTATAATATCTATGCTAGGTCGTCGTCGAAAATTATACAGCTAAAACACTTGAAGGCCGTGAGGCTATTGAGACAATATACGCTCTCTTACTTGTGTAGACTTGGCCTACTTTAGCCTGTGTCAAGAATTTGTAGCTTATACAGACAGTAGTGGGGCCTGTGCTGTGACATTTTGCAAGGGCATCTAAGTCATACTCTGAATATACCAGCGGAAGTTTAGAATGCCTGACACCACGTTTAGATTCACATTGCGCAAATATCGGACAACAACAACAAAAACAATAACAAAAGCAAAAACAAAAGGGGGATGCGTGAGAAATTGTCGAGGGGGAAGACAATGCCTATTAAAATTTTTGAATCATTGCGTGACGAGACAAAATCTATATATAAATTGCTTAGCCGGAAGTCCTTCTTCGCCTCTACTGTAAATTTTGTCCGGTATGGACGCTGATCTGGGCAGGTGCTGGGCGTTGCGGATCGGCCTGCTGTGCGCTCAAAACCCGCGAAATCGTTATAGCCGACATTTACTTACCGAACGTTTAATCGTTTCGGAGATAAATAAATAAACAAAATGTCCACAAACTGCAATAGCCTCATTCCGCGCGCTTCCGATTCAACCCGTGTCAAGAACGTGCCGTTCCGTTTTACCGCAAATTTTGTTTTATTTCCATTCAAAACACTTTTGCACTCATGTCACCAATCTTACAGCTGAAGGTTACCAGTTCACTTTCTATTTCATCCATACTTATATGCGCACAAAAATTCATTCGCAAACAATCTAGCAAGAATCCCATTCAAGCGCCAAACGTGACGTCACATATAACTTTGCAGACGACATTTGACAACAGCGTCGGCTGTAAGTGTAAGTACATTGCAATAAATATCATGCCTAATATTTTTAAATAAAGGTATGACATTTAAAAATACGTTGCCTAACATAAATACTAAATTAAAATAAAATATTTTAGTGCATTACTCAAACATGCTTCACCAAAGTTAGAGGGAGAGGATGCTTTTGTACCCTGGCAGTACATTACGATTAATTTCAGTGCATTGCATGCTCATGTAACCAAGCCCACCCCTTCAAACGACCAGTCCCATGAAGCTTATTCATATGTGCATTGTACTTTTTTTTATTCCTATGTGCAGCGCTTAGGCCAAAGAAAAAAAAATCCATTTACGGTCACCTGACCGACCCTGTACATTTTGCACCAACCCTAATTTTTTTTCCAAAAACATAAAAATAAAATAATAAATAAAGATACTTTTACTTTAGAAGCCAAGGCAAAATCGTCCAAATGAAACTCGCAGAAAACAGTTGTCTCTCTGTCTACATTTTAAACAGCAACCTGTGTACCCTGGCTTGCCAGGGTACAAAACCACTAGTTGTTTATACGTTTTCGGGGTGTGTGTTTGTGTGTGTTTGTGTATCTGTGTGTGTGTGTGTTTGAATGTGCGTAGACATAAGCCTTGAAATGGGTGACTGACCTTGCATTTTATGCGGAGAATGGGTGTGTGTATTAGCCACCCACTTTTTTCCAGCCACACACTTTATGAAATGTTGCCCTCTGGTCGCAGACTGCGTGTGCTTAAATGTTCTCTTGTAAGAACGAAAAACAGTTTTATCCCAAAATCTATTGAGTTTTTAAATAAGCGCTAAGTAATATGTTACACTCGGTTTGATGTTGGTGTTTTCTATCAGTATCTGATTCAGCCCCGATGCTTGAATTCCTGATAGTTGTGTAACTCAGATTCGTTTATTCGCGCAACCCGTCCAAACAGCATACAAGTCACAAAGTCGACGTATGAAGTTTTCCACTTATATTCAGCACACACCAACAACTGCATACAATTCTCAACTCAACTTTCACAGCAACTCTCCAAATCACTATCAACAACTTTACTCTCCCAACAGCAACTCGGCACACGATTAAATAACCTCTCTCTTTTCTGGAACAATTTGGTACATGGTAGAAATGACGCACTGCCACCAATCGAACTAAAGATCGTCATCACTGGCTTACGTCATTACACATTTCTTCTCCTTCCGGATCGTTCCTTCAAATTTCTACAATTATCCCGAATCTTCGATCGATAGTAAACAAGCCGATCCAGAAGATTCTACAACAATATCGACTAACGAAAATTATCAACGTTATACAATGCCTTTCCTAACAACAATGCAAACTCAAATCAAAGGTAAATAAACTCCATTATTGAATACTTTGCAAAACGAAACGATTAGATCTATCTTGCGCGTTTCTGACGTACTACCATTCGCGTTTCAACGTAACATAACCCCCCACTCAAGAAGAAATTTACCTAATTTCTTTCAACAACGTTGAAACGTAATGCACAAACAAAGTACAGAATTAAGACTTATTTCAGTCTGTCTGAACACTATCAACGTTCTCAGTTCATTCATACAGAGTCAATGGTTTTCATCTTCAAATCTGCCTGGATATTGTCAATGTTCACAGTTCATTCACACAGAGTCAAAGTTTCTCATCTGCAAGTCTTTCTGGGTACTGTCAATGTTCACAGTTTATCTACACAGTCAATGTTCTTTCATCCGCAAGGAAACGGCGCCCTCGTCAGTTGCGGTCGTCATCGGCCCAGGGTCAAAGGCAGTGATCTCGTGGGCTTTCCTGGAGTCAGTGCATCCTCCGTTGTCTTCCTCTCCCGTCGGATGTCCGACGCAGTCGACGTTGTCAGCTCCCAGAATGCATTCGCTGGGTCTCACGGTCAGGTTGGCTTCTGCGGGACGGTGGAACAGCTCCCTCAAGGTCTGCAGATGCTCCTTCCAGGTCTGGGTGTGGACCTCATGTTCGACCAAAGTCGTAGAGCCTGGGACATCATTGAAGCTATGGGGAAACTCGCCCATAAGGTCCTTGAGCTCCAACTTTTGACCTTCCGTCAAGCTCGGTCCTAGCTTAACATCATTGATGCCTTCTTTGCTGTGGAAGCCTCCCAGTTCCAACTGTTCCTCGCTGTCAAAGCTGTTGTCGATCTCAGCTGCTGTCGCTGCATGCACAGTCTCTGGCGGCCTCTCCACGTACAGCTTAAGGAGGTTGGCGTGGTATATCTTGGAATGCTGGCCGACCTTCACCTTGTAGTCGTTGATCCCCACCACGGTCTCCACTTCGTACGGGCCTTTCCACTGCATCAGCAACTTATTATGATCGGTAGGTAGCAGCACCAGCACTTTGTTGCCAGGTTTAAACTTCCTGTTCACAGCCCTACGGTCATAGTAGTGCTTTCCACAGTCCTGGGACTTCTTCAGGTTTTCTCTGGCTATCTCGAGAGTCTGCTCCAGCTTCTCCCGTAGCTCAAACACGTACTGGTAGCTGTTCTTCACCTCTGGGGTGTCTACTTCTTTCGTCCACAGTTCTTTTAGGATGTGCATCGGCCCTCGGATGGTTCTTCCGTACAGCAGCTCGAACGGAGAGAAGCCGGTGGACTCCTGCGGTACTTCTCTGTAGGCGAAAAGTAAGGCGTTGATATAGCGATGCCATTGTCTGGGCTGCTCGCTGCACAGTTTCTTCAGGGTGGACTTCAGCGTAGCATTGAACTTCTCGACAAGCCCGTTGCACATCGGATGGTAGGGTGTCGTAGTCAAATGCCGGATGCTCAGCAGTCTGTTGACCTCCTTCATGCAGTCAGAGACGAACTGTGTCCCGAGGTCTGTCAGAATTTCTTCAGGCACTCCAAGTCTACTGAACATATCCACCAGTGCCTCTGCCACAGTTTCAGTGTCAATCTTCTTCAGTGGCACTGCTTCTGGGTACCGAGTCGCATAGTCCACTAAAGTCAGTACCCACCGATGACCTTCTTCACTCGGAGGTCTTATTTCGCCGATTAAGTCTAAGGCCACCCTCTTGAAAGGTCGGTCGATCAGAGGCATCCTCTGCATAGGCACTTTCGGGACCCTTCCTCGAGGTATGGTCTTCTGGCAAATGTCACATGATCGGCAGAAACGGCTGACGTCCGCATGAAGTCCTGGCCAGTAGAACACCGCCTGGATTCTGTCTGACGTCTTCTTGATGCCTAGGTGACCTCCCATGATGGAGTCGTGAGCTACTTCCATCACTTGGCGCCTGAGGGGTAACGGTACCAAGACTTGACGTAGCGGTTTCCCTCCGTTGACCCTCGGGTGCTGGAAGATTCGGTACAGGATCTTGGCCTTCACCTCAAAATAGACCGTACCACTGCTTTTGGTCACGTGGTCTTGGCGGTTCCTGTACTTGTTTAAAGTGCTATCAGCTTCCTGGAGCTGGATCAGCTTATCTCTGTCCACGATGGCAGCTTTAGAGTTGTCGGCGACCTTCAGTGGCGTAGACGTCTTGTCTCTCTTGGCCTGGGCCCTGGTAGTAACAGCACCGACGATCTCTGGTCGGCAGGGCTGAGCCGGAGTAACCACATTGTCCCGTAGCAGCTCTGTAAGGTCTCCATCGGGAAACGGCAATGGATCCTCCTCCACAACTTCGACGTGTTGAGTTGAGGCAGGACTCCACTCTGGATCGGGGTCGTCGGGTCGTCTCGCGCCGTCGATATTCCCGATCATCAAATCATACAGCGGCTTCTTCAGGCAAACCGCTTCGACTTCGCCTATGTAGAAAGGGGTGTTGACATGAATCTTCGCAACTGGCGCTTTCAAACATTTGCTGTCGGCCATAAGTGTCCATTTTGAATCGCCAGTGAACTGTTCTTTAGCGATTAGGTCTTCTCTGACGATGACCCCACTACAGCCAGAGTCTCTTAAGACAGTCACTTCATGATTTCCGACGCGTCCCTTTGAAACAGGCATGTTCTGGACGGTCACAGCTGCGCTGGCGACGACGGAGATGGATTTCCCGTTGGCAAGGAGGAGTTGGCCATCAGTCATGCACTCTTGCACGTTCGCAGGAGTAGCTGTGCGCTTGGTCTCACTCGGAAGAATGACGCTCCCGCCGCACACTTGATGGTCAGATCTACTGTTTTGCCGTTGATTGGAGAAACGTCTCTGTCGGTTGCCCGCCGCTGCATTGTCCGTACTGCCCCGCTGTCCGCTACTTTTGTTTTGAGGACAGTTAGCTGCTCTGTGGTCTGTAGCGTTGCAGGTGAAACAGCCTCTTGACTGCCCTTCCCTGGGAGGTGGCGTGGAGTCCGTCTGTCTCTGGCTCGTCTGGCTCCCTTGGATCTGGTTCTCATGGTTTCCAGTCTTCTGAAAATGTTTCGTCGCGCTGGGTGGCCCCAGGGTTTTCCCATGAGCGATAAGATATCTTTCAGCAGCCTCAGTCACATCTTTAAGCGTCTGCAGCTTTTGTTCTTCTAAGTGGGTCGCTAGGTCCTTGTGACAGGCATTGAGAAATTGTTCTTTCACAATCAGGTCATGGAGACTGTCGTAAGACTTCATTTCGCCTGATAATTCCACCCACTTGTGTAGATATGACGACAGGCGCTCCACAAACTGCTTTGGCGTCTCGTCTGACTTAGGCCGGCATTCACGGAAGCGTTTACGGTAGCCCTTCTCTGTAAAGTTGTAGCACTGCAACAGGGCCTCTTTCAAGACGTCGTAGTTTTTGGCGTCATCGTTCGACAGTCTGGTGTAAACTTCGAGAGCTTGCCCCGTCAGAAGTGCACTCAGTCGAATCGCCCAGTCTCGAGGTTGCCAATTGGAGCTTTCGGCGAACCTTTCGAATCTCGCCAGATAGCTGTCGATCTGGTCCTTCCCGTCGACGAAAGCTGGCAATTTTGGAGCCGTATGGTCGTTGGTGACTTGTGGCGCATGCTGATTGTTCTGGATACGCGCCAACTCTAGCTGGTACTGACGATCTCTTTCTTGCTGCTGCTGTTCAATATCCAGACGCCTCAGTTCAAATTCTCTGTCTTCACGACGTCACTGCTCCTCTATTTCTCTTTCTTCACGACGTCGTTGCTGTCACAAAGAAAGGGGTTGGGGGAATGGAGGGTAAGCTCTTAATCTCTAGCGCTGTATTACCTCCTTTGTTAGGCTAATGATGCGATGACATTCAAGAGATTAAGGCTAGGGCTACTAATTAAATGAGAGACAGTCAAAGGGTAGACGAGAAAGATGGTATACTACACTAGTTGAGAAATTCGAAAACAAAGGCCAGTCTGGGTAGGTGCAATTTCTAACTAGGAAGTTTTATTAAATCGAATTGGGTCGTCTATATTGAGTAATGCTAAGAGTGAGTCACGGGATAGCGTCTGTATCAGTAGGGAGTAGCTCGGAGATATTCTGGGTGGCTGATTTCGAGGGTACTAGTGCTACTGTGGACTGATATCATCACAGGGCAAGAGTGTATCTGGATAGTCTCTGGCCAGATAATCATCGAGTGGTGATGCTCGTAGGTCAATAACTTAGCTGGTTATTGAAGGGCGGCAGTTGGTCCGAGATAGTCTGGTTGGCCTGATGACCAGGCTTGGCGTGGCGTGGGTTGGAATGCGGGTCAGTCGGTCACTCTTCTTGCGCAATGACCGAGGATGCCAATCTTGGTTGAGGTACAGGCGTAGATTTCCAGCTTACGTTGCTAGCTGTTTATGGGGTGATGAAATTCGGTTGAACGCTTCTCGTTGACTCCCTGGGTCGTCAGGGGCCTGCAGCGGGTCAGCGACTTAGAGATGATACAAGGCGGGGGTATGCGCCCTGCACAGGAGCCGTCTGTAACGCAATACAGACTCTGTATCAGCTGGGGATAGGTATATCCTGGGTTCAGCGCCTGTTGGCGCGAGTTGCCCATTCAGATTTCAAATTGGCTGACCGGTCAAGGTTGAGCCGGCGCATACCAACAGTCTAACAATGCAACTAGGTTTATGGGGCCATTGTGGAGCTTACTGGCAGCCGCTAATATATGATACCTTCGGCGCATTAAGATGGGGTAGTGGCAACAGGGGCAAATATTTATACATTGGGAGCATGGGGGAAAGCAAATGGAGTAGGTACAGGACAAAGGGGTTGTAGGCAAGGGTTGTACTGGGGGACTTTAATCTATGTGGAGGGACAGCGTGGCATGAGGTATTTACACATGGGGCTAACATGGAGCATACAAGTATAAATTCAAACATGGCATGAGTCATATAAACAGGCGGATAATATATACAAGGCAATAATACATGTCACAGCAACACATCGAGACAAAACTATAAGCACGAACGTACATATCGACAGGACATACGAACGTGTGGGGCGAACGACGGGTGATGGGTCTGCTACATGAAGAGTAAGTTTCCTCTCTTACCTTGACTAAGACGGGGTGAAGCACACGAGTACTGCCGTAGCTCAGAGGTCGCCAGTCGATGGGGACGTGTCTTCGGACAAGTTGTTGTGGCTTCAAGGCTGGATGGCTTGCAACTGACACCGGGTCTGGTTGTGTGTCAGGCTTTAACGTGGTGCCCGAGGGGCGGGGCTTAAGCGAATGAGCCAGCGCGCGTCCTAGGGGCGACTGGATGTGTAGAAGGGGTAGCTGGATGGTTGGGGGGGGGGGGTGAGTGGGTGCTGTCTGCCTCAGGGCTCGATTGTACGCCTCGTCACAGTTGCTCTTCTTTTTCTTGCCGCTGCTGTTCAATTTCTAGACGCTTCTGTTCTAGTTCTATTTCTTTTTCTAGACGCTTCTCTTCCAATTCTCTTTCTTCACGGCGACGCTGCTCTTCTAATTCTCGTTCTTGATTTCTCTCCTGGGATTTGACGTACTCCGTCAACTGTTTCCCTTTTAGATTCAGTTGAATCCCTTTCTGCCAGAAGTCAGCCATCTTGATGCTTCTGGAAAGTTCTTTTTCTGGAATGTTCTTTTCTGGAAAGTTCTTTTCTGGAAGGTTCTTTTCTGGAAAGTTCTTGACTGTGCTGCACCCTTCTAGACTGTTCTAGAACAGCACGCTTTCTGCAGTAGTGCTGATGCTTGCCACTAGTCGCTTTCGCTGACGCAGGCCCCGCTGTCCTCGTCGTATGCGACGCTGCACCACGCTGGTGTTGATGTACACGCTCCTGTGCTGAAGTAGACGCGACGTCCGCTCGTCGCTCGCTGTAACACTGGCGATGTAGCTCCGAGACTGTCCCTCGACGTAGTCCTGCGGCAGCCACGTAGTCCCGCTCTGTTGTTCGCTCACGAAGCAACTCTTCGGCGACTACACGCCCTTGCAGTCAACCCGAACCTATCGGATGTAGTCCCAGTATGTTGGCCCCTCTCGACGCAACTCGTTGGCGGCTACCCTCGATGACTGCCTCTCGTAACGTTGACTCGCTTGTTGTAGCAGTTGAACCCTTGGCTATGGCGTGAATCGCGGCTTGACCCCCAAAATGTTACACTCGGTTTGATGTTGGTGTTTTCTATCAGTATCTGATTCAGCCCCGATGCTTGAATTCCTGATAGTTGTGTAACTCAGATTCGTTTATTCGCGCAACCCGTCCAAACAGCATACAAGTCACAAAGTCGACGTATGAAGTTTTCCACTTTTATTCAGCACACACCAACAACTGCATACAATTCTCAACTCAACTTTCACAGCAACTCTCCAAATCACTATCAACAACTTTACTCTCCCAACAGCAACTCGGCACACGATTAAATAACCTCTCTCTTTTCTGGAACAATTTGGTACATGGTAGAAATGACGCACTGCCACCAATCGAACTAAAGATCGTCATCACTGGCTTACGTCATTACACATTTCTTCTCCTTCCGGATCGTTCCTTCAAATTTCTACAATTATCCCGAATCTTCGATCGATAGTAAACAAGCCGATCCAGAAGATTCTACAACAATATCGACTAACGAAAATTATCAACGTTATACAATGCCTTTCCTAACAACAATGCAAACTCAAATCAAAGGTAAATAAACTCCATTATTGAATACTTTGCAAAACGAAACGATTAGATCTATCTTGCGCGTTTCTGACGTACTACCATTCGCGTTTCAACGTAACATAATATTTTTGTATATAAGATCTTGATGTTTGAGGTGTCTTTTAATACTGGAAATTTACTATAGATGTAGCCTACTGTGTATTTGTTTTATCTATGTATGTATTGTTTTAATGTTTTATACCGATCAGCAATTGTATGTCATAATTTCTCTGTTGAGATAATAAAGTATTCTTGAATCTTGAATTTTGAATCTTGAATCTCTTTTAGTGCACGGGAGTGCAGTTGTAGTGCATGAGAGTGTTTTGAGTACAAGGGAGTGCTCTATCCGGGATGGAGAAAATCCAGTCAATTTTCGGGAAAATTTTGAAGAAAGTTCGACCTAATACGTCGCCGATAGGAGACGAACTAAGTCAACTTTTGAGACGGAAAGAGCCAATTTTGCATTGGATTCTTACATTTTTAGAAGAAATTTGCGTTCTTTCCGTCACAAAAAAACACTTTCCGATTCTACATTCTTAGTAAAACCCAGTTTTGGTGTTCTACCTACTTGTGTGTGTGTGTGTGTGTAGGTGTGTGTGTGTGTGTGTGTGTTTGTGTGTGTTTATCTGTATCTGAAATCATACATCATAATAAAAATAATTAACGCCCTTCCTCACTAGAGCTCATATAGCTTTACAGAATCAGAAAACACACACACCCCTACACACACACTCACACCGACTAGGACTGTGTTTTAAGTATTTAATGAAGAAAAATTCGGGATCGAGATTTAAAGATATACACTGTTGCAAATGTTTGTTTTTTTTAATAGTCCAGAGCCAAAGGAAAGAGATGAAAGAAGAGAAATCCAAACTGTGGGGGCTGAAAGGCAGAATGAGCGTTCAATATGGCAGGGAAGAGCCATAGCCTATATGGTACATTAGAACAGAACATTATATTTATTATTTTTAGACCTCTGTATTTTCCCCATTGACAACAATGCATGTTGTTAATATTTTTTTTTTATTTTGTTCATCTGGAAGGTCAACAGCAAAAACTTTTTTTCACACAATTGGGAGCTGTCATATTTTTAAAAATATTTTTACACAATGTTTCATTTATGGCGCACGGCTTTATCTAAAGAAGCAAAACGAAAGCATGAATTGATGACCTATACTATCTGAGCTTTTTGCAAGCAATAATATTATTCAAATCGGTTGAGGTAGAAATATAGGTTCGGCCATTGTTGAGGTACAATGCAAAACTTGGAAAAAAACAGAAGCGAAACGTGATGTGTTTGTGGATCACCAAAGGGGTATCCCGCAAGTGCGCTTTCATTAGTGTTTGAAGATACAGCAACAAGAACAAGTATAAGACGCAAAGGATTAAGAGTTCGTTTGGGTTTGTTTTTTTACACACACGTACACACACGCCTACAGGCACGCGCGTTCGCGCACAAAGTGGATGTTTGCGTGTAAGCTAATGTACAGCTTCCTTTTGCTGTTCACTCCTGATACTGTGGAATTAATAACAGACTGAAGAACAACAAGAAGAACAAGTGTTTGCTATTATCGATGATTGCAATAATGCAGTAAACAGAGAGAGAGAGAGAGAGAGAGAGAGAGAGAGAGAGAGAGAGAGAGAGAGAGAGAGAGAGAGACAGAGACAGAGAGAAAGAAAGAAAGAAAGAAAGAAAGAAAGAAAGAAAGAAGAAGAAGAAGAAGAAGAAGAAGAAGAAGAAGAAGAAGAAGAAGAAGAAGAAGAAGAAGAAAACAAGAAGAAGAAGAACAACAACAACAACCACAACAACAACAACAACAACAACAACAACAATAATAAAACCAATTAGCAATTAGCATACTTGCGAACACGCAAAGCAAGGACGTTTTCTTTTTAAATTAAAACTTGAAAGTGTAGACTATAAAAGACACAAGAATAATGGAATAAAATATCGCTAGAAAAAAATTTCGCTGTTTGTATATTGCAGTAAACATAAAAAGATGGCATGCCATTCAAATGTATTTCAAGACACCCACACATACATAGATGAAAACCAGCATTATACAAAATGTTAATTTTCGTGGGTCTGCTCTGTCTCGGTTTTATCCCAAAGAATCAAAATGATTGGCTGCACTCTGAAGTATCTATTAGCAAAATTGTATTTAAATCAATTCAGCTAATTTTTAAATAAACGTGTTTATAAAAGTGCAGATAGTGTATGACGCTTTATTATAACTACCCATGTAAAACTGAAAAGCGTTCAATAATTGCATAGCAAAAACTATCAAAATCGGTCAAATATTTTGTTTTGAGAGAATGCACAAAACGTGTTTTTAACAAAACATGAAAATTCAGTGTGGTAAAGACCGATCACCCAACTGACCGGCAAACGGACTGCCAAAAATATCAAATCGATTCAGTCGTTTTTGAGCTATAAACCAAGAAGAGTTTAAGCAAAGAATGTACCCCTAAGGGACCTTGACCTTTAAGATAAAACACATACGATGGTACAGGAGACTGCATGGCAGTTAAACTCACATAATGTTCCTATAACGTTTGGTCAAAATCTACTCACTGGTTTATGAAATATGGCGAGCACAGGTCCGACAGACCGGCTGACATACCAACTTTGGCTTGTTGTGACTCTCCTTCTCTCTCTCTCTCTCTCTCTCTCTCTCTCTCTCTCTCTCTCTCTCTCTCTCTCTCTTATTTCTTTCTCCTCCTCTTCCTCACCCCCTCTCTCCCCAGGTATCTCTTGAAATATAAAAAGCGAGAAAAAACAAATACCAAAGGCCAATCAACCAAGTTGCATGTGATCACGAACATCTCGGAAGTATTATTTGTTTGTTGAGTTAAAACTTAAAAGTGTAGGTTAAGCATCTTGTACACGCGCTGATGACAGAACGAAAGCTCTTCGATTTTTCAAGCCAGAATGGATAAGGTGAAGTAGTAATGAATAATTTTAAAATAAATAAATATATTGCAAAACGGAACAGCCGTAATAATAATCAATTTTCCCAAAGGAAATAAAAATCTTGTTTGCTTGTCTCATGTCTTTTTATTGTGATTGCTTCTGGACATATTAATTTCCTATCGGATAAATAAAGGTGTTATGAGTAATGTCGAACATCAAGTATCGGAAGTGCCAAGCAGACGACACATGCATCAGCAGAGAGAGTTAAAGTAAGTCCTTTGTTTCGAACGGCGAGCTTCCGGCAGTAGTAAAACTTTTCGTTTTCGAAATGCCGCCGAAAAAGAAACCGAAACTTATCAATGGCCTCTCGTTTGGTGTTGGAAAGAAGTCAAAATGATGGCCGAAAGATTTTCAAAATGTCCTAAAGATTTGTGACTGAATCGGCCAAATGCCTACGCTGAAAATTTCTAGCAACATCACTGAATACCGTGGTGGGGAAAATAAAAATGGCAATTTTTCACTGTTCATCTTTGCAGTGTCATGTGCTCTTGTGGTTTAGTGTTGATTTAGATACCTAACACCTTGTTCCCTGGGATGGTTATCCCCGTCTGCCATATCGCCAATGGTAGCTGTAGACGCTAAACTTGAATGTTTGTTTTTAGATTTTTTTAATAACATCAACGACAATGAACAGCAATAATCCAATAAGCACCATCTGCAGTTTCTATTTTGAGTGGTCTTGCGCTCACAACACGCGATCCCTTGCTGTTATTTAGTAGTCTGAGTAATTCTTCATGAATATTCACACCAGATAATTGCAAATTAGCATATTCATGACTTCCGTTATAGCTCCTTCTATTCTAAAAAGCCGATCAAGATCTTTTGGGCTATTAGTCACTATTATCAATCGATAGAAGAAGAAAAAAAGAAGAAGAGTGAGGTGGGAAAAAGAGAGAGAGAGAGAGAGAGAGAGAGAGAGAGAGAGAGAGAGAGGAGAAGAAGAAGAAGAAGAAGAAGAAGAAGAAGAAGAAGAAGAAGAAGAAGAAGAAGAAAGAAGAAAGAAGAAGAGTATAAGCACTCTCACACACGCGTGCGCTTTTTTGTATATATCAGCCTACATTAACACAGCGGTTTCCTATGTGATGATTTATGACACCGTGTCAGGAAGACGTCCTTTTCTCAGAGATGGTGGTCGATTCGAGATGTCTGCAACATTTTTGCTTAATTATTATAATAATTATAGTCTTTTGTAGTATGATTTATGCTTTAGTGCTATGAGATGACTAACCTTATTCTAAGCCTAATTCGATCAGAGTAGCAGATTAGGAGAATTAGGACGAGGAAGAAGAGTGGTTGATCTATGTTTGCAAACGGCTTGCTGTAATAACTAATATATTCTATGTAGAGTTTATGCTCTTGGGTAGTAGTGATTAAAACCGATACTGGACGGTCGCTATTCGCCCTCAATTTGATTTGAGTTATTTTTTCATAAATCTAGACCTAGGCGCAAGGGGAAGAAGCGGAGGTGGAAGAAGAGTGATCGATCTTCTGTCGTCTGCTAAATTCTTGCTACAGTATTATCTGTTATAGTATGATCTATGCTAAGGGGTAAAGAAGGATCACTGAAACTGATACTGAATTGGAGTTGAGTTTCAACAAAAAGCGGCGATCTAAAAAAAAATCGCTATTACAGCAGACGGAAGAGAAATCATTGTTGTTTTATTTTGTTTTGTTTTTTAATTTAGACTGACTGCATCCAATACCATTATTTGAGGGAGGAAGGAAACCGGAGCATCAGGAGAAAACTCTCGGTGTCCAGAAAAGTCTCGTTTCTGTGTCATGTACGTCAGGCCAATGCGGAATTCGAACCTTCGACATTGGAAACAACATCCTATCAACTGCGTTATCAGGCTACCCCAAGATTATAAAGATGCGTTGACTTGATTTGAGATGACTTTCTGTATGATTTATGTTTAAGGAAGGGATGCCCGTAGCCAATGCAGCTACTTCATTCGTCTTATCAAAGAAGACGAAGAGAAGAAAAAGAAGAGAAGGAAAGGAAAGAAGAACAAGAAGAAGAAGAAGCGAAGCAGGAATACGAAAAATTGGCAAGTGGCCGCTCAATGGCGTCTGCAAATTTTGTTTCTTATTAATTAGTATTTGTGTCTAATTTATAGAAGAAATGTGTATGTTGATTGAAACTGATACTAAGCTCACAACAAAGAAGAAGAAGAAGAAGAAGAAGAAGAAGAAGAAGAAGAAGAAGAAGAAGAAGAAGAAGAAGGGGAGGAAGAGGAGGAAATGGTGAAGGAGTTAATGATTTAGGGCAGTATGTAATAGACTAGTGCAGCGTCGGCTATACAAAAATTTAAGCCTTAATATGATTGTGATTATATAACAAGAAAGTAATTTAAGTGTCGCAGAATAAGGAAGACAAATGTAGGTCTGGATAATTTTAGGCCTTTGTGATTAAACTAAATAGCACGAAAAACCTATAGTTGTTACGATGTTATCGAAAGATAAGAAATCGGGCCTATTATTGTACGTCTTCTTAACTACAGACACCATAAACTGTGAAATGTGGCAAAATCAATGAACAAGGAAATTATTTAATAATGTAGGTGATTGCAAATACACAAAACTGCGTGTTTTGAAGTGTTGCAATGCCAATGATTAAAGAGTTGGATTTTATTTGTAATTTAGTGATTTGATTAAAGAAAGAGAACGTATTTTTAATACATCAGTTTTAAAGAAGAATTTTCAAGAGGTTGCATGTGAAAGTTTGTTTGAGTATTTAAGAGTAACAGGCCTGGTTTTTAAGATTTGAACCATTTTATAATATTTTAAGATAACGTTTCTCTGGTCCTGATTTGGCTCGGAAGAGTCCGCTGGACCTAAAGCAATAATCATGTAATGACATGTAATGTAATGATTAAGGACAAATGATTTAGGCCTACTTCAGTTTGTTATTGTTGTAATTTACACACACCGTAAACATTAAAATATCGTAATATCGATGATTATAGAAGCCATTCAGGCTTAGCGTGAAGCATAGAAATCTTACAGTGAAATAGACTAAACACAGTTGAGGACAGCCATTTGCCAAACCCCTGCGGTAGTAATCGATACTTGGCACTTCATGCGTCCAGCTGATTACAGTGTGCCACCATCACTGGTTCTACACCGTAGTGGGGCCTCTTGCGTTTTTTGATTTTATAGCACAGGAAATGCGTGGGCGTGTGCAATTTGTCCAAAGTAAAACTCCAATTTGTTACTGGTACTGCAGTCCCTTACCTCCACCGCCCGCCCCCAACCTCCACCACCATTCCTGACCTCCCCTCCACACACAAACACTCTCTCTCTCTCTCTCTCTCTCTCTCTCTCTCTCTCTCTCTCTCTCTCTCTCTCTCTCTCTCTCTCTCTCTCCCTTCATCTTTAGCTGGCCTATATAATGATGCTGAATTGTTCTTATATATCAAATTATTCTTATATAGCGCTGAACCAGCATATGTGCTGCTGAAGAGGCTGCCCGAAACAACATCTACGATACAGCTCAAAGCCGCCCAAGGCGTCAACTTGTTGATTTATGCGCTTCGTTTAACGTCCAAGACAACTGTCTCTCCACCTCACTTTCTCTCACATTCTCTCTCTCTCATTCTTATTCTCTTTCTTTCTCTCTCTCTCTCTCTCTCTCTCTCTCTCTCTCTCTCTCTCTCTCAGAAATTTCTGTACACACAAACAGAGAGAGAGAGAGAGAGAGAGAGAGAGAGAGAGAGGTTCATAACATTACAATGTTCTTTATGGCCATCATCAGATTTTTAATAAACTGTTTAGCAAAATTACGGCACTGTTATGGGTAGTTATAATAAACCGTCATACAAGGCAGATGTCAACCACGAAAGGTGTCCTTTGTATAATGGTATTGCATTGAATGAAGTCAATCTAGCAGCGATTTTACACTGAATGTCTGAATGATGAATAAGCGTGTGTGTGAGAGAGTGTGTGAAACATATGAACGTGTATGTTAATACAGACCGCCGCGTTTTGAGTCTGATTGGTGATTTGGGGAAAAGCGGGTATATAGTATATCATCCAGTTTTAAGCAGTATTCATATACACAATTATAAAACAAATGATCAACGAAAAAGTCAGGCACTCTGACTGGTTGTTAAAATAAATGCATGGTCAGCCATACACGGTAGTGTCAAATTTCCTTGCGGATTAGAGGTCTTTTGAAATTCGGCTGTTTAATCTTCAATAGTTCTCTGTGGTTAACTGGCACCATGATTGTTAGTTAAAGTTTCTGCGTTGTCAACCGTACCGGAAAAGTGTCAGTTTTCCTAGCTAATTAAGGGTCGTTCGATCAGCAGGTCGCCGAAACTGGCTCATTTTCGCCAGTGATTAAGAGTTGTTCGATCATCAGTTCGATAAATGCTTGCTCGATTTCTTCCCTGTGCAAAACCACACAGCAGTTACTGCTCAACAGTTATATATTGCTCACTGGCACGATGATGGGTAGTTACAATTAATGCGTTTGTCTCCCTTACCTGGAGAGAACCAGTTTTTCTTGCTGATTAAGGGTAATTCGATTAGTATTTCGACGGAAACTGGCTTATTTTCACTATTGATTAGGGGCTGTTCGATCAGCGTTCGATGAACGTGGTTTGAATCCGTCGCTCTGGGGCTGGTTCTTGCTGATTATGGAGATTTTCTGCTGATTGTTTGTTGAGAGTGTCTACCGGATGTTACGCGTTTGTGGTGTCGGCATTTCGCGCCCGCGCCCGCATACAATAGTATATTGAAGCAAACTGAGCCAGTTGGTTAGGTATAATTTATTGGGATTTATTTAAAGAGTTTGAATTGATACCAATTGGGGGTGCGGGTAATAAAGATTTGTTTACTTAACTGTTTTGATTGATGCATTAACGGGTTGATTATGTGTCACACCGTGCATTGCTTATTTACCATCATGCCATTCGTGCTGCACAAGCAACTACATCCGTTTTCAGTTTGGCATGCTCCCGTGTTGATTTTGGTAGCAGCTACCTTAGCGAGCTCAGTGGTCGTTTGTCCTGATTTAAATGTAGTTTGTTTTTGTTGTCGCTGCTACCAATGCTCTCCGGCGTTAATGAATTCAATCGCTATTAATGATCTTAATCGCATTAAGTTTTTAATGTGGCTTATTCTCTCACTGATTTTTTTTGTCCATACATCCATACATTTACAAAGTAATAATTAATTAAAATTAAAAACAAATAGAAAGCAAGACCTATAGGTCTAATAGTATGTACAATAAACAAATGAAGGCAAATACTAAATTTTATACGCAAGGCCACGATCTATAATATAAATCCACTTTACTGCACCTGCCCAGCACATACACGCTCACGTACTCACACACACACCAACACCCATGCACTCAACAACCCAAACGCACCCGCCTTCAGCAATTCATGCACATGTACACCCGCCATTGATTGATTGATTGATTGATTGATTGTTGCTTTAGGTCCAGCGGACTCTTCCGAGCCAAATCAGGACCGGACAACCCCCGATCCGCATAAAAGATCTGCTGAAACAACCCTAGTGGGAAAATTGAACGCCCTCCACCGGCCAGTCACTTGACAATAAAGACATCCCACGCAGGGGACGGCTGAGGCTTTACCCCAACTACTCAAACCCCCGGTTACAAAAACAAAATAGAATACAAACATCATTATAAATCATCAACAAAACACATACATATAAAATGCCTATATTGCTAAATAATAACATCATAGGAAGCCCTAGTGACCATCCGGCAGAAAGCGTCCAACACTCCCAAGCTGATCCAACAGACCTCATACACAAACAAGGAGTCTTGTCCAAGAAGAGTTTTCAAGAAAAAAGGTAGGTCACTGATCTAGCGAAGAAGAAGATAGTATAGCAGAGCGATAGGACAGATCAGGAATGGGAAAGAGCAAATGAGGAAGACAGCGACAGTGGGAATTTAAAGCACTAAATTTCCAGAAAGTGGGGATACTATTTATACTAAAACCCCCGGCACTCCCGCCAAGCACCTTGTCGTTGTTATACTGGTAGCATAACAAGAATCAGCAAAAACTGCCCCAGGGTTAAGATCCCCCTATCACAGTACACTATTAGCATGTGGACGTTTTTGTTGTGGTTATTAGTAATGTCCTATAACAGAAGAATTCAATAGCTCTTAACGATCATAATGATAGTTAGTTTTAGTTTTGAGCGTGGAATGTTGCTAATGTGCGCAGTTTTGTTTCTTCTGATGTGGTTAGTTGGTGCTGTTGTTGCTTTCACTGCTCTGTAACAACATAATACAATAATCATTACTCGTCATGACTGATATTAACTTTCAGTGCAGCACATGTACGATAATACTCTTTGGTTGGTTATTGCGTGCTCAGTAGTCGTTTACTCTGATGAGGATGTAGTCAGGTGCTGCCGTTACTGCTGTCAATGTTGTGTAACAACAGAATACAATAACTATTAGTGCTCATAATTACAATTATTATAGCCGGATGGAGCAAGCTGACTTTCGTATGATGTTGCTGGTGGCTGTTGCCTGTTGAGTAGTCTTTGCCTTGGAAGTGGGTGTAGCTTGCTGTTTCTGCTGCTTCGATTATTGAAATATGAGGGTTGCCGAAAATAGGTAAAGCGGCATGCGCAGTTTTCGTCGACGGTTTTGTTTAGGAAGTGTTATAATGGTTGGAGATAGGGGTTTAAGCTAAAGAGGTGGTGGACAATTCTTACTTCAGACTTTCACATTTGAAAGAGCCAGGCATCATGCAAGATGGCATGGGTGTATGAGCAATCGTTCAAACCGACCGCTAAGCTTAAAGTGTATAGGCGGCTCTTCTTCTTCTTTTTCTTCTTCTTCTTTAAAATATTAACACACACGTGTGGATACATTTTCGCGGCAGAGCTATTTTTAGAACCAAACTTGATTCTATAATATTAATAGGCACATGAACAAAATGAATGTATCGATTTATATAAAATCTATACTTTTGATAGAGGTTATGTTTTGGCTTAATCTTTACTTTTTTTCTCTTTTTGTCTTCTAGTGGGACAACATTCACTGTGAATTTGAAAAAAAAAAGAATTGCGACGTAGAAATGTTTTCTTTTGGGGGCCCTTTAAAATAACTTATTTTATTCTCTTCTTCTTCTCCTCCCCCTCTTCACTCCCTCCATCCCTAAGAAAACACACACTACAAACAAACCCACAATTGTTTGAAATATTTGTGGTAACTAACTCTTTAACATTCTTGCAGAAAGAAGATAAGCTTATAGGCCTATGTTCGTCTGAGTTGAGTTCACATATTTTCACTGAAATTAATTAAAGTTTAAATTATTCTTTGTTTAGAATCGAATAATTTATTTCCGTGTTTTTTTTTTCCTTCTCCCTGTTTCATTGTTTTATTTTTTGACACAGCGTGTGCTCGGTGCAAGAAACGTTAAGGTCTTGCTTTTGATGTTTTATTTTCATTCAGAATACCGTTAAATCTCTGTGGGAGTTGCATTGCAGAAATAATGAGATCTACAAAGAAACGCGATTTCATTGACCACTCGATCGATGCTCATTCAAATTATTCAAATGCATCAAACTATACATGTAGTATTGATCTGTGAGTGGTGCCGGTGCTAGCAAAAATGCATGCTTGGTAAGGAAGAAGGAAGCACACAGAGAGAGAGAGAGAGAGACAGAGACAGAGAGAGAGAGAGAGAGAGAGAGAGAGAGAGAGAGACAGACAGACAGACAGACAGACAGACAGAGACAGAGAGAGAGACAGAGACAGACAGAGAAAGAAAGAGATATTATGGGCATCCATTTTCTCAGGTCCAACTTTATGAGGGCAGTGTCCATCTCTTCTCCATATACAATACGTATTAGATAATTCTAAATTATTTAATATTGAACACAGATTTGTAAACAATCTTCTAACTCCTTCCCTCGTTCCTTTCCTTTCATCTTCTTGTCACTAGACAGCTCATTGAATCCACCCTGTCGCAGCCTGCACAACAGGAAATGGGGAATTAATTAGAGAATCTGGTGGTGGTCTGTCAAACATGAGAAATACGACACTGTACGAAGGAGGAGGAGAGCGAGTGCGATGAAGGCATGAGGAGGAAGAGGAACAAGAAGTAGAAGAATGGAAAAAAAGAAGGTAAAAATGATAAATTTGCCTCCGAAATGACAAAACGTATGTCATCAAGAAGGAGCAGAATTCATCTTCAGTAGTAAAATGTTCATGTTATATTTACAATGAATTAACGCGTTTCGCCGACTTATTAAACAGGGCCAATGTCTTGTAAATCACGGACAATGCTATTGCTGACCCATGTTATAACCACAAAGCGTGATAGGTTATCTATCGTTGCCATGTTTGTCTACAAACGAAGGTTTCCGGATAATCTAGGAAAGAACATTCTCTGTCAGTTGACAGTACAGTACAATGCAGTACAGTTCCAGGCTGATAATCTATAGCCTGGTTTTCCTACTTCTTTTCATTATGCTGATAGCATTTCCCTCCAGGACATCGCCTACATAGCTTCTCTCTCTCTCTCTCTCTCTCTCTCTCTCTCTCTCTCTCTCTCTCTCTCTCTCTCTCTGTGTCTGTCTCTGTCTGTCTGTCTGTCTGTCTCTGTCTCTCTCTCTCTCTGTCTCCCACATCTTCATCTCTCATTTCATCTTTTAGTGTTCGCGCTCCATGTGTGTTACGTCGTTTCTGAACCAGCAATCCTCGTGACATATAATATTAAAAATATGGCTGTGCTTTTGGTGCATGATAATTTGCATTTTTCCCACCTGCGCATATTGAATTTATGTACCAGTGTAGCCTCATAGATGTTTAAGGAAGTGTGGTCGGAAGCACAGCCGGCAAAGACGAGGTTTCTTCGTAACGTCAACCCAATGCAGACCATTTTTCAACCAATGTGAATCTAACCCAATTCATCCAATTCAACTTCCACCCAATCCAGTCCAACGTAACCTCAATCCAATGTAACTTCAGGCTAATCCAGTCCAATGCAACTTCCATCCAATCTAGTCCAATGTAAATCCAATCCAATACATCTTCATCCCAATCCAGTCCAATGCAAATGCAATTCAGTGTAACTTCAACCTAATGCAATTAACTCTAATTCAATCCAATGCCATTTCTATATTGCTCAGTTTCGTGCTTTGTATAGTTGTTAAATTACGTAATTGAGTAATTGTATCTGAAAGGAGGAGGTCTGAGCATGTTTCGAATAATTGTGTCACACATCCGCTATGTTGACAATGTAACTACCACCAACCTTGAAGAAAATGGCCGGATGCTGTCTGCAGAAAAGGATGACGTACGCTCCTCCATGATTGGCCCACACAAGAATCACGTGTTAGAAGCTCATAATGCCTCGTAGTTCTGGCTGCCCATTACAGAGCGCATGGAAATTTCGGTTCCATAGCAAAGACTTCTGAAAAATGGCAGGAAGGAATATAATCTCCCTGCGCACTCAAATTTCAATGTTTCTTCCCTCTTGATGTGAGTTTGCATTCAGAACTTTGTTTTTCTAACACTCGAAGAAAGGTTGGCGCGGAGACGCTATGCAAACTTTCCACGTAGGCAGTCATGAAACTGTTATACTTGGTATTCCTCAAGAAAGTGCTCCTAGTATTAAGGTTATAAGGATCCTTTTGTTGAGCCACGTTTCTTGCATTCGTGAATATTCTCAACAACAGCATTTTTCTTAACACCATAGCAACCATTCCCATAGTTTTTACCTTTATTTAATAGAGACGTTTCAGTATTTTTTTTCTACCGTCCCTAAAAAAAGTAAAACATTCTCTCTGAAGAATTATTGAATTTTTATTGCAAAGTATACATTAGTGATTGCGTTGCAGCTGAAATTACCTACCAGGTGCAGCAGGACTTATCACATCTAAAATAAAACACCAAAACCAATCAATCCAAACAAACAACAGAAGCACGATTTAATCCTCTCTCTCTCTCTCTCTCTCTCTCTCACACACACACACACACACACCACCTAACCCCCTCTACCCTTCCCATCTCTTCACACACACACACACACATTCACGATAAGCTTCCACCGCAAGAGTGCCTTCCTGTGATAATTCCGCGGGTTGATTTAATAACGTTAAACAAACAAAGCATTTAGCATCTCCTCGGGGGATAACAAACCCCAATCGACAGAGGTTCGTTAAATTGAATAATGGTCCTAAGGTCCTAAATGGCTGGGAGGCGGTCTCTCTGTCCTTTTCACTTTATTGTATGTCGGTACTCTTTTTTTTGTGTGGTTTTAAATTCTTTTGTTTAAAAAAAAAAGAAAACGCTTTCCAAAAAATCAACAGCTTCAGCTAGCTCTTTCTATCGCCTGTCCCTCCTTCGTCTTTCTTTTTTCATCTTCGCCGTTTTCACAAGTCTTAAGCTTTTTTATATTTCTTTTTTCCGTACTGCTTTGATCTTCTTCTTCTTCTTCTTCTTCTTCTTCTTCTTCTTCTTCTTCTTCTTCTTCTTCTTCTTCTTCTTCTTCTTCTTCTTCTTCTGCTTCTTCTTCTTCTTAATGATGATGATGATAATGATGATGATGATGAATACATGATGATGATGGTCATCGTCATCATGTATTCATCATCAGTATCATCATCATCGTTATCATCATCATCATCATCATCATCATCATCATCATCATCATCATCATCATCATCATCACGATCATGATGATGATTGGTTATTTGGGGGCCGGGGAAAAGCGAGTGCAAAGCATCCATTCATCATCGTCATCATCATCATCATCATCATCATCATCATCATCATCATCATCATCATCATCATCATCATCATCATCATCATCATCATCTTACTTCATCTGCTTCTAAAATCTTTTTCGGGCTTCAGGGATTTCGATTTGGACGTGAAGAAAGTGCGATTCATTTATCCAGTAAAAGATTTGGTCTGAACTAAACTTGCTTTATTCTTTGAAGAAATATATTGGATCATAAAGAGTTAGGACTTTTTTTGTTTTGAACGGATAAAAAAAGGTGTTTGGGGGAATGATCCAATTGAGTCACAGATAGAGGAAATGAAGAAGGAGAGAGAAGAATAAAGAAGAAGAAGAGAGCAAAAAAACAACCCGAAAGAGACAGACAGAGAGAGAGAGAGAGAGAGAGAGAGAGAGAGAGAGAGAGAGAGAGAGAGAGAGAGAGAGAGAGAGAGAGAGAGTTATATTAAGTAAGGTATTAGACCACTGTTTTAAGGTAACTATCCTTATTCCCATATTCCCATATTCCCTTATTCCCTCGGAACTGTACTCAAGCTGGCAATAAATTCTTTCCATTAGACATATTTTTTTCTTTAGCGCTACCATTTCTCGCCCCACAACAACGGTTGTTGTTTTTTTTTTACATTAATTAATTTATTTTTGTCTCACAATCCGCAGTTACCAGCCAGTGCGATCCTCGCACTCTTATACAAACTGCCTATTTACTTTCCCACGGATTTCACGCGCTGTAGTGCCTTCTGCACCGTTTGTTTGCAAGCTGTATTGCCGCATGTGAACCTGCATTTTAGGACTCTCTTTCATTTGCAACCGAATAGCCACTCTTTTCATGACCCAAGCATTCAAGCTACACGTTGGATTGCAACTGAATAGTCAGTTTGATTATCACCTAAAAGCTGTACTTTTCATGCAACTTCAGAAACGCTTTCGTTTGCAACTGATATACTAGCCACACATTTGCTTAACTAGCAACTGATAACCCCATTTTCGATGGTAAATGATTTGCCAAACTTTCGATTGCAACTGATAGCCACCCATTCGATTAGCTTGCAAACTTCTAGCCACACGTTTTACTGCAACTGCCATCCACACTTCGGCTTGCAACGACACTCGGTTTTCCTGCCAGAAAGCTTCTATAGACAATACCATTTTAAAAGCAGAAGCCCTTGTAATTAAAGCTCCGCGAATCAATATCAGGGCCGGGGTGAGGTATTCTGGGACGTCATGGAGTCTTCCCAGGTCTTCAAGGCAGCTAAAGTCAGCTTATTACAAGATTCAGGCAGCAGGTTAATTAAAAACCTCTTTAATAATTATAGTGGGTTTTGGTTTTTGTTCATTTAAAACTAGCAATTTCTATGGAAACTATTGTACAGGGTTTCTTTTTCAGGTCTTGCTTTCAGTAATTAGAGGGTGTCTCAAGGCACAAGGACGTGTGGCATTGTGTGTGTTTGTGTAGGGGTGTGCGTGTGTGTGTGTGTAGGTGTGTGTGTGTGTGTGTGTGTTTCGCATTTATTATCTGCTTGGTTTATTGCAGGAAGCAAATTTCGTTGTGTACAAAAATGGGGCAAGAAATTATCGTTTATCTTGCATCTTGTTTCTTTCTTTCTTCTATGGACATTATACAGGCGGGTGCGGTTCGACAGACTTTCCTTATTTAGGCCTTGATTTCCCGTCATTAGAAAATGGTCACAGGCAAAAGGTTTATTTGCTTCTGTCTTTTTGTCCTAGTTCGTTTAACTGTTTTTTTTGCTTGTTTATTTCTTGTTTGGTTGAATTGCTCATTTCATTTCTGCTTTCCTTCCTTCTTTTTTTCCTGAGTTTCTTTCTTTTTCTCTTTCTTTCTTTCCCCCGTGGGGGTGCTGGGGGTTTCAGTATGAATAGTATCCCCGCTTTCTGGAAATTTAGTGCTTTACATTCCCACTGTCGCTGTCTATCTCCTTTGTTCTTTCTCATTCCTACTCTGTTCTATCAATCTACTATACTATCTTCTTCTTCTTCTTCTTCTTCTTCTTCTTCTTCTTCTTCTTCTTCTTCTTCTTCTTCTTCTTCTTCTTCTTCTTCTTCTTTTTCGCTAGACCAGTCACCTACCTATTTTTTCTTGGAAACTTCCGGGACAAAACAATTCATTTGTGTGTGAGATCTGTTGGATCAGCTTGAGAATATTTGACGCTTTCTGCCAGGTGGTCACTAGGGCTTCCTATGATGTTATTATAATTCAATGTAGGCATTTTATATGTATGTGTTTTGTTGATATTTTATGTTTATATTCTATTTTGTTTTTGTAAACGGGGATTCGATATATTAGAGTATAGCCTCAGCGTCCCCATGCGTGGGATGTCTTTATTGTAAAGTGACCGGCTGGTGGAGTGCCTTCAGTGTTACCACTAGGGTTGTTTCGGCAGATCTTTTATGAGGATCAGGGGTTTTTGATTGATTGATTGATTTATTATTGCTTTAGGTCCAGCGGACTCTTCCGAGCCAAATCAGGACCGGACAACCCCCGATCCGCATAAAAGATCTGTTGAAACAACCCCAGTGGGAAAATTGAATGCCCTCCACCGGCCAGTCACTTTACAATAAAGACATCCCACGCGAGGGACGGCTGAGGGTTGACCTCAACTACGCGAACTCCCCGATTACAAAAACAAAATAGAATACAAACATCATTATAAATCATCAACAAAAAACATACATATAAAATGCCTATAGTGCTAAATAGTACATTCATAGGAAGCCCTAGTGACCACCCGGCAGAAAGCGTCCAACATTCCCAAGCTGATCCAACAGACCTCATACACAAACAAGGAGTCTTGTCCAGGAAGAGTTTTCAAGAAAAAAGGTAGGTCATTGATCTAGCGAAGAAGAAGATAGTATAGCAGAGTGGTAGGACAGATCGGGAATGGGAAAGAGCAAATGAGGAAGACAGCGACAGTGGGAATTTAAAGCACTAAATTTCCAGAAAGTGGGGATACTATTTATACTGAAACCCCCGGCACTCCAACGGGGGGAACTGTTGCCGCAGGTAATTTGTCATGCCTACAAAGGCAAGACAGGTTTTCAACTGGGGCTTTCACTGTACCCTTTATAGGTTAGAACAATCTACAGTGGCAAGATTGCTCATGACCCCAAGGGGTAGGATCAGGGGTGAGTTCTCTTTCAGGTCTTTCTTCTTTGTGGTCTTGATTTTGTGGTCCTGATTCGGCTCTTTGCAGTCCGCTGGACCTTGTAAGCACTAACTAACTAACTAACTAACTAACTAACTAACTAACTAACTTTCTTTCTTTCTTTCTGTCTTTCTATCCTGATTTGGCTGATTCACGACGATTGCATTTTTTCTTAATGTTTTTGCGTTTCTTGGTCCTTGTTTCTTTCCTTGCTGCTTAAAAAGAAAGGTTTTGTCTCTCATCATTAAGCTAAGATGTACGACAATATCTCAGTGGAAACACTATACAAGAGTAGTTCAACAAACACGACTCACGAGATAGGCTTAACTTCTATGGCGAGATTGCAACAGAGATTGACAGTCTTGCTTCCTTCAAGATTACCAGACCAGCAGCCAGATTATTGTCCCACCATTAGGGACTTTGGGCCAAAAATAAGCCTTAGATGGTTTTGCTGGCATTTCTTTTGTACAGTTTTCAACTGAAAAGAAACCCCGTCTTTCTAAGACGTGGTCCTTTGCTAACAACGATTTATTTATTGTGGATTGGAATGCTAAAACATTAATCCTGTTCATGTCTGATTATTGTTTTAAGCGTTTAGCTTCTTCATTGGTAGCCTATGCTATGAATGCTAAAGTATTGAACACATTTTTTTAAATTTTGCGTTTGGGAGCTCCATATCATAAGTGCTATATTTATTATGTGTGATTGTCTAAATGTATGATTTTGTCCGAAGGAAGCCTCTTTTTTTAATACGAGACTGCAGGCGATGTTAAATATTTTTCTCTTCTTTTTTGGGGGGTGGGTGGGTGGGTGGGGTGGGTGGTGGGTGGGTGGGTGGGTGGGTGGGGGTAGGGAGTGGGGTGTTTAATCTACATTGCAGACAAAGATGCTAACAACGGCTGGCGTTGGTGGGAAAAAATAATTTAACCGCAATCATTGTTATATCGGTAAACACAGATTACCAAGACACATGTGTGTACCCATGTGCTCTATTCTGAATGATGTCCCCTGATAAAACTGTGGTAAAAAGGCAATATGGCTCCAATGTAGAAATCAATATATGTGTTGTCTCCCTTCTGTTTGCCTAGCAAAAAATTGCCATCAGCTGAAACACTAGAAAGAGACCCCCCCCCCCCTTCCCCCACTGCACATGTCAAGACTTCCGGTTTCCATCATGGCAACAACGACTAAAAAGTAGGTGTCAAATTTTTCTCTGGTTTCCGAAGTAATCAGCAGTACTAAAAATATGACTGCAAGAAGGGCAGCAAGAAGGAGAAGGCAGACAGGAAAAATGGAGAAAGAGGTGCCTTCGGACGACGAGAATCAGCAGATTGTGCAAGTGGGTCTGGCGACTGTGACTGCAGAGACTGGGGTCAACACTGACGATGACATTGACTGCAAGAGTTGCCAATGCCACTGCAAAGATTCTGTGAGTGAGTTAAAACATTTCATAGAAAAAATGCATGAAAAGATTGCCTCACTGCACCTGGCTGTACTTGATCAGGCTAAAATGATCAAGGAATTGCATGATCAACGAGCTTGGAATTCGGACCGAGCTGAGGAGCAGACGAGGCAAGTACGCGAATTACCCCTTTCACGCGATTCTTATTCGGCTGCAGTAAAATCAGTGGCATCAACATCGAGTATCAATCGCCCGAAGTCCACGGAAATTTTGACTCATCGCCCAAAATCCAATGATGTCGGCAAAAACAATCATCAAAAGAAAAAAGAACAAAGGCAGAACGAATCTTACGTCAAAAATAACCAAGAAGTAAATGACGTCAGTAAACACACACATGACGTAAGACTGAAAACAGGACGAAAACAAGAGTTCGAAGATGTGGTTGCGATAGTGCACGATTCAGTATTGAACGGGGTCCAGGCACTTCGACTTGGCGATTCCTATGGTTTTGACGTTGTTAAAACCAAAGCATCTACGACCGGTGATGTGATTGGGGCTCTTCAACAACTTACGGAAAGTTCTAACACTCATCTAAAAGCGGTCGTGATTCATGTGGGTGTGAACGACTTGAAGAGGAAAGATCCTAAATCTGCCAGCAAGGAATTTGTGGACACTGTAAAGACTGTGGCTTCTCTTCATCCTCAGGCCAAGATCGTTGTCAGTAAAGTAGCGGCTATCCAGGACAAGGTCCTTCGTTCTAAGAAAGATGTCTTCAACGCGTTAACTTTCTCTGAGTTGATGGAAGAACCAAACGTAGCATTCATTAGCCACGATAACATGCCGACATACACCCTCAGAGATGCTGTTCACCCAAACAGAAAGGGATCTAGTATCCTGGCTGGAAACATAGGTAGATTCATCAATGGTCTTCTGTGGAAGAAACCAAGCCGTAGGAAACTTGCCCGGTCCTACCAGGCAAGTGACTGTCTCGGGTTTTATGACATAAGAGGCAGGTGGCATCCAGCACCCAAGCCAGTGTTTCCCGTCAAGTGGTACTGACTGACTGATTATCGGTAACTGGAAGTTATATTGCTGTGATCTGGATTAACAATATTTTAATTTTATTTTCTGTAACTAAGCAAACTTTTGGTAACTATTGTTATTATTTCTTTGACTAATTTTGGTGTTTGTATTATTATTTTTTATTTATTTATGAAAACCGAGCGACTATCAGTTTTCCAGTGGAACTGTCGATCCATTTCTACAAATGTACAGTATTTATGTAACTATTTATCCAATAAGGATCATCACGTATTAACATTGCAATCTTTAAACATCAACAGGAATAAGTTACCCAAGCTTCAAGGTTTTTATTATCCGCCAGTTACTAACTTCGGTAGGAATAAAATTCAAACTGCTATTTATATTAGGAACGACTTGGGCTATAATGTGAAAAGCTCTCCAGTACCTAAAGATGCGAGTGACGTTTTTTCAGCGTGTATTGAACTCAAGGTCAACAAGGATTTATGTTTGAATATTTTGACAGTATATTTTCCAAGAGGTCCTATTAACAACAGTTTTGACTGGATTCAAGCTATTCCGGACACCGAAAACTGGATAATTAACGGTGATTTTAATTCACATTCGCCGATATGGGACACAGACTGTCTACATACAACAAATATGTCATTTGTTGAAACTGTTTTAAATTCCAGCCTTATCTTGCTAAATGATGGTCAAGTCACCCGTATACCTGACGTTTCTTCTCATCGACCATCAGCTATTGACTTGACATTTGTTTCATCTACTTTAGCCATTGACTGTGAGTGGGATATTCAGACTGATTCTCTGGGCAGCGATCATCTGCCTATCGTTACAACGTTGAATAATAATATTGACACTCAAACAGATGTTGATGTTATTCCAAAGTACGTTTATAATCGTGCGAACTGGGAGTTATTTCAAAGTTTATTAATGTCTTATAATACAGATTTTGTGCATGATGATGACATAAATAATATGTATTCAACTTTTATTAAAAACATTCATTTAGCTGCTAGTAGTTCTATTCCTCAAAAACGATCAGCTAAGAAAAAATCTCGCAATGGTAATGTATGGTGGAATGAGGTTTGTGAAGCAGCAGTAAAACAGAAAAAACATGCGTATAAAAATTGGTTAAAATCACGATCAGACCAACATTTTAATGATATGAAAAAAGCAAAAATAACATGTAACAAAATAATAGCTGCTGAAAAAAGACAGTTTTGGTCCACGTTTTGTTTCAATGAAATTTCTAGTTCACAAGATTCTTTTAAGACTTGGAAAAAGGTTGCTGAAATGAGAAATGGTTTTAACTTACCACAGTGTCCTATTAAATTAGTTAATAATACTTTTCCTTCTCCCAAGGAGAAAGCAGAAGAATTTGTAAATGTTTTTTCAAATGAAAGTAATTCTACAAGTTTGTCATGTAATATTTTACAAACTAGAAAAATTATGGAAATGACAAAGCAGTATGAAGATCCTTGTCCAGACAATTCTATTTTTATTAATTCAAACATATCTCTAGCAGAACTTAAAGATGCTTTATTTTCTTTTGGTTCAAAAAAGTCTGCTGTAGGACTTGACGGCATGTCGTATACGTTATTAAATCATCTTCCTGATGAATGGATTCGTATTCTGCTTATAATTATTCAAACATGCTGGAAAAGAGGAGTTTTGCCTGATATATGGAAATCTTCTCTAGTAATACCCATTTTAAAGGCTGGTAAACCTCGAGCTGAAACATCTAGCTACAGACCTATCTCTTTAACATCTCATGTAAGTAAATTAATGGAGAAGATTATATTGGATAGACTAACTTATTTTTGTTGTAAATATAATGTCATCCCAAATAACCAGGCAGGATTTAAAAAAGGCAGATCAACAGTAGATCATTTAGTAAAATTAAGCACTCACATCAAGAGGCAATTTGCTAAAAGAAAAAGCATTTTGGCTACATTTTTTGATATAAAAAAAGCGTATGACAGGGTCTGGCACGCTCGTCTATTGTACAAGTTGAAACAGATAGGATTATCTGGATATATTTATAATTACATCAGAACCTTTCTTAAAGGTCGTAAAATAAGTGTGAAGGTTGGAAATTCATATTCTACTCATCGCACTATAGATATGGGAATTCCACAAGGTTCAGTAATTTCACCGCTTCTTTTTAATATCTTATTGTATGATTTACCAAGAGTTATAAGCAAACGAATATCGATTGTTCAATACGCTGATGATATTGCCCTTTGGATGAATGTATCTTTGAGACGGAAAACATCTCTTTATGAAATTAAACATGTTGCAAAATTATACCAACTAGAAATAAATAATATTACTTATTTTATGAATCAAAATGGATTGGAACTATCTAAAGAAAAAACTAGTATGATTTTGTTTACTAATGGTCATGAACCTAGACAACTGCCTAAAATTTACATTGAACATGAGGAATTAAAATATGTAAAAGAAGTTAAATTCCTAGGTGTCTATTTTACCCATAAATTACATTGGAAAAAACATATTGAATATTTAATTCAACAAGCTGTCAAAAGTTATAATTTATTAAAAATTATCCTCAAACAACCTTGGGGACAGGACCCTAAATCTCTAGTACATTTAGCATGTGCGCTTGTTAGATCTAAATTAACGTACGGCCAAGAGGCTTATTTTTCTGCCCCTATATGCTATATTAAAAAAATACAGAGTTTAGACAGTAAGGCTATCAAATTGGCTCTTGGAGTTCCTGTACACACTAACACAATGCGAGCGTATGAAACAGCTGGAGTTATGCCTTTGGACGATTGGAGAAAATTATCATGCGCTAAGTATGTTCTAAGAGCAAATGCAGTAGATAATAGTACGCATGAGGAACTATATTTAAGATCAGATATATCTTATCCTAAACATTCACAAAAAATTAAATGTTTTCAAACGATAGCAACTTATACATATGACATAATTCCGAAACATCTTGAAAAAACAGATTTTGTATGTAATCAGAACATAGCGTCACCAATACCTGTATGGGAACTCGAAAATGCTAACTTTGACATTCTTTTAACAAATGAAACTAAGTATAATAACCCAGGTTTAATGATAATTGATGTCCGTAATCATTTATATGAAAAGTATTCAGCACAACTTAAGATATACACTGACGGATCGGTCTTAGAAAATGGTAATGCGGGAGCAGGTTTTGTTATTCCTGACTTTAAAATTACAGAATCATTTTATTTAGGAAAAGGATATTCCATTTTCACTGCAGAATTGATAGCAATACTGATGTCTTTAAATAGAATTATAAATCTCCCATTACATGTTTCTAGTGTAGTCATCTGTGTTGATTCAAAATCAGTTTTAGAAGCTCTAAAATCTAATAACAGTAAAGAAAGAAAAGAAATTATTTTTGAAATTAAGAACTTGATTCATAGTATTATAATTAATGGAACAGAAGTTAACTTTTGTTGGGTTCCTTCTCATTGTGGTTTTCTCTTTAATGACTGGGCTGACCGAGCTGCAAAAACTGGTGCCGAAAATAATAATGCAGTAAAATTAAATATACCCCTGTCAGTTAAAGAGATGCATGTTTTAACTGAAAAGGAAGTTAAAACTAAATGTCATTTTAATCAACTCTTTGACCAACATATTGGCATTCCCAGAACTGTTGTGACGATGGCTTATAGAATATATCTAAATTCCATCAGAACTAAATATTGTACGAACGTCAAATGTATATGTAATGAAATGTTTTCTTTGAAACATGTTTTATTTGAATGCAATCAACTGCGTAATAGTTTGCCTAATAATGTTACGTCTTTGGGCAATATTAGTTTTGGTGTATGTATTAGTTTAGCGAAGACGTTCATTGGTTCTTCAGTTAGTAAGTTTATATGAGACTCGTCGATGTTATTTGATCATAATTATGTTTTTTTTTTTTTTTTTTTTTTTTTTTTTTTCAATTTATTTTCTTTGTATTTATTTATTTTTATTTTTATTTTGTTTTCATTTGTTTTTGTCTTATCATTTCGGTGAAAAAGACATTAAAACAAACAACAACAACAACAACATGTTCCCTAGAACTTCCCACCTCTCTCCCCACTTTTCCCCTTCTACTTCTCTGTCAACGGATGGAAAAACAATATTTGTGTAATCTTGATTAGAAATAATCGGGCCCTGAGCATCGAGTGGCCAGATATTGGTTGTCTCCTCGTACAGTAGATCAATATTTACGCAAATGCTAGACCGTTGTGTGTGTATGTGCGTAGTTGTTGTTGTTTTTGTTGTTGTTGCGCATTTCTAATTATCTGCAGCCTGCAAACGTAAAGAGCCGCTCCTACGCCAAATTGTAATTTTAAATGATCTTTATCGTTACATTTTATGTAGCCTTCGCCGTCTAGTTTTAGTGTATCTTCTTCTCTGTTTGATAAAATACGTGTGCTAAACATTAGTGCGTGTCTTCTTCTTGAGATGCTTATTTTGGATATCTACTAAAAACGGTGTACTTGTTGTATCACATTTTATTCATCAGTTTAATTGAAATGTGTTCAATGTCTTTGATGACTGAAACTCTCCCATCGTCTTAAATCATATTTTATCAATTGCATAATGAGGCTTAGTCGAACTCATTCTATTAAGTAATACGTCTTCTTCTTCTTCTTCTTCTTCTGTTTGAGATGCGTACTCCTTTGGCCCTTTACTTATACTTGCAGAGCCTACTGAGATTATGTAGAACTCATACTGTTACGTGATGTGACCTTCTTCTTCTGTTTGAGTTGCATGCTCATTTGGACCACTCCTCAGAATATTGCACAACCTCCTTTTCTTCTTCTTCTTCTTCTTCTTCTTCTTCTTCTTCTTCTTCTTCTTCGTCTTCAGATGCGTACTCATTTTGCTTTCTACTAGCATACTATTACTACTAGCAAAGTATAAAATCTCCAGTAACTAAAACCCCTTGCCGCTCAAATTCTTCGTAATCCTCTGCCGACTGCATGATGATTATCAGAACTCATTCTGTTAAGTTATGTGACCTTCTCCTCATCATCATCATCATTATTCTCCTCATTCTCCTTCTCTTCCTCCTCCTCCTCCTCATTCTCCTCTTCCTATTTCTTCTCCATCTCTTCCTTCTTTTCCTTGAATCTTCTTTACCCAAAACATACAGGCAGTGAACAGCATAGCATTTGTAAAGACGGGGACTGCAATTACTAGCATACAGGAGGCTATAGATTGATAGAGGTAAAGAGGTGGCGGATAACGGACAGGACTAGGGTGTATTTGGGTGAAGGGAGTGGACGACAGTGTGTGTGTGTGTAAAGAGGTGTTGTTGTTTTTTGTTTTTTTTTTGGGGGGGGGGGAAATAGGGAGAGGGGAGACAAAAGAAGGTAGAAGGGTGTGAGGCGAAAGGAGGTGGAGAGTATACAATACAATACAATACAATACAATACAATACAATACAATACAATACAATACAATACAATATAACTTTATTGTCTGATGTTCATCACATACAGAAATTTGTCTTTGGCTCGTCGTCCGCAAAAAGCATGCAATATATCCATTGTATATACACAACTAGCAGAGACACATTCATATCTAATGACACAGCAGCAACCTTAAATTCCAATCAAATACAGACATTCACAACCTAAATTCCACATCACTAATAACTAATAATTTTACATTCATGCAGAAAAAGCACACGCACACACACCCACACACACAATAACCTAATGACAGCACAAGTTAAGTGTTGTCATAAACTATACATATCGCGGCCTAAACATGATTATAATGGCAGTGCTTAAAAGGTAGAGGCATGACTAGAACATTCTACATTTACCTATACATAGACAGTCAACAATCAATTACATAATACAATGCAGTAAAAACATGTTTAGAACATTAGAATTTTTGAAATAAAAAAGAAACACAGCAAAGACACAACTGACCAGGTTGCCTATCTCATAACTAGATTACATTTAAGAGTACCATAACAATGGTTAGGATCATTAAAATAACAAGTTACATATTATGTGACTAGAACAAGTTCAATCTACTAATTAAAAATGTCATAACTCAGCAAATTACATCCAAGCATTCATGACAATTATGATGATCCATCCCCCTCACTAATCCCCCACTCCCACACACACACATTCTACATTGGCACACACTATTCCCTCCACCCACCACCAATCCACACTCACACTCAGAACTAAAAGTTGTACATTAATTTAGATGCTGGATAATCGGGCTTTGGAATTCAAAAGTGAAACTGCTTGGGGGATGAAGGATCTTTTAAACTTGTTTTTCTTAGCCATTGGTACAACATACCGGCGACCTGAGGGGAGGGATTGAAACTCTGAAAACAAAGGGTAAGTATACGAAAAGAAAGACTGTTGCATTACTTGACAAGATCCAGCGTTGGATGTAATCACTGCCGTGAATGACATAGTATAACGCAAAAAAAGACTAAGGTGACAGCTTTGACATTACCGACACAATAATTATCATCATCATCAACATCACCATGAGGTTTTTGTAGATTGTAAAAGAACTCTTTTGGCTGAAAAATGAGAAATAATAATAATAATAATAATAATAATAATAATAATAATAATAATAATAATAATAATAATAATAATAATAATAATAATAAGCAACGCACAGCTGTAAAACGAAGAGATGTTTTTGTTTTGTCTTTTCGTTTTTAAATTTTAAGATTACCTTTTTGTGTTATTAAGTTAAATGGATTGAACTTAACGGCCACAGTATGATAGGTTTCTAAAGTGATAGCAGTAAGCGTGGGAGGTTATAATCCACTGCACATTAAGCCGCGTTTGCGAGAGAAGTTTATGCATTGAACAATTTAGTTAAGAAGGCAAGCTTCGGTGGCCATTATATTGCAGTATTGCACCCGGTAAGGATTACGCCTTAAATGCTATTATTGTTACTGTATTCCATTTACCGAAGACGAGACTGATGACTTTGTGTCATTTACGCAGCTGTTTGACCCACAACCCGACGCCGTTTTACGACATTTCAGAAGAAAAAGAAACCTCTTTTGGTCTCGTCTGCCGGATGGCTTCTAGTTCACTGGTCAGGTTTCGTCTTCGGTTCTGGGAGATGTGCAATAAATAATACCACTGTATACAATTCTATCATTATGTTCACCTAACCTCACTCATCCTTTCCCCAAACCGTTTCCTAATTATTTCCACCACCACCCCTCAAAAAATTGTTTTGAAAAAAAACCCACAACCCCCCCCCCCCCCCAAGGTATGTGATACTACAATTCTGTTGCCCCAGGTCCTTTTCCTTTCCATACATATCGTGCATGCCAGCTTGTGTGGTTAAGTAAATGATTTGAGTAGTCCTTTTGAGCTCTTTTAGCACGCTATAGGTTTACATATAATTAAATCCGTTTACTGCACACGTCATTCGTGTGACATTGTTCTCACCGCA
>CM072511.1:105521775-105524275 GCA_036898135.1 Oncomelania hupensis
CTCCTCAAAACAGGTTGGAGATATTCGCTTGTATCTATAGGTTTCTAAATAATTGTGGACGTTTTTTTCGGGACTGGATTACCACACGCAGGAACTCGCCGAAGAAGAAGAAGAAGAAGAAGAAGAAGAAAAAATCTGTATTCACCAGAGGTGCCGAAATACCATTCTCGTCCAAACAGGTTTCAGAAATTGGCTCACCTCTATGGCTTTTTAACTAAATGTGGAAGTGTTCAGAGCAACTTGAATTACAACAGAAACCTGAAGAAGAAGAAGAAGAAGAAGAAGAAGAAGAAGAAGAAGGACAACAACAACAACAACAACAACAACAACAACAATAGCTTTTGTGACCAGGGTAAAACAAATCTGTTTCGTTAGATAAGGGCGGAAGTAAAGTTGTGGGTGAGGGGAGCTAAATTAATGGTATGTGGCGGGTAGCTTGCCACACTTGAAGGTTCGAAGTGGTCATAGCGGAGACGTTAAGAGACCTCTGCTCACAGCGGTTTTCTATAGATCATTTACTTCACTTCAGTTTTGATGTTATCATTAATTTTTCTTAGAAACTTCCAGTTCCATCAGGTTGTTGTTGTTATTGTTGTTGTTGTTGTTGTGCGCATCGCACAACGGTGGATGAATCTGGTTTGTGAGAGAAAATTGTACACATGTTTACTAGATGTCAAATTTATTTGTCTAAAAATGTGTACAATAAATCATCTTGTATCCTGTAATGTACTAAGAAATACATTACAAAGTACTAAGAAATACATTACAAAGAAAGAAATAACACAGTGCTATGTAAGTAATATCACACCACGTTTGCATAGCAAATAATACCAACTATTGTGTGGGATATATCTACTATTGGGCTGTAAGGAAACCTTAACCGTATCCTGATGGAGTTGAAATTTTCTATAAAAGCACCAAGAAAACAACAACTGAGTTTTGTTAGTATGAGGTGCGCAGATATCGGTTCAGATTTGCCAGCCGTGCGCGTAGATCTTCAGGCCGCCTGTGATTAATGACCCGCCCTGGTCGCGACTACTGGTAAAAGCCAAGCCAGAAAGTCTTTTGTTTTCCCTAAACGGAAGCGATAGTGAGGAGGGTGTAGGTCTTGGATGGAAGAGTTACCTACGACGAAGGTAGAGGTTTTCATCTATTCTTTTTAGCCTCTGTGATATATTTTTGTCTCTTTCTTTCTCATGTTCAGCTTCATGAGAACGGAGCCTTATCTTTTTGTTTTGCTTTTGTAGGACCCGGTTGTAAGGAGAGTCAGGTCTCCAGTCACATTTGAGTGGATTTGGAGATTTTTCGTTGTTCTGCACGTGTGGCTAGTCTACTCACAGGAGCGAAAGGGGATAGCTCAGTTGGTAGAGCAGCGAGCTGGTTTTACGAAGGTTGCGGGTTGGATTTCCGGTGGCCCAGACATAAACATTGGCTGTGCGCACTGGCCATCTTATTATTGCGTTTAGTTTTTTTTTCAGTGTATATATTTCTATCCCCCCCCCATCCCCCCATCGCCGGTCGCCTAGGGTTGTACTGATTCGTCTGAGCGTCAGACTGTGCCCCCAAACAGCAAATTGGCGCCTCGGGCGGTTTGAGTTATATCATGTATCGGCCAGCGCCGTGAGCAGCTTCTGAGCTGAAAATGCGCGAATAAGAATGATAAAATATAAAAATGATAAAATATAAGAATGATAAAACATAAGAATGATAAAATAAATCAATAAAGCTAGATAGCAACTCAAGGGTGGTTATATGTTTATTTATTTCTTCTTGTTTTTCCTTCCTTCCTTCCGTTTCTTTCTTTCTCGTACCCTTTCCTTTCTCGCCTGCCATTTTATTTTGTGCTGTGGAGTTAAGAGTGTAACAGCTCATGTGTTATTGTAGACAGGTCGCGTGTTTGGGACTCATCCTTCCCTTGTCGTTGGACGGGCAGAACTGCCTGTGAATGAGGGTGTTCTGTTGATTTTAAATACTTAAAGGAATTGCATTGCCAATTTTGTGGAACATGGACTCTTTGCGCTTCGGCATACTTTAATTTAAAAGTTTTATAGTTTTTTTCCTATCATCCTCTAATTCCCTTTAAAATAAGAGCGTTTTTCTAAAAAAAAGACCTAGAACAGTCAATATTATGTTAATGAGGTTTTTTACTATAGGTTAATAGCCGATAGCTCATATTCATTTATGGAAAATCATTTTCTCTAACGAAAACAAAATAATTACATACTTTGCATATCTTAGATCTGGAAACACGCAGTCATTGTTCTTGCAATTTACTTCAATTTAAAAAAGAAGTTCTTGCTTTGATTTCATTGTGTGTGTGTGAGCGCGCGAATGTGTGTGTGTGTGTGTGTGTTATGTTACGTTGAAACGCGCACAATAGTTCGTGTGTGACTTGCACGATAGATGCGATCGTTTTGATTTGCTAAGCATGCAATAACAGAGTGTACTTATCTTTGTTTTGATTTTGCGTTGTTGTTAGAAGAAGATTTGTATAACGTTT
>CM072511.1:105529275-105701775 GCA_036898135.1 Oncomelania hupensis
TAATATGCCATTTGTATTTTAAAATTAATATTTTTGATTATGCATGTGAAATGTATTGTATATGATGTTGTTCCCTTGTATGCTTTTCCGAGTACGGTTGATGTGAATGCTTGCATACTTTGTTTTTATTGTTCATATGTCTATTCTGATCGGTGTACTATCTTATTTAATATATATCCTATGTTAAGAGCGGTGAGCCCTTATATATAAAATAACCATCGCTTTATGCCAAGCGGGTCCCACGTGGGACAGTTTTAAAGTCAACCTGAGGCTTTTTACCCTAAACGTTTATACTAGATAGAATGATCACAGAAGAGTTTTTTGGTCTGCATTACTGAGTCAAAACCTTCCAGTTACGGATAAGTATACAAAGCTAGTTTGTACGTACCTTCTATTTGGCCGTCGACGTTTTCTTAGAATCATTGCTGAAACTCCCTAGTACTGTGACGCCATTATTTGTATCATTAATCTAAGTACATACGTTGTGTTGGATGATCTACTACACGTGCGTCAATGAACTATTTTATAATGCAGTCATAGTGGGTATGATACCAGAGCTCGAAACAACCGACTGTCCGACTGTCAGGGACAAGTAGAAACGGCTGCCGGACAGGTTGGATCGCAACCCAACCTGTCTGACGGGACAGGGTTTTTTTCAGCTGCCAAGTTAGTCCTGTGCTGTAGAGGCTAAACAGCCAACTGGTGTTTTCTGGTGAGTTGGGCGCACGGGATATCTCGCCTGCTCGTCTGTAACATAAGAGACGAATTTTCTTCACAACCTTGAATAATAGGTCTGTGCAGAGCGTCTCACTTAAAGCCAAAGTAGCCCTCAGTGATAGCTCCACATCTCTATACATAAGCGACGAACATTCTGCTACGTCCGTGGTCCACTGGAATCTCAACTCTAATTTCCTATACATACATAAATATACATCGTGGCTAACTATACACATACAGAATTAATAATATTATAAACATTCACTGGTATAGCCACTGGTCTGCAAACATACATATAGGTTAAACAACAGGGGTTCCGTCAGGTATACAACATGGCGTCCAAACCGGTCGTGCTTAACACGTGTTCGGCTTCTCCACGTGGTAAGGAAAATTAGGATTAACAATTCACGTCTATGCATAGCAAATTCCACAAACATAATTTCAACAATAATATACATATATCACGATGAAACAGAAGTATGTTCATTTACCTGTTTGACAAAGTCAGGCTCGTGGCTACTTGATTGAATTCTAAGATTCTCAAGTCGTGCTTCCTGGTCTATTCAGGAGAGATCTTACTGCTAACTGTGTAGCTGTGTACTGCTCCTCGTCTCAAACTCGACTCTGTGTTGTTGTTTGTAGATTATAGTCACACGACACTTTCGCATATACGAACGAAAAACGATGCTTAACGTCCTATTGCATGAGCGTTAAGGACAATAAAATTGGGCTAAAAAGCCCTCATCATATATATTTACCAGACCATTTGGTCTGGCTCTTTTTAGGTGACTACTGGACCGATTTATACTGACACCAGCGGGCCAGTTGTTGGTAAAGGGGAAAATAATATGATCACACGTTGACCAATCCGGGATTCGAACCAGCGACCTTTCGGTTACTAGCAAGACGCTCTTACCAACTGAGCTACCCGGCCCCGTAAACTCGACTCCTGTTCTATCTCTCTATTTGAATCAGCCAGACATGGTTGAGTCCATTCTACTGTGTTCCCATAGGCTGGTAATCGACTCGCCTAACGTAGCTACGATGATGTCATTGCCTTCGCTCTTACCGTCAACTACCACTGTGTGTACCTCAGTTATACCATTGCTACGCTTGATTACTTCCATCGTCTGCTGCAGCCTAACATTAACATTCTAAGACTGCAATGACTAAACAAGGCTAAATAGTAAAGTAAGCAGGGTAAAACTAGTCCGTCTGTCACAGAGTTGGAAATCACAAGTATACAGAACTGTCCTCTTTGTCATCACGCAGTAACTAATTTCCTACTATTTATACTAATACTTTCCTACTATTGATACTGCTATAATATATACTCAATGTAACTATACAATTTCCGTTTTTCCACCATTTCTTATAAACTGCACTGTGAGCGTACGTAGTATCATTGTAAAGGACGTAGAGCTGTTGGACATATGCGCTGTATCAAATTGCCTGTAAGAAAGAAAGAAAGCACTAAATAAATAAATAAATAAATAAATAAATAAATAATATCCCTTGTTTACAAGTGTTTGTGTGATGTTTTAAAGTGGCGTTTTAACTAGGCTATTGTATTCTTATTACTAAAAATGGTTCTAGTTTGTGTGTTTAAATGTCTATAATCTAGCATGACCAGTTATTGACTATATAATATGGTGACTGTGATGTGAACGTTTTCCTGTGCTGCTAAAAGCTTTGGAATATATAAAATTTGTACACTTTTAGCACTTGTGTGTGTGAGTGCGCGCGCACACACATTGAATCGTACGTTAGGCATGTTTGCATACGAATTATTCTAATAGTAGCCTACTGATCCAACATTTCTTGGTTTTTGATAGTACTAGTACTGGCAGGTTATGGTATGTTCCTGCTGCAGTCGCAAAAGTCATTTCCAGCTGGGAAAGAGAAAAAGCGCGCACACATTGAATCGTACATTTGGCATGTTTGCATACGAATTATACTAGTAGTAGCCTATTGATCCCACATTTCTTGGTTTTTGATAGTACTAGTATTGGCAGGTTATGGTGCGTTCCTGCTGCAGCCGCAAAAGTCATTTCCAGCTGGGAACGAAATTACAAGAGTCCTGCAAGTTAACGTCTGTTGCCACTCTCCGACAGCCGTATGAGAGAGAGAGAGAGAGAGAGAGAGAGAGAGAGAGAGAGAGAGAGAGAGAGAGAGAGAGAGAGAGGTAATTAATACCACGACAGCTGGTATAGCTTTCCCCCCCCCCCCCTCCCTAAGAACAGTAACCCCCTGGAAAGCTAGTGATGTCTTAAGAATGCATGCACGCATTGAGGGCACGAATATAACCACACTCAACTCATATCAATTCGTATTTTGAAGCGATAATGCCAGTAGTCCAACGACTAGATTAAAAGCTAAAAAAAATAAAGTATTCTTCTTGTTATCATTATTGTGTTAATGATTTTAATAGATACCTAGAAGATGTCAAACCGCGTTTCGGATAGGAAGATATGAGTAAATACAGTAAACAACGTAATAATTATAAAACAAAGCCAATAATTAATCTGTTCCTAAAGAGTCAAGATAAAAGTAAAATTATGATTGATATTAAATGCATAATAATCTATGTTGTCTCATTCTTGTGTGTGTGTGTGTGAGAGAGAGAGAGAGAGAGAGCGCGAGAGAGAGAAAGAGAGATAGAGAGAGATTATGTATTTGTGTGAAAGTGAGAAATAGGTGGATGTGGTTCTAGAAACTTTCCCCTGTTCTATTTTCAGAAAATTCCCTTTGGAGTCTGGTATACCAGATTACATTTGCCTATGTACTAAAATTTTACCACCGTATTTGCCTAAAGTTAAAACCAAAGCTTTACCAAACTTTGAAAAAAAAGCATTGACATTCCAGCCACACTCACCGTCACTAAGAAAGAAAAATTTCTCTTATATAGCGCACCTTCAAGCTCAGAGAGCTTCTCAAGGCGCTGGCCCGTAATATCCAGCAATCACACAATAGTTTGCTGAAGTCAGAATTCGAACCCACGTCGCCCAAGACGCACTAACACAAGTCGTGCGCTCTAACCACTGAGCTACCCCTACCTATGCTTGCTTTGTGTGTGTGTGTATGTGTGTGTGTGTGTATAAAAAACGTAGACGGAGCTTGTCATCCAGAGTTGTTATATACTGACCTAAGACAGAACATTGAGAATAAAAAAATGAAACAAATTTAAAACAATGAAAAAAGAAGAAGAGGAGGAGGGAAGGAATGAAAGAAGGAAAGAACAGAAAGAAAAGGAGTAGAAGGAGGGAGGAAGCAGCAGAAGAGGTAGGGAAATATATAAAAGAAAGAGTTTCTCCTCTTCCTCCTTTTTATTCTTTCGTTCTTTTATATATTTCCCTACCTCTTCTGTTGCTTCCTCCCTCCTTCTACTCCTTTTTTCCCCTGTTCTTTCCTTCTTTCATTCATTCCCCCCTACTTCTTTTTTCTTTTTTTTTTAATTTACGAAAGGTCCATCTACCCCGCTTCCCTCCATCCTCATCTCTCCCTTCCCCTATCCCCTACGTTTTGCGTGTGAGATGTTACGTGGATTAAAAAAAATCCTATAAAAAAGGAACGTACTTAATATTTAGTCTATACTCTGCTGCTGAAATAATGTTGACGTTGTGAACAAATGTGTTGTGCATTTCACAATGTTTGTGACAGAAGAGTAGATTTCTCATATCCATAACTCTAGACTCCGGCCCTCTGTCACATCAGATCACACGCTCTGGAACATGGTACACTGATTGAAGAATTAACTGAAATCTTAAATCGTATAGTTTTGACTGAATATTTGAATACATTTTCTAAAATTTGATCATTATTTTAGGCAGCAGCAGCAACAACAACAACAACAACAACAAGCAGCACACAAACAACAACAATAACAACAACTGTCGGAGACAACAACACTAGCATATGTATCTATCTATCTATCTATCTATCTATCTATCTATCTATCTATCTATCTATCTATCTATCTATCTATCTATCTATCTATCTATCTATCTATCTATCTATCTATCTATCTATCTATCTATCTATCTATCTATAAAGATATATATAGATATGTCTGTGCACGCACACATTCCATCGCGCGGACTTTAAAGATCCTGACGCTCCTGTCCTAGGTGCATCAGTGTCAAATGCACCAATACTCCCAGCATGCTCTGGTATACAGTTCTATTCGCCGGTCCTTTGTGGCGCCGTTCTTGCGCCTGTCAGGCTTTTGCTGAATATTAAAACTGCCTGAATTTCTCGCGCATGGGTCATGAAGAAAAAAAAACTCTCATCCATCCCCTCTTCCCCCTTTCCTCATTCCCCCCTCCCTCTCATCCCTCCCCTTCATTGTACCGTCATTGTTTGAAAGATCACGGGACGCTTAGCCCTAGACAGGGATCTGACAGTTGAAAAAAAAAAAAAGGTATCCTTCGATCGCTTGCCATTTTAGGAAAGAATTACGTCAAACAAATTTGCTTTTGGCTTGTATGCACACATAGTCACAGCCTAAAATCAATACTCGTTACATAATGCAATCTGGATACCTTTTGTGTTATGTACAACCTCAATTCATGCCATATACAATTTTTTTTTTACCCACCGACCGAAAGGTTACCGCGCTACCAGGACACCTCCACCACCGCCGCCACCGGCATACCACAACCTTTGCTTTCTTCAAGAAAATGTAATCTTTTCTTTTGTGTAGGATTTTGTTTCCGAAGCTTGGGATGACGTTTATGGTATGAAGATATATATATCATATATATATATGAAATGCCGCGTAATATGAACAGTGTTAGCTATGGAATTCCCTTTGTAAAATATATATTTTCACCACTTTTAGCTAATTAATCTTTATTTAGAAGCATGTTTTCTAAATAAGCATTTGTTTACACACAATGTGACATTTCTCTAAATTATATAGTCTGTCGGCAAATAACGTATTATTTACCTAAACAGTATCTTGTTTAGGTAAACAAATCATGATGTAGGTAAATAAGGCATTGTTGTTAAACTATTTACTTATGTAGAACATTATTTTGCAGATTGTGTGCAATAATGTATTATTTAGAAATGTTTCTAACTAATAAATTGTTGACCTATGTAATGTATAATTTAGCAGAATTAAATAAGGAAAATTGCAAATCCTTAAACAATGAATTGTTTACGTAAGTAATGCATTGTTCAGCAACATCTTGTAAATAATAAATTATTTAGCAAATTCTGCTAAATAATGCATTATATAGATAAATAAAACATTATTTAGCAACATTTCTAAATAATACCGTATTTCACACAATCTGCTAAATATTGCATTAAATAGGTAAATAATTCCTTATTTTAGCAACAATACTTTATTTACCTCTGTCATGATTTATGTACGTAAACAATGCATTGTATACGTTATTTCCCGACAAAATATATTATTTAGAGAAATCTTACATTGTTTGTAAACACATGATTATTTAAAAAATATGCTTCTATATAAAGATTATTTAGCTGAAAGTGGTAAACAAACCCACCGAGAAAAATCGCAAATAAATATTTTACATATTAGTGCCTTTCAGTTTTGCTGGGTCTTGGACTTAGGTGACTGAAGAATGAAACTCATTATAAATAAACGAGTGCGAACGTAAAGAAATGTTCTTGAAAGCAAAGGTTTCTTATAAAACTCTTTCGTAGTACTAAAAAAAACAATTGAATGTTCGTTTTAATGATTAAAAACGAAATTATCATTTTAATTATGAAAAAACAAAGGAAAGCGAGCGTGAACAGGAAAAGGATTTAGAATTGCGTAAGCGATGTTTTAACTACTAGGCATAATGCATAATGTGTGTCAATGTGTTATTTTCCCATGCCATTGTCATATCCATATTTGATGTTAAATAATCACCATTGCATTATATTTGTACGTTCAACTTACTGTCTTGAACTAAATACTTGTATAATATTGGTTGCTCGTGCGAACAGTAGTGAGCATTCTCAATAAGTTTGCATGTTCAAGTTAAATTACACTACATACAAGGATTTGTTCAGCCCGTTTTATTTAATTTTGTATGCTATTATTCATCACAGTGACATAGAAAAGATTTCAACATTGTTACAATTATTATTATTGGGAGGCACGGTGGCTTAATGGTAGAGCTTTGGCTTGCGGATCTGAAGGTCCCGGGTTCGAGCCCAGGCCGGGGCATTGTGTTGTGTCCTTGGGAAAGACACTTTACTCCCGTTTCCTACTCCTTCGGATGAGAGTATAAACCGAGGTCTAGTCTGTGTCGCATACATTCCATCATAACGGACTTTAAAGATCCTGACGCTCATGTCCTAGACGGGTGAGTGCCGGTGACAAGAACGCACCCAGCATGCACCTAAGTCCTTCTCCCCCATCCCTTGCTGCCCAGGATTGTGCTCAGTTGTCTGGAGCGTTATTACGATGCGCTCAAAGGCCGCAAGATGGCGCCTAGGGTGGCTTGAGTTATATCCTGTATCGGCCAGCGCCTTGAGCAGCTCTTGAGCTGGAAAAGCGCTATATAAGAACGATTAAATAATAAATAATAATAATATTATTTCTGAATCTGTTCTTTAAAATAACGTTTGAAAAATTCCTTTAATCTGTTATGTTTAGGGTCTAGTAGTACCAAAAAAGTAGTAACTATCACAATCTATTAGCACGATGTATGCTTGTGTGTGTGTGTTGGTGTGCTGTGTTTGTCCGTGTGTACATGCGTGTGCGTGTGTCTGTGTGCGTAAACAAACTTTGAAATGCAACGCCTTTATCCGGGATTTTTAGCCTCTTGTTTGTGTTGATTATTTAGCTGCATTTTTGGTCGGATTCCCAAGTCTCCTAATGATGTCTTTTTGCTCTAATGATCCCATTCTGTTGTCTGAAATCTCTGGAACAATGACAGTGCTATTAATATTTAATTACTATGTTATTGATTTCCTCTTGCAAGAATTTCTTCCGAGAAAAGGTCCAGAGGGATTATTCTAAAATATTGAAATGGCACACTACGCCAGGCCAAGATAAGACTATAATCTATTTGCTTTGTGTTGTGTTGCGTTGAGTTGAGTTGTGTTGCGTTGAATTGTGTTGCGTTGCGTTGAATTGCATTGTGTTGCTCTGGGAGCAAAATAATACAAAAGTAAAGTTTACCAGCTTTTTTGTGTGGTATTGTTATCATACATTTTAATAGCTGGAAGAAGTATAGTTTTAAGTTAAACATAAAAGAAAGGCTAGTCAGCCTCTCTGTTTTCTTATTTTAGTGTGCATTTAAATGGACAATTTCCCCTTGTAGCAAACCTAAAGAAAATATACCAACCAAAATATTTTTTTTCCTCGGGGGGAATCTTGAGGGAACAAAAGTCTACATTTGAATTAACCACTGGTAACGCTCCACAATCATGCTGGCAATATCGTAGACAAACTGGTGTTGGTGATCGCCGAGTGTTGACTGTATATAAAGAAGAGTAGTGTCTGATTCTGAAATAATTGGCTGCATGAAGAGCCCTTTTTTGCTTGTTAAGTTCGGTTCAGTATTTTATTTATTTATTTTTATTTATTTAATCGTTCTTATATAGCGCTTTTCCAGCTCAAGAGCTGCTCAAGGCGCTGGCCGATACAGGATCTAACTCAAGCCGCCCGAGACGCCCACCTGCACCCTTTGGGCGCATGGTCTGACGCCCGCCCGGACAACTGAGCGCAATCCTGGGCAGCCAGGGATGGGGAAGAAGGACCTAGGTGCATGCTGGGTGTGTTCTTGTCACCGGCACTCACCCGTCTAGGACATGAGCGTCAGGATCTTTAAAGTCCGTTATGATGGAATGTATGCGACACAGACTAGACCTCGGTTTATACTCTCATCCGAAAGAGTAGGAAAACAGGAGTAAAGTGTCTTTCCCAGGGACACAACACAATGGCCCGGCCAGGGCTCGAACCCAGGACCTTCAGATCCGCAAGCCGAAGCACTACCATTAGACCACAGTGCCTCCCACCATTTTAACTTTACGTCTTTTCACTCTAGGTGATATTAGACAACAAAATACAAATATAATAAAATTATAACAATCTACCAACTGGTGATTTTAAAATAACTTGAACAATATTATCAATGTCTGGATGATATGAAATATATATTCGCTTGTTAACACTCAGAAGTACGTGTATATGTGCATATGTATGATCGATACCAGTATTTGTATGGTACAGCCGCAGCATCACGGTACCTAAGCCCCGTCTAACAACTTAGTAACCGACCTTAGATGTAGAACGCGCTATGCTAACTCCGTTTAGTTTCCTAATTTCATATCCATTTCTAATTGTGGCTTATCATCCATGCATGTTTTCTATTAGTACATACCAGCAATAGTTTAGATTGTCGTTCATATTGTCTATTACTAGTCAACCACATACTAGTAGTAATAATAATAGTTTGTGACCGTGGGTATTGAATATTGATTCATCTTAGTGATTCTTTATCTTCCCCAGATTATTGCAAGCTTACCATTCTTGGGGAGATTTGTGAAAGAAGGTACTGACCCTTTTGACCTTCTTTAACGCTTCGCAAAACACCTCTGGATTCTCTAGAACCATCAAAGCAATAAGGAGAAGGGGTTAAGCGTGTTTTGGAGTAAATTGAATATTGCTGTCTGGAAACACCTCGGTGAATTATGTGGGTTTAATTGGCTGTACAGCGTCACAAGATGTGAAGACCTCACAGTAACGGGAGAGTCTAGCAGACTTATTGTCGTTCGCGTGATTTAATTGTGTTCTTTTGTGTGCTGGCAGGGGGTTGGACACGATTGTATGCTGTGTCTTTTTCAAGAAAGCTGCTTACGTCAAGAAGAAGAAGAAGAAGAAGAAGAAGAAGAAGAAGAAGAAGAAGAAGAAGAAGAAGATGATGATGATGATGATGATGATGATGATGATGATGATGATGAAATAGGCTAATTCCAGTAACAGTACAGTACAATTACAGTAATGACAGCATGAACGGTAGCAAAAAAACAACAACAGCATAACCAGAAGCAAAAACAAAAGTACCAACGCCAAAGAATTAAAACATGTATCGTTGTTTATTTTGTTCTTTTCACATGGGTTTAAGCCAAAATGTACAAAACCTAATGAATTTTTAAAATAGTTTCGTGTGTATGTTAGGGATTTAAGGCCTTCTCTTTCTTTCTTTCTTTCTTTCTTTCTTTCTTTCTTTCTTTCTTTCTTTCTTTCTTTCTTTCTTCTTCTTCTTCTTCTTCTTCTTCTTCTTCTTCTTCTTCTTCTTCTTCTTCTTCTTCTTCTTCTTCTTCTTCTTCTTCTTCTTCTTCTTCTTCTTCTTCTTCTTCATTTCATAACATTCTTCTTCTTCTTCTTCTTCTTCTTCTTCTTCTTCTTCTTCTTCTTCTTCTTCTTCTTCTTCTTCTTCTTCTTCCTCTTCTTCTTCTTTATTTCATAACATATCTGATGACTTTTGCATATACCCTTCCTGTGATATTGGGCAGCTTCCCTTGAGAAGATTATTTTTTTCACATTCGCTTTCTCTATAGCGCCAGGAGATACTTACAGAAATAACACACATGTACATGGCTTAGGTTACGTTATTTTTGGTTGGGGAGGGGGAGGAGGGAGGAAGGGGATGGAGTGGAGAGGGTAGTGAAGAGGGGACGTTTTTTTTTTTCCTTGAGAACGACAATGTAGGGAGAAGGAGATGACGGTGCCTCCTCAGACTTATTTCTCCGTGCTACGCTGAGCAACCAAGCTTATAATGTGGAGGCCTCGATCGAAAAAAAAAGATACAATTTTCGCCGTGCAACCAAGCGTATAATGCGGAGGTCTCGATCGAAAAGGATACAATATTCGCTCGTCTTTTCTTGGATTCCTCTTTCCTCTAGAATTGGGGAATAAATATGCAATTTTCACTCTCTTACAGGATGGGGGAAATTTGATGATTGATAAAGAGTCATAAAAACAAATCAAGTTTTGAAATAAAAGAAAAGTCTTAAGGCTGGTAAGTGAATTAAAAGACAAGGGGCGGGACAGGGGAAGAGAGAGGATGAGGGTGGTCCTTGAGACTAATTGTGAGTTAATACGAAATAGTTCGAGGTATTAGTTTACGTGTTAGATGGACATTCTTGTACATTTTAATGGATGTTTTTGGGTCTGTCTTAACGCTGAATAGTTCACAATTATGTACCCTAAATAATAATCGGAAACAAATCTTTTATTTCCTTCGTACAATCCCCTTAACTCCATACACCCGGCCATACATTAAAATATTCCATTTTACAAATGTTTTCTGCTGAAAGCACGACACCTCCCTTACCACCACCACCAACAACAACAACAGCAACAACAACAACCTCAAAATACCAAAATACACTGAAATAAAAATTAGTTAATAAAGGAATAAATAAAATAATAATCAATCAATAATTATTGTAAATAAAAACATTAATTCATTAAATAAAGCAAATCGTTAAGGTACAATTTTTAAAATGACAATAGCATGGACATTGTGTCTTATTATGATTTTCTTTCAGTTTGGTTGTACTGTGTTCGTCTTTCCTGCCAATTCGTATTTAAAGGTGTTCATCATCGTTATCATCAGTGATTCTGCATATGTAGTTTAATTAGCGTAGTTTTTTTGTGTGTTTGTTTTTCCCCTTGTCCAGCTTTTGTCTTTTCTGTTTTTTTTTTAAATTTATCCTAGTCCGATCGAACGTATTAACTCTGGTTATATGTTCGTCCTTCCGTTTAGAAACTGACCAACTACATTCAGGTGCCATCTGGGATTGTGGGAAGCCTGGGATCGCAGATGACCGGTAAAGTAGTGGCCACACATGGCTTACGTTTTACGGCTTATGCATTGCGTTATGAGAATTTTTACTGACCGGATTGTGACAGCTGACTACGCCTTATGAGTTTAGTGGTCACATTGGCTTACGTTATACGGCTTATGCATTGGGTCGGAGGTAGTGGCACCATGTTTGCCACGGCCCGGTTCGAATTTATATGTGTAGCTGTGTAATTTCACTACACCAAGGCACTTTTTCGTTACGGTGTAATGTACTCTTTCACGATTTGACCATATGAAACAGCTTTACTAAGATCGACACGCAATGTGTGAATTCAACTGCCTTAGCTCGCCAGGTCGTGTGTAGCAGACAACCTGTGTTGCGTGTAATCATAAATGGGAGGAGTTTAGGTTGACCTCTCAACTTATGGTGTCACTTTCGCTTCTTCTGATTGATCCTCTTAAGCCCGGCTTACCTAGTTTTGATTTATGAATCAGAAATGCGCTATCCTTACGCAAGGAAATACATAAGGATTTCATAAGCTTAATACAAGTTTGGCCGGGTGGCTGGGCCTTAATGGCGATCCGAGTCAGAAAATGTCTCCGGTATTGTGACCAGATCCGATGAGATGGGATGCGCTCTGCCATGTGCCATGTGTATGCTGCTTGTTCGAGCTTTGCGTGCAGCCCGTTTTGTTTTTGCTGTCAGAATGTGTCATTGTTGATTTTTCGGTAGGCATCAGAATGTGTAACTACTGTGAGAGCATGGCCGGTGTGGCATTACGAAATTTAAATCATCGCCGATTTTTCTGTGCATGCGTGAACTTCCGGAGGTCATTTCTGTCAAGTTCTGCGCATGACTGGAAAAAGATGGGACGACAAATCACCATGCGTAAAGTGTCGAAGAATGGCCAGCTATCGTAAAATTTTCGGAGTAGAATAAACAACAATGCACTTATACCCAGTGCAAAGTAGGCCTTTAAGACGTTCCCCAAGCATTTTAATGTTCAACTTCATCGTTGAACCTTTCAGCCGAAGTTTCCCACTTTTTTACATCTCATCTCTCGTGCTACTTTGCAACCGGAATTTCACAGAATCCACGCTCAGTTTGAGTCTTTTATAATATGGCTTCGCTCCCTTGTCATCTCCATCTTCCTATGCGCTTGCGAAACATGGACCATCACAGTAAATCTACAACGAAGAATACAAAGCATGGAGATGAGATATTACAGAAGACTTCTATGCATTTCCTATATCCAGCACATCACCAACGACGAAGTCCGACAGACCATCACACAAGTCATTGGACAACACGATGACCTGCTTACAGTGGTGAAGAAACGGAAACTCCGATGGTATGGCCATGTCACCAGATCATCAGGCTTTGCAAAGATCATCCTGCAAGGCATGGCGCAAGGAGGTAGAAGAAGAGGGAGATCGAAAAAGAGCTGGGAGGTCAACATTCAAGAATGGACTGATTTAAAACTGAGCGAGGCCATGAGGGTTGCCGAGGACAGAGAAAGATGGAGTGCGCTGGTTCGACGATCATCTGTGGTGCCCCTACAACCTCCGAGTTACGGGATAGGATAAGATTACCGAATATGATGACTAATATAAGTCGTATATATAATTTAACAAGAACGAATTCGGCATCGACCCCGCATAGGAAGACCTAGACCGATCAGGTTGGCGCCTTGCCGTAGCCAACGGGTCGGTGTGATATCGCCAAATGTAAATCATCGCCGATGGTTCTGCGCATGCGTGTACTTCGGGAGTACTTGTGTCGGAAACGGAAGTCAGCTTAAATATAGTTCTTGCGTCGGAGAGAAAGAAAGAGAGAGAGAGAGAGAGAGAGAGAGAGAGAGAGAGGGGAAGAGAGGGGGGGGGGACTGCATTGTGCTTCTGTTTGTTTGCTTGGGTTGGTTGGTTTGGGCATTTTATTTTAGATTTGCAAAGTTCTACTGCACCTGGAAGGTAATTTCAACTGCAACGCATCCACTAAGGTATATATATGGGTGGTTGATCCAGTATTGTGATCATGATTTGAGTGTGAACATGTTTATGGGTTTAATGCATCATGTTATTTTTTTTGCATTCCTTCATTCTTTTCTTCCTTCGGTCGGCTTCAGTTAGATCCTGTATCGGCCAGCGCCTTGAGTAATCTTTGAGCTTAAAAAGCGCTATGTAAGAATTATTAAAAAAAAATAACTAAATAAATAAATACATAAATAAATAAGTTTATTCATTTATTCGTCCATTGTATATATCTACGACAAGAAATCGCCACGTAAAGTTAGCTTTTCGCTTTTGTTCCCTTTGTTAAAATAGCGTTGAATGTGATAATTGCCCAATCAAATTATAAGATGGAGCTTTTTCATAGCTTGGTAATTGCTACAATCTAGCTACAGTTTCTAAAGATCAGAGTACTTTTTTTTATCAAAATCAATATAAACAAAGGAGACTCGCGAAATTAAAACGTACCCAGTCCCAATAATTGTAGTTAGGTAATTTTTTAAATGACGTCAATGGCAGGAACGGAACCGCTTTAAAAATTCACCGTGCGTTTCTGCGTGGATGTGTGTGCGTATGTGTGTGTGTGTGTTTGTTGCTGTTGTTGTTGTTGTTATTGTTGTTGTTGCTGTTGTTGTTGTTGTTGTTGTTGTTCTTCTTCTTCTTCTTCTTCTTCTTCTTCTTCTTCTTCTTCTTCTTCTTCTTCTTCTTCAGTGATTATTTATCCCCACCTTTGGGGTGCCGGGGGTTTCAGTATAAATAGTATCCCCACTTTCTGGAAATTTAGTGCTTTAAATTCCCACTGTCGCTGTCTTTCTCATTTGCTCTTTCTCATTCCTGCTCTGTTCTATCAATCTGCTATACTATCTTCTTCTTCGCTAGACCAGTCACCTACCTTTTTTCTTGAAAATTCTTCCGGGACAAGACTCCTTGTTTGTGTATGAGGTCTGTTGGATCAGCTTGGGAATATTGGATGCTTTCTTCCAGGTGGTCACTAGGGCTTCCTATGATGTTATTATTTAGCAATGTAGGCATTTTATATGTATGTGTTTTGTTGATAATTTATAATGATGTTTGTATTCTATTTTGTTTCTGTAAACGGGGGTTCGATAAATTAGAGTACAGCCTCAGTGTCCCTTGCGTGGGATGACTTTATTGTAAAGTGACTGGCTGGTGGAGAGCTTTAAGTTTTACCACTAGGGTTGTTTCAGCAGATCTTTTATGCGGATCAGGGATTGTCCGGTCCTGATTTGGCTCGGAAGAGTCCGCTGGAACTAAAGCAATAATCATGTAATGTAATGATTATTTATCAAACCTGATAATTACATAGAGGTAAAACAAACTAAAATGATGTGAAATAGAAAAAACAAAACAAAACTATTTATTGAGTTGGCCTGTAACGCCTTACGAAGTTGTTTTAGCGGAATATAGGTACAGACAAGTTTTATTCTGATGTTTTCATTCTGTCTGTCATTTAACTCCTCCATGATCTATTTTTATGCAAGCTGAGCATTGATCCGCGTGTTGTCTGTTACAGGGGCAGCAATAACGAACAGGATATGAGGCTCAGAAGATAACGATGGCAGACAAGTGGATTTATCTCCTGTCTCTAGGCGGCATAATTCTCTTCATCGTTACTCAGGGTAATTTTGACGACGACAACGACGGTGAAAATGACGATGATGATAATGATGATGATGAGGAGGATGATGATGATGATGATGATGATGATGATGATGATGATGAGGATGATGATGATGATGAGGAGGAGGAGGAGGAGGAGGAGGAGGAGGAGGAGGAGGAGGAGGAAGAGATTAAGGATGCGGAAAAAAGGATGACGAAAAGTAGGCTGCACAACTAAATAAGACTAATGTTACTTTATACCGCTTGTACAATCGTGATTATACCTTTGTACTGAGAAGGAAAGCTTTATCGAACGCTAAAAATCAGAATGGATGATGATGATGATGATGATGATGATGATGATGATGATGATGATGATGATGATGATGATGATGATGATGATGATGATGATGATTGAAGGAGAGTGAGATAACTCCAAGAATTCTGCAGACAATGATGATGATGGTCAAAGGATGAGGAAAGGAAGGCAGTACAACTAGATAAGACTAGAGGACGAGGGATTAGAGGAAAGGAATGTAAAAGAAAAAGATGAAGGGGAAGAAGAGGCTTGGCGTTATTTGTCTGAACTGACCTTTTTGGCTCCAAGACATTCTCCACCAGACTACATATCGTTACTATTGGCACCGGAAATTGCAATCCGGGTGTGTGTGTAAGCATGTGTTGTGTTGTGTGGTGTGGTGCGTGTGTGGGTGTGTGTTCTAATTATGTGTCTGTCTCCTCCCCTCTCACCCTCCAACCTTATTTCCCTACTCTTTCACATGTGCCTTTGACCAAATATATTTCTTGTGTGTTCACTTGGCAATAAGGAAAACGGAACTTCGCATAAAAGAGTCAGTACAGGAAATATGTCCAAGAAGAAGCATGTGATGATGATCGTGATGATGATCCTGATGATGATGATGACGGCGATAATAATAATAATGATGATGATGATGATGATGATGATGATGATGATGATGATGATGATGATGATGATGATGATGATGATGATGACAGATAAGAACAAGAAATAACATAACTTCATTTTTAAAGGATCGACTAAATGAGTCATAGTAAAAATGTCTAAGAAGAAGCATGTGATGATGATTCTGGTGATGACGATGATGATTATGATGACCATGACGACGACGATGATGATGATGATGTTCTTGATGATGATGATCTTGATGATGATGATCATGATGATGATGATGGATGATAGATAAGAACGATAAATACAATAACTTCATTTTTAAAGAATTTAAACATTGCATAGTTTTTGTGACTTATATGAGCTTATAAAATGTTGTTTTTTTTATTCTCAACACTCTCCTTCTTCTCAGTATATTTCTTCTTCTACTTCGTCGTCTATGCATTTATCAACCTTTAAAGTAGTGAATGTTTGTAGTTGACTTTTCTTATAGATTTAGTGCAATTTGTTTCAGTAATGTCAGCAAAGCCTGTCCTAATTTCTGTGTTTGAAATAATAAAGTATTCTTGAATTTTGAATCGTCATCCATGACACTGCTTTGTTGTTTATTTGGACTATAGAAGATTCTTATTCTGATTCTGATTGTATGTGGCCAATAGACTCAAAGACCTCTTGGAATTGAAACAGTAACTGCATTGTAATACCGAACTACCCAAAAACTAAAAATAAACTTCTTTTGTTTTGTTTTCAGTGAAGGGTCTGGGATGCTTCAGGTGCGAATCGAAAAACCACGACAATCCAGAATGCGAGGACACTTTCAACAACACGGAGAAGTACTGGGTTCAAGACTGCTGGGCTACCCGCAAAGAGCGCAAGGGTCTCTTCCCGGCCACCGAATGCATCAAAATGGTCATCGAAGATGGTATGTATTCCTACTTTAAAGTGGGTTTGAATCCTTCATCAGCATAGGAAACACTTATAAAGAGTATTATTCGTTGCACGTAACCGGAATTGGCCTGAATGATGAAATGAATACTTAGAAGATGTAACTTCCCGTAATAATTATATGCTTAGTTCTTTAAATAATAATACTACTACTACTACTACTACTACTACTACTACTACTACTACTACTACTACTACTACTACTAATAATAATAATAATAATAATAATAATAATAATAATAATAATAATAATAATAATAATAATAATAACAATAATAATAATAATAATTCTGTATTTGGTTCCTTTGTCACCACCGTTATGGTGCCGGGGGTTTCAGTATAAATAGTATCCCCACTGTCTGGAAATTTAGTGCTTTAAATTCCCACTGTTGCTGTCTTTCTCATTTGCTTTTTCTCATTCCTACTCTGTTCTATCAATCTGCTATACTATCTTCTTCTTCGCTGGACCAGTCACCTACCTTTTTCTTTGAAAACTCTTCCGGGACAAGACTCCTTATTTGTGTATGAGGTCTGTTGGATCAGTTTGGGAATATTAGACGCTTTCTGCCAGGTTACATTACATTACATGGTTATTGCTTTAGGTCCAGCGGACTCTTCCGAGCCAAATCAGGACAGTTCTGCCAGGTGGTCACTAGGGCTTCCTATGATGTTATTATTTAGCAATGTAGGCATTTTATATGCATGTGTTTTGTTGATAATTTACAATAATGTTTGTATTCTATTTTGTTTTTGTAAACGGGGGTAGCCTCAGCGTCCCCTGCGTAGGATGTCTTTATTGTAAAGTGACTGGCTGGTGGAGAGCTTTCAGTTTTACCACTAGGGTTGTTTCAGCAGATCTTTTATGCGGATCGGGGGTTGTCCCTTCCTGATTTGGCTCGGAAGAGTCCTTTGTCCTTTAGTCCTTTTATTAAACAAACAAACAAATGATCAACAGCAAATCAATTTAGGCTCCTAGCCCAGGGGGGCCGTATAGCCAGACAAGGGGGGAATATGGGGAGATAGGGATACACAATATATACATAGTGATTACAAGAACGGCACTATATTACAAGACACAGCAGCCTCTAACTACAAACAATAACATATTGTTGCTGGACCTAAAGCAATAATCATGTAATGTAATGTAATGTAATGTAATGTTCCTTTGTCTACAGACGGCGTGGGCCCCACTTGGGTGGTGAGGGGCTGTGTGGTGGACAACGGAGGCACCAACTGGGAGACAGAAATCGGACGCTTGACCCATTGCGGGTGGTTACGGACCATCGAGTACCTGGGCAAGCGGCGACGAGGCTGCATTCTCGCTTGTGAGACCGACGGATGCAACACTGCCGCGCTTCCTGTCACCACTGGAAGCTGCTTTTTGCTGACGTGCGCATGCGCTGTAATGTGCACCATTTTGACTTTGATCAGCTCGTCTTCGCCGACGTCGTGGCTCTGATGGAAGGAGAAGACAACAGTGGATACAAGGTGCAATAATACTGTGTCACTGGCGTTGTGACAGGGTGTGTTAAATTAGGGTTTCTTCACTGAAGTGTCATCTGAAAGTGTTCGAGTTCAGGCTTCTTCATACAAGGTTCTTCTGAAAGTATGTAAGCTTAAAGCCCAAGCAATATAATAGAAGTCTGGAAGGCTGTTCTGAAACCATGTACAGTTCAGAACTCTTCATAAAAGAATCTTCTGGAAGCTTTTAAAATTCGAATCTCTTTGTGTAAGTTTCCTCTGAAAGCCTTTATAGGCATTTTTCAGGTCTTGTGGGTTTTGTGAAGCTCTTCTGGAAGCATATAAAGTTCAGACCTCTGCACGCATCTGAGAACATGTGTAGCTCAGGTCTTATGACAAGCAAGAACATCCTCTTAAAACATGTGAAGTTGGAGTCTGTTCACACAAGAATAATCTGAAAGCATGTAAAGTCAGGCCGACAGAAGGATCTAAAAGCACGGGATGTTAAGATCTGTTCATACAAGACTTCGTAGAATAAATTCTCTTCATGATCCTTCTAAAAGCGTATGACATTTGGGATCTTATGCCTGAACAAGTTTAAGAAAGTATGAAGCCTTATTCGTGCAAGCTTCTTCTAAAAGCACGTGAAACTGTCTTCAAATATAGATCTTCTGAAAGCATGTGAAATCCTATTCAAACAAAAGATGTTCTAAAAGCATAACCTTTGATTGAAGAAACTTCGGGAAATATGTTAAATTCAGACATATTAGTAGAAGGATTGTTGTAGTTACTATAACTTCATAGAAGTATATCCTGTCCAGCTTACAGATTCATATTTTGTATCGACTGTGCAGTCTCGCGGCCAGTTGTATTTTGGTATCCAATAGAATCATTGTGAATCGTGAGCTGATCTCTGTTTTACAACTATTTCTCCCTGAGGCACGAACGGAATGCCAGTAATGTTATGACCACGTCTGGAGCACTCAGCAATCCCATGTGTTGACTACACGGATCAGACAATCTTGGCAATGGTCATCCTAACGTGAGGCTCTGCCTTGGTTCCCTACCGTATCTCAGAGAATAAAAGATAGGTAGGCCGCTGTTGAGTATCCTCAATGGCTATTGCTGGCCAAACTTCCCTGAAACTTTTAGGAAGCTTGAATGTAGGAAAATATCAGTAAGACTGATTAAAATAGCTGTAATGTTTTCAGTACTGGGGCCAAGGATACAAATCCCATAGGAATTTAGAAAAAAATCATAGTATTTTTTGGTTACAATGCTGAGAATAAGACCTTAATTCCTCATGATTTGGAACACTATCACGATCATCGTCAGAAAATGACGCGTTTGAAGTCAATTCATTTAAGCAACAACACCAGCAACAGCAGCAGCAACAACAAGTACAACAATACAAACAGCAGAAAACGGGCAACTACTATGGTTTTCTGTTGCATGGAATTTGAGGAGGAATCAAAATGCAAAGGTGTGACATATTACGTTTAACACATAATATATTGCCAAGGGATGTTAAAATTAATTTTTATCGTTTCCATAGAATGTATGCACGAGACGTTAAAAAAATACTATATTTAACTGTGTATAGCATTTTGGTAATGAAAATATTTATTGGAATAATGAAACCGATTGGATATCGAATAAAATTGTTGATGACAGCATCGTATATTTCATTGCGAAATTATCGAATTGCATATATTTTGGAGCTAAACTTGCAAGCGCCTCTGGATGGTGTAAGAATATGCTACATGTATACATTACCAAGACATGCAGTAGGCTGGCTGGTAGTGTAGTGGTGAGGTGAGAGAACGCATCATATCAGCTACTAGTAAAGAAACATGTTCAGGGATATGTTGTGAATCAATGTTGCAGTTTGCATTATACGACAGGTCATCGATACGGCTGCCGCAAAAATTGTCAATAACTAAGGAATTGGACCAGCCGGTTGGTGAGGGTTCAAACCGACTCAGGGGAGACAAGTATTGTATTATTATAGCTACAAATGCGATTCAAACTGCCAAGAGTTTGTTCCCTTTGACTGCTTGAACTAACTTTTTGAACTTGCGTGGATTGTGCTTTGTATTTTTATGTTGTGTAAAGCATTTTTGTTTTCCTGAAACTTGCGTATTACTCAGCAAGTGTCGTCTAAAAGAATAGCCTAGACTAATCTGGTCTGCAGTGAACTTTGCGGATCTGGTTGCTGTAACCAATAGTGGAGTTTATTATTACTTTAATTTCCTGTGGGCATTTACTCTGAGTAAAGGCAAAACTATTTCGTCTCCTTGTATTTCACACTTCTTTACAATTCAGCTACAGGGCTGAGCCTTAACGTTCGCCAACTCGCCAATGGCCCCTAAAAATAGTGTGTGGCGAGCTGGATTTGGGGTACCATTCGCCCGGCTGGCGACTTGAAAATACCGCCAGTGGTAGAGATTATGTACTTGTACACGGACTTTTGACTTGCAATGTAAAACAAAACACGCGCCAACCGCTTCTGCAGTCAGCACCGGAGACCCATTCCGATGCATGCTAGGAAGTTAGGTAACCCTAGCAAAGCGAGGGATTTGCGAAGTAAAAATAGACTTTTCTCGCGAGACTTTCTTCTTTCCCTCGCCGCGAAACGCTACTGCCCTGCGAGATCCTAGCCTTCTTGCTTCCTTGCGTGTATCGGAACGAGTCTCTGACTTCCTTGATGAGTCACGCGAGACTTGCCGTACTTTCGATATTCCCCATTCTCAGTCTTTTGTCAATCTCGAACGATGTGGCGCTTTTTAAGCGGTGTCTCGGAGCCTCCAGCCCCCCCCAAAAAAGTCCGAAGAAGAAAAAAAAACAGCAGAATAAGAAATACGAAGAAGAGAAGCGAGATCGGAAGTGGGTGCCTGGTTGGAAAAAGACAGTGTTGTTGTTGAAATTTATCTTGTTTATTAGCTGCAATAGTTATACAGTTTTAAAAAAATGACCGTGCTTTCAATCAAGGGGTCTGGCAACCTGAGAAATATTTTGGCAACTTCAACTTCCCAGGTTAGGAGCCCGGCTGGCTCCTTAGCTTGGCTTGCTAAATCTCAGCCCTGCAGCTAGCATCCATAGCGTTACACTGTACACCATTGTTGCAGCAGGTATGCGCCTTTGGCGACATAGGTTCCATCTTTGACTTCAGCATTGTCATGCTGGTCAAGCTCATTGAATTAGAAAGCGCGCAATAATTATGTGAACAAGCAATCTGAACATTGCCATTTGCATTCACTGTTTTGACACACGTTTACACAGACTCGTGTCATATTTTCTGAATGCATGTGTTTTATTAGGCTTATGCATGTATGTGACCAAACTGTTTTGGGCATGCATCTTTTTTAAAACGATTTTTATCATTTGCTTTTCCATACCAATTAAAATTCTGAATTTTTTGATGAACTCGTGGTCTTTGTGTGTGTGCACGATACGTGCATCTGCCTCGCCTGTTCTTAGAATGTGCGACTGTGTCAGCATAGGGCAGCTTGAAGTTTAGCAGCTCTTTGAGCTGGTAGGTACGCCTATAAGAACAATTACTTAACCTTGGCACACCGTGCAGACCGTTGGCCATTCTTAATTAGTAAACTACAGTCAGCACAGATACAAGCACACGTTCTAAGGACAGGGCTGTCACGTGCCTGTGGCATGAATGCACAAAAACGGTTGAGGCAAACGTTGATCAGCAAGTTCTAAGCTGAGTATTTCATATTGTAATGCTTATTGTATTACTATAAGGACATGTTTACGATTTATGAAGGGTATGGTTGGATAAGCTTAATATTTCTAACTTTATAGTAAGTACATCGTTTCTCTTTTTATATTAAAAATATAGGGTTTTTTTGTGTCCATACAGTGTGAGTGTGCTGGTTTAGCTTAAAATCATTTGTTATGTATTTTACATCGCAGTGTGTTTTGTGACAGCTGCGGTATGTTTCGGTAAGTTTGAGTACTTTTTGTGTAAGTTGCAGTTGTTTTGTTTGAATTTTTCATTGTTAGGTCCATGCAATGTCACCATTTCGTTTAGCCTCAATAAGAATGATTGATTGTTAAAATATAATATATAAATCGTTTTTTTTTCACACTTAGTATCAGCAACACCTTTATAGCCTCTGAACTAGACCGTAGTTACGGGTAGCGTATGCCAAGAATTTAATGGTAACTCGAGAGCACAGGCGCCCGTGTCGGAATGTGAGAGGAGTCTATGCAACTAGGTATACTTTGTAATACTAATAATATAGACTCCGGTAACATTCCAATTCTGGCGCCTGTGCTCAGTAAGTTGCATTTCAATTCGAGAGTGAAGGTGCGCCTCCGTTATTGAACGAATGGCAAACTTAACATTGCACTAAAGCAGTTATCTGTTCGTTAGTGCAGGATATTTCATAATTAATCTTAACTGAGGTCTAGTTATTGGCTAAAAACCACAAGACTACTCCGTGCGTTTTACACGTGCACATATACGGCTATATTAGTCTTTTAGTTTTAGTTTAGAATCACATTTAAATGACGATAAGATACCTTAAAGTAACTGAATATTGACTCACTGAATATATCTCCAGCACTTGGTGAGTTCGAAGTTCGAAATGGTTTGATTTCTCTGTTTCATTTAGCCTACCACCGTAAGCTTTGATATTCAGAATGTGAAGATAAAATCCCAAGAGGTTAAAATTAATATAACACGTAGTTGTGAAGTATTATATCAAGCGAATCACGGTTTAAATCAGTTCAGCGAAGACGCTTGGTACTTACGCAGTCCTTTTTTCCCAGGCCAGATTTTAAACCGTTCTGTAAATATTGTTCAAACTTTATGTAACAATATTACACTGTGTTGTGCTCCGAGAGTGCGTGCATACAGGTCTTTTTTGGGCTACTTTGTTTTGACTACATGTAAGGTTACATAATTCTTATACTATTATGCCTATTACAATGTACAGCGTCAATCGTCCGGTGTTTCTCGATTTAGTGTTGACAGAAATATGCTTTCAGCTAGCATGGCATTTTATTTTCTGGTCTGAGCTGGACTTTCTAATGAACGTAATAATGACCTGTTTGTTGTTTGTGTTTTTTTTTAAATCTTACATGCATCCTTTTCTGTAGGTAGATGTGTGCAGAATTCCCCTGAATAGGCATGAAATAGAAATATTTATTTATTTATTTATTTAAATGTATTTTTTATTGGAACAAATGATGTTTGGGGGAGTGTGTGGGAGGGAAAAGGAGGGCAGAAAGGTGCAATAATTAATTATGATATTATATTAATTTTATGAACTTCCTGTGTTTTAATTGCTCCGAAATTTTAAAACATTACACTTTTGCTTCCGGGCAATCCCTGTTTTAAAAAGTATCAAAAATAAATAAATAAATAAATTGTTTTCATTTGCATGCACGTTATGTGATCAGACTAATAAAAGGTCAGATAATTAATAGACAGTACAATAAAAACTGTTGGTTTGTGAATTATGTAAGATATTTGGATTGCAAGTGTTGAATCTACAAAATCATTTTCATCCCCACCCCCACTTCCACCATCTCTCTCTCTTTCTATCTCTCTCTCTCTCTTTCCACACACACACGCGCGCGCACATACACATACAAACTTTCAATCGCGTACTCTTTCACGTAGGTTAAACAGAGTAATCAGGAGTCCAAACATACACAATTTATAAAATGATGAGTTTATACTTATAATTTTATAAATTGTGTATTTGTTGACATGTGCTATGCTTAAAAATCAAATGTATATTCATATACCCTTATATTTTATATACGTATTATGTACATGATACAAGAGAAATACCTACAGAATCAACATCTATATTATGTGTTTGTAAACTTCAAAAAAGCATTTGACCGAGTCTGGCATTGAGTTCTGTGGGCAACCATGAGAGTAAACAATATCAGCGCCGACATTATTGACGTCATCAAAAGCCTGTATGACAAGGCTAACAGAGCAGTCCTCCACTACAGCGCCAACGGGTTTAGAACAACAATCGGCGTGCGTCGAGGATGCCTACTGTCTCTTAACATCTTCCTAGAGCGCATCATGTCAGATGCCCTTGCAGTTCGTGAAGGCACGGTCACATAGGGGGTAGAGCAATCTCCAACCTCCGTTTTGCGGATGACATTGATGGATTGGCTGGAGAGGAACAAGACCTTGCACAGCTGGTACAGAGGCTTGACACCACCTCTAGAGCCTTTGGAATGGAAATAAGTGCAGAGATGACCATCTTCCTATACTCTTGCAAAATATGAACACTCACAGCAGACCTACAACGAAGAATACAAAGCATGGAGACGAGGTTAGTCTTCTGTCATCTGGGCATTTCCTATAACCAATTTCCTTTAACGAATAAGTCCGACAGACCATCACCCAAAACATTGAACAATACGATGGCATGCTCACAGTGGTGAAGAAACAGAAACTCCTATGGTATGGCCACGTCACCAGAGCATCAGGTCTTGCAAAGACCATCCTGCAAGGCACGGTGCAAGGAGGCAGAAGAAGTTGGAGACAAAAAAAGAGGTGGGAAGGCAACATTCGAAAATGGACTGGCTTGACACTGAGTGAAGCCATGAATGAGGGCTGTTGGGGACAGAGAAAGTTGGAGTACGCTGGTTAAACGATCATCAGTGGTGCTCCAACGACCTTCGAGTTACGGGAGAGGATAGGATAGGATAGGATTATGTACAATTTAAAAAAGGTATATAATATAACGAAACAAGCAAAATATTTATGTAGTATCCAACTACGATATGTGTCTGTGAATGAGCCGATGAGCTCGCGTTGCGATTAAAGGGAGGCTACAATTGAACTGTAGCGTTTTGACTACCGCCACTAATTCTTTCCCTTACTAGTTATACCTCTTCCTAGTTGTCCACAGCTTCCCCTTTCAACGTGTGAATAATAATTTTCATTTATTTGCTGTCTTTCATTTATTAATTTTTATTTATTGCCGAAGCCGCTGCTGCTGCTGATAATGGGTGGATTAATCGATTTTGAAATAGGCAATCTGCATGCAGCTCTGTGGGCAAACGTGGGAGTGTACAACATCAGCCCTGAAGTTGTTGAAGTAGTCAAGAGCCTGTATGACAGGGCTACCAGTGCAGTCCTCCATAGCAGCGCCATCGGAAACTGGTTCAGAACAAAGTTCGGTGTGCGTCGGGGATGCCTACTCTCTCCGGCACTCTGCAACATCTTCCTGGAGCGCACCGTGTCAGATGCCCTTGCAGATCGCGATGGCGCAGTCGGCAAAGGGGGTGAAGCCTACATTCCAAGGTAAGACTGCTGCGCTCCCTTGTCATCTCCATCTTCCTATATGCTTGCGAAACATGGTCCTTCACAGCAGATCTACAACGAAAAATACAAAGCATGGAGATGAGGTGCTACAGAAGACTTCTGGGCATTTCCTATACCCAGCACATCACCAACGACGAAGTCCGACAGACCATCACAAAAGCCATTGGACAACACGATGACCTGCTCACAGTGGTGAAGAAACGGAAACTTCGATGGTATGGCCACGACACCAGATCATCAGGTCTTGCAAAGCCCATCCTGCAAGGCACGGTGCAAGGAGGTAGAAAAAGAGGGAGACAGAGAAGGGTGTGGGAGGACAACATTCAAGAATGGACTGGCTTGACACTGAGCGAAGCCATGTGGGTTGCTGGGGACAGATAAAGATGGAGTTCGCTGGATCATCTCTGGTGCCCCAACGACCTCAGAGTTATGGGATAGGATAGGAATCTCCGCCCATCGTAAGAAGTGACTTCAGGGAACGAAGAAGATCATAATGGTTGTGGTGGAGATGGTGGTAATGGTGGTGGCGCTCTCCGCTGTGGAATGTTTTATGCACTGTACTAAAGGGGCCCATTTTGACCATGTCTCTTCGACAAATCCGTTTAACATTAATTCGCATTGAATATTGCCCTATTGAGGAAAAAAAGCTTTCAACACACACATACACACACAAAACAAAGTCGAAAGTACAGTTATTTTTTATAATCAATAAATTCCGCCGTTTTTTGTGCCTATTGATAGCTCCCGCTGTAGCGCTAAAAATATCATCTAGTAGCTCGTAGCGCGTATTAGTGTAAAGTTAATGCAGGGGTAATCCCTCCCTGTCAGAACAGAACTGGAAAATTCAAACTTCAATAATTGGTTTGAGCATTACATTACATTACATGATTATTGCTTTAGGTCTAGCGGACTCTTTCGAGCCAAGTCAGGACCGGACAACCCCTGATCCGCATAAAAGATCTGCTGAAACAACCCTAGTGGTAAAACTGAAAGCTCTCCACCAGCCAGTCACTTTACAATAAAGACAACCCACGCAGGGGACGCTGAGGCTGTACTCTAATTTATCGAACCCCCGTTTACAAAAACAAAATAGAATACAAACATCATTATAAATTATCAACCAAACACATACATATAAAATGCCTACACTGCTAAATAATAACATCATAGGAAGCCCTAGTGACCACCTGGCAGAAAGCGTCCAATATTCCCAAGCTGATCCAACAGACCTCATACACAAATAAGGAGTCTCGTCCCGGAAGAGTTTTCAAGAAAAAAGGTAGGTGACTGTCCTAGCGAAGAAGATAGTATAGCAGATTGATAGAACAGAGCAGGAATGAGAAAGAGCAAATGAGAAAGACAGCGACAGTGGGAATTTAAAGCACTAAATTTCCAGAAAGTGGTGATACTATTTATACTGAAACACCCGGCACCCCAACGGGGGTTATTGGTTTGAGCAACGAAATTCCCTTTTATCATTGCTTCATGTATTATCAATGCAAATGTTCGTCAAAAACTAGACAAACTTTTTTAATTGGGACCATTTAAATTAATATTCATTTCCTCGTTAGGACCAGTCAAGCATAACAAGCGGCTTGAGTAAGATCCTGTATCGGCCTGCCTCTAGGGCAGCAGATCTTGACCTAGACAACCGTTAAAAAAAGCGATAACATGCAATTGAAAAAAGATAAGAACTTTTTGTCCTCAAGCACTTACAAGGAGACGCTTTTTACAACAGTTTTAAATTGTTTAAAAAGGATGACGATGACTTCAACTGATAACAAACCTCCTTCCACATTGTACCAGTTGTAATGCATACAAAACAAATATACGAGTACGAATACTCCCAAATATGAGTCACAATGAGGTCCGAAAACGTACCGGCGCATTGCTCTTTCTCTCTCTATCTCTCTCTCTCTCTCTCTCTCTCTCTCTCTCTCTCACACACACACACACACACATACACACATCAAATCTCTCTCTAAAACAGGCACACACGCACACGCGCAAAACACACACACACTCACATACGCACACATACACACTATAGCGCATGGAGCCTACCAGATCCACAATAGCACCCAAATATCTACCCCCATTCCACTTTCACAAGCATACTCGCTCTAGCACAATAGGCCTAAGAGTAATACTTTTCCCTACGCTAGTTTTGTCAAATGCGGGAGTGTTAATGTTGTTGTAGGTTTATAGTAATTATGATTTCAACGACTTTAGTTCGTTCCTTCCTGTTTATCTACATTGCACTGTACATGAAAGTACAAATCTGTTACAACCTACTTAACTGTGTTACTTAGGCAGGTTGAACACACACACACACACACACACACACACACCCACACACACACACACCCCAATAACATTTAGGCTATGTATTGTATTTGCAAGTTCCAATACTACATTTGACAAATTGTAGTAAGAAAGTAACACACACACACACACACACTCACACGCACCCAGACGATCGTTAATCAAGAAAAGAATGCCCACTTCTATAGCACATTAAAACGTCTATACCCTAATGGCTTGTCTTAATTGGAAGGTTCGTGGATTTTTGATGAAGTTACACACACCTTTTTCCGAGGTTCTCAGATTCCGGACCTGGGTTCCAGAACCTTTTTTGTCCAAAAGGTTCAATTCGGGATCTAAGAACCTCGAAAAATACGTTCTTGAACCTCCACGAATCTTCCATGCACGAATCTTCCATGCACGAATCTTCCTATTAAGGCATGCCATAAGGCGTGCTCTCAACTCCTTATGCACAGACTGTAGCTATTACAGAGGGAAACACAAACAGTACAACAACTAACGGTTTTTTTTTTTTTTTTACTGGACTTGATATACTGCTCCAAATCGGCATTGACTGAAAAGTGGATCGATTTAGTGTATACTAAACCAATAAAATGGTGAATACAGAAGCCCAAACACTTGCAAAATCGATACAGAAACCCATACCATAGAACAGCAACAAAAGCCTAGCAGTCTATCATAGAATGATTAGAACTATAATGAAAGGGCAGAAACTGAAAGTCGATGGTAACTATGGGAACAATTGTTGAGCGTGTTTACATACTTGGAGCAAGACATTAAGAACAATCAAACTCTGTGCTTACAATCTGGGTTTTAAACAAGATGGCAAACCATTCAAATGCCTTTTACGACACTTATAAACATAGCAGAAAAATAAGCATTATCAGAAATGTACATTTTCTTGGTGGTGTTATGATTTGGCTTTATCCTAACGAAACAAACGGGAAACATGGAATGATAGGCCACTATATAAACTATCTGCAAATAATGATCAAAATCGGCCCCATACCTGTCAAGTCTTATGCTTTTGACATAATTCTTATGGAATTTTGGCAATTTTCAAATCTTATGGCATAAGGTGAAGATCTTATGTTTTTTTAAATTGTGGTAACAAATTGTGTGTGTCTATCTATCTATCTATCTATCTATCTATCTATCTATCTATCTATCTATCTATCTATCTATCTATCTATCTATCTATCTATCTATCTATCTATCTATCTATCTATCTATCTATCTATCTATCTATCTATCTATCTATCTATCTATCTATCTATCTATCTATCTATCTATCTATCTATCTATCTATCTATCTATCTATCTATCTATCTATCTATCTATCTATCTATCTATCTATCTATCTATCTATCTATATCTCGCTAAGGTTCTTCAACGTGACAATCCATGAATTTTCACACATTTCTTATGGTATTTTGTTCAAACTTATGGTATGAAAAGCAAAATCTTATGGTAAAAGTCCACAAGAGCTTGACAGGTATGCGGCCCAGCAAATTGTGAGGAACAATGACCTTGACCTTTGACAAAGTACAAATAACGAAGGATGTAGGATTATTAGCAGTAAAGTATCTGCAAAATAAAAAGAATAATGAACACAAAAAAAGTGAAATTCGGAACTACGGACCGACCGATTGACCAACTGTCCGACCACCGGACTGCTACTAAAGGATGCCCCATGATTTGAAGCCTCTAGTACCTGTATATTAAAACTCAACCACATCGCCTTAGAGATATTGAGCAAAGCGTGTTCCGCATCGAAATGACTCCAGTGCTTTTTACCTTTGTGATAGAGCACATACGATGACACGGGAGGAGTTAGTTAATTAGTTAGTCATTGTTTATAGGGTCCAGGGGACTGCAAAGAGCTGAATCAGGACCACGACTTGGTTGAAAGAGGACTCACCCCTGATCTGTATAAAAGAGGCACGGGAGGAAGGCCACTAACCTAGGTAATGTTCCTAGGAAGTTGGGTCACCATCCGTTCAGTGGTTTTGAGATATGGATTCCAACGGGCCGACGTACCAGCATTTGGCTTGTTCTGATTCTCCCCGACAATTTCAAAGTATTTACAAATAAGTCTGGAAATACAAAACAAACAAACAAACAATCAAAAAGAAAATACTTACACAAGTGGGTGGAACTATCAGGCAAAGGGAAGTCTTACGATAGTCTCCATGACCTGATCGTGAAGCAACAATTCCTCAATGCCTGTCACAAGGACCTGGCGACCCACTTAGAATTACAGAAGCTGCAGACGCATAATGATGTGACCGAGGTTGCTGAAAGATATCTGCTCGTTCACGGGAAAACGCTGGGGCCACCCAAGGCGACGAAACCATTTCAGAAGACTGGAAACCATGGGAACCAGATCCAGGGGAGCCAGACGAGCCCGAGACAGACGGACTCCACGCCACCTCCCAGGGAAGGGCATTCAAGAGGCTGTTTCATCTGCAACGCTACAGACCACAGGGCGGCTAATTGTCCTCAAAACAAAAGTAGCGAACAGCGGAGCAATACGGACAATGCAGCGGCGGGCAACCGGCAGAGGCGGTTCTCCAATCAACGGCAAACCAGTAGATCTGACCATCAAGTGTGCGGCGGGAGCGTCATTCTTCCGAGTGAGACCGAGCGCGTAGCTAATCCCGCGGACGTGCAAGAGTGCATAACCGATGGCCAACTTCTCCTTGCCAACGGAAAATCCATCCCCGTCGTCGCCAGCGCAGCTGTGACCGTACAGAACATGCCCGTTTCCAAGGGACGCGTCGGAAATCATGAAGTGACTGTTCTAAGAGACTCTGGATGCAGTGGGGTCATCGTCAGAGAAGACCTAATCGCTAAAGAACAGTTCACTGGCGATTCAAAATGGACACTTATGGCCGACAGCAAGTTTGTGAAAGCGCCAGCTGCGAAGATTCAAGTCAGCACCCCTTTCTACATAGGCGAAGTAGAAGCTGTTTGCCTGAAGAAGCCGTTATATGATTTGATGATCGGGAACATCGACGGCGCAAGACGTCCCGACGACCCCGATTCAGAATGGAGTCCTGCCTCAACCCAACGTGTCGAGGTTGCGGAGGAGGATCCATTGCCATTTCCCGATGGAGACATTACGGAGCTGCTACGGGACAATGTGGCTACTCCGGCTCATCCCTGCCGACCAGAGATCGTCGGTGCTGTTACTACTAGGGCCCAGGCCAAGAGAGACAAGACGTCTACGCCACTGAAGGTCGCCGACAGCTCCAAAGCTGCCATCGTGGACAGAGATAAGCTGATCCAGCTCCAGGAAGCTGATAGCACTTTAAACAAGTATAGGAACCGCCAAGACCACGTGACTAAAGGCAGTGGCACGGTCTACTTTGAGGTAAAGGCCAAGATCCTGTACCGAATCTTCCAGCACCCGAGGGTCAACGGAGGTAAACCACTACGTCAAGTCTTGGTACCGTTACCCATAAGGCGCCAAGTGATGGAAGTAGCACATGACTCAATCATGGGAGGTCACCTAGGCATCAAGAAGACGTCGGACAGAATCCAGGCGGCGTTCTACTGGCCAGGACTTCATGCGGACGTCAGCCGTTTCTGCCGATCATGTGACATTTGCCAGAAGACCATACCTCGAGGAAGGGTCCCGAAAGTACCTATGCAGAGGATGCCTCTGATCGACCGACCTTTCAAGAGGGTGGCCTTAGACTTAATCGGCGAAATAAGACCTCCGAGTGAAGAAGGTCATCGATGGGTACTGACTTTAGTGGACTATGCGACTCGGTACCCAGAAGCAGTGCCACTGAAGAAGATTAACACTGAAACTGTAGCAGAGGCACTGGTGGACATGTTCAGCAGACTTGGAGTGCCTGAAGAGATTCTAACAGACCTCGGGACGCAGTTCGTCTCTGACTGCATGAAGGAGGTCAAAAGACTGCTGAGCATCCGGCATTTGACTACGACACCCTACTGCTGCCAATGGAGTGCAATTGTGGATTTGTGCCATAGATACAGACACCCATTTCGCTGTTTTCTCAGTTCGTCATGGCTTGCTGAAAATCAAGCGACTGGTTTACCAAAGCATAAAAAGACGCCTGAATAAAGTCCTCAAGGAAAATACATTCATGCGAAAAGGGTACCAATAGTTTGGTTGGCAACCCATATCGGTAGAACCTGAGCTGTTGTTCACTTGCTTTTGATGTAAATTCTAGAGTCCATACGTTTGAAAGCAGCCTGTGTGAAGAACAACGATTATCGGGAACTTTATCTAGGGCCCTAAGGACTTTTTAAACTTCTTTATACTCTTATCGAAGAGCTTTCATCTCAGTAAGGTGGATTAGTATACTTTTTGTGATCATACAATCCAGTGTAAAAGTTCCGAAAAATATGATGTTATAATTACGCTTTTCTCATATCACTTTTTGACTTCAAGTAACGTAATTTCCTTATTACAATATATAACGTGCAGTTTAGGAACTTTTAGGAAACATTTGAAGCGTTGTTATGTTTTCCTACAGATCAACGTAATTTCCGATAATATTGGGAAATACTTTGAAATAGTCCGGAATAAGAACAAACCAAATATCCGCTTGTATACTTTGCTTGCAGAGAGCTCAGATAGGGGGCCATCATTTCGTGTTTACATTTTGCTTCTTGAGCTTAAAACCGCAGCATCGCCACGAAAATTAAAACTTTAGAAAATGACAATTTTAAGCTATGTTTGTGTGCTAAAAGATGCATATTTGAATGTCTTACCATCTTTTCTTTTTCTTTTTCTTTTCTTTCTTTAAATTAAAACAAAAATCAGTTCGTTCCCCCTTTGGTGTGTGAGCATTATATAGTTCACAACGCGATTTAAACTGTGAGAGCTCTTTGTATCTAGAATAATTTGGTTTTGTAGACGACCGCTTCATGCATCAGAGCACTGTTTTCGGCTTGAGTATAGGCTACTTTAGGATGACAGTCAGTGACCCACAAAGTCGTTCTGTGCTTAGTCAAGTACGTCAAATATAGGAAAAGCTCCCGTAATCTATCGACATCTCTTCGTGGCTCAGTCCAGCATAACTGTATCTACACGAGTACTAAGCTATCTTCATCATATTTACATGTTTGTTGGTCAGTCTAGTTTAACTGTACAACAAAAGATTTCTAAAATACGGGTTTCATCACAGATGTATTATCGTTGTTCAGTCTACCGGAACGGTAGCGGTACACAAAAGTGTACACGTCATTTTACATTAACGCAAAATTACACTACTTCGTTTCTCGGTACAGCAGATCTGTACAATCATCATCATCATCATCATCATCATCATCATCATCATCATCATCATGTATCCTATCCTATCCTATCCCGTAACTCGGAGGTCGTAGGGGCACCACAGATGATCGTTTAACCAACGTACTTCATCTTTCTCTGTCCTCAGCAACCCTGATGGTTTCGCTCAGTGTCAAACCAGTCCATTCTCGAATGTTGTCCTCCCACCTATTTTTCGGTCTCCCTCTTCTTCTACCTCCTTGCACTTTGCATTGCAGGATGGTCTTTGCAAGACCTGATGATCTGGTGATGTGGCCATACCATTGGAGTTTCCGTTTTTTCACCACTGTGAGCAGGTCATCCATGGCCTGTCGGACTTCGTCGTTGGTGATGTGCTGGGTATAACGTAGGAAATGTCCAGAAGTCTTCTGGAGCACTTCATCTCCATGCTTTGTATTCTTCGTTGTAGATCTGTTGTGAGGGTCCATGTTTTGCAAGCGTATAGGAAGATGGAGATGACAAGGGAGCGCAGCAGTCTTATCTTGGAATGTAGGCTGATGGTCCTGTCTTTCCAAATTGGCTTCAACCTTGCCAGGGCAGCAGTTGTTTGTGCGATCCTGGAGATGACTTCCTATCGGGCCCCACTGTCTGATACAATAGCTCCTAAATATTTGAAGCTATGCACTTTGTGGAGGGATTGGACTTGGACTTTGATGTCCGTGTTGATGCCATTGGTGTTATTGGTCATCAGTTTAGTCTTCTCTGCACTTATTTCCATTCCATAGGCTCTGGAGGTTGTGTCAAGCTTCTGTACCAGCTGTTCAAGTTCTTGTTCCTCTCCAGCCAATCCATCAATGTCATCCCCAAAGCGAAGGTTGGAGATTACTCTACCCCCTACCCTTACTGTGCCTTCGTGATCTGCAAGGGCATTTGACATAATGCGCTCTAGGAAGAGGCTGAAGACTGTTGGAGAGAGTTGGCATTCTTGACGCACACCGATTGTTGTTCTGAACCAGTTTCCGATGGCGCTGTTATGGTAGCCTTCAAATACAGGCTTTTGATGACTTCAATAATTTTAGGGCTGATGTTGTACACTCTCATGGTTGCCCACAGAGCTGCATGCCAGACTCGATCAAAAGCCTTCTTGAAGTCTACGAACACATGATATAGATGTTGTTGGTGCTGTAGGTATTTCTCGCTGATTATTCTGAGATTGAAAATCTGTTCAATGGTACTTCGCCCTGCCCCGAATTCTGCTTGTTCTTCAGCTATGATTTTTTTCAACTTGGGGTTTCAACCTGTTGAGTATTATTTTCAGGAGGACCTTGCTGGGATGGCTTATGAGGCTGATAGTGTGGTATTTTTCACACTCCTGAAGGTTACCTATTTTAGGAAGAGTGATGATAAGCGACTGGGTCCATGGTGTAGGCCACTCCCCACTCTGCCAGATCTTGTTACAGAATTTTAATGGTGAGTGCGTCAATCATCGCCTCTCCTCTAGCTTGAAGCAGTTCCGCGGGGTTGTTGTCCAGCAAAATTGCAAATCAGGCTCAAAACGCGACGATCTGTACCCACATACACGCTCACATTTTACAGCACAAACACACATCCAAATACATAACTCACTTTTTTTTCTAGATTTTTTAAAATTATAAATAGTACACTAGCAGAAAATGTCAACATGGCGAGACATTCACGTGCATTTTCCAGACACTAGCATTCATTTGCAAATCTTTTTTTTTCTTTCAGGCACCACGACAAAATGTTTTGAATGTAACCATGAAAATCGGACAGCCACAGCAATCTGCCAACGGACTGCTATGGACTGTGACTGGTCATGAGTTGAGATGAACGACGGACTGTGATGGTTATGAGTTGAGGTATTTGTCTGTCAAAACCCAACACAATCTGTTAGTCGTATTGGAGAAAAAGGGCCAAACGCGTTTAGCAAACTCTCGACCCCAGCGACAGTGATCTTTTGCGGTATAGCAAATAATTATGATGCTATTAGAGGCTGGTCACTAAAGCTGATAATGTTCCTATAAGATTTAAATAAAATCCGTTTATTGTTTCTTGAAATATGGCGAGCGACGGACGCACCAATTCACTGGCGGACATTGGCTCGTTCTGATTCCCAACAATTTAAAAGTATTTTCAGTTATCTGGAAATGCAAAAATGCTGGTTTTGAGTTCTCTCAACGCTAGTGACGGCTTGTCCGGCCACTTACCATCAGCTTGATCAGCGCAGCAGCCTATCCAATTTACATAGAACGTTAGAGCTCCGTGCCGTCTTTCAAACACCCGAACAAGGGGTTGAGATACAACGGAAGGCGCTTGTAAACGTCTGAAATGGTGTATGGTTACCGAACACGTTTTTGTTGTATATGATTATTAGTGCATGACGGCGTTGACAGCAGCAAAAGCTTCGCCTTTCAGGTTTCCTATAAATAATGCGTCTGTTCCTACAGCAACAAAAGTCCCCTATACGCTCATGTGTCCGGGGACGGTAATCTACTTGAACTGAACTGAACAGCGACTTTGTACACCTGACTGCCACGCTTGCCAGACCGCGAAAATAATGATGGAAAAGAAGATTGTGTTTGCGTTTATGACGCTGATAATGACGATGCTTTTGATAATGATGATGATTTTTTTTTAAATAATAACCACAAATATTCATAATACGTTCATGCAATGGACAGGTATTTATCAAATCTAATTAATTATAACAATAAGAAATGAACAAAGAGCACAATTTAACCAAGGGAAGAAATAAATATAGAAAAGAAAAAAGTGCACAATTATATGCTGTATTAAAAGTATTACATTTTGTTTTTCAGGCCTTTCAGATTGATCCCAAAAATAAATAAAAAGATAAACAAATTAAATAAAATTATTATCATTACCACTGTTCCTACACCACTACACCACATTATACCATTATTATTACCACCACTACCACTTCCGCTACCACCATCACCACACCACCACCCCTACTACTACCACCACTATCGTTACCATTATCATTACCATTATTACTGCCATTACTATCAATATTGTTATTATTCCTATAGAAATAATCTCTCTTTTTCTTCAAATTAAAAATGTCTTTCGACATTCGGTTTTGAGGTCAAACATAATGTTAATGTCATAAGGAGTACCTACCGTATCTAAATTTACTTACGACCATTTTGGTAATAATAATGACATGGTTAATAAATCTAACGTCTCTCCGGTTAACCTTGTCAGGTTTGTAGCCAAAAAGGGCATCTGTCTCTGACAGCCTCACAGACTGACAATTCTTTTCAAAAATATAATCAGAGCAATGCTTCCGAACTTTTTATTATTTTAGGGCAGAGCCAAAAAATGTGGTCTATGTAGTCTATATCATTACAAAACGAGCATATCGTTGAATGTTATATGCCCATTTTATTCAGTAGAATGTTAGTTGGGTAAATATTATGTAGAATTTTCCAGTGAAGTAGCCTGAGTCTTCTTTTGTGCTTTTAATAATTATAACTGACCATTGTGACGCAGTCAGAGCAAGATTGTAGACTATTTGAGATGCCAAAAATTGATCGCACAATTCATTAATTCATTTGGTAGATTAACGTCCCCGGACACGTAAGCATATAGGGGACAACACAAGGATGAGTGTCTACAGATAGTTATTGACGTAAACACCGCGCAGTGGGCACTGATCGTAGGATAGGAAAGAGTGGCCGCGCGGTGTCCGTCACTCTCTCTTTCTGGCCTCTTGCTTCGCGTGCGCTAAGAGCTGAGCGCAGAGCATTGTATTCAAATAAGCGATGGCACGCACAGGCCCTCGTAGGAAATTAGTTTGCCATTAACAATAACATCGTTAACAAAATTTAAGTTTGCATTAATCCACTGTCGAAACAATAAACATGTCTTTCTCTATGTAATTTTTGTGTTGTTCCATAGACATACGTTATTATTCTCCGAAGGCTTGCCATTATAAATATTAAGCTTTTCTTTGTTTTTAAGCCATGTACATAATACTTGTTTCCAGAACACAGATTTTAACAGATGTATTCCGCAAAATGCGGTAGGTGTCACATTAGCCATAAAGCATGACAAATTAGTTCCTAGTTTAGAGAACCACTAATTAGGTATAACGCTCCACGTTTGTCCAGTGGCTTGTTGCAGATTAACCGCCCAAGACAGCAAAAAAGATGCCTGCATTTCCCGGACATTGATCATGTTTAAGCCACCATTGTCTGGAGCACTGCGGAGTACGTCACGTTTTACTTTCTCAAAAGCCCTGGTGTTGGAATATTTCCTTTTCCAAAGAAAGCGAAATAATATTGTATTTATCGTATTGATCACTGTTTCTGGTATAGCCAAGGACTGCAATACATAAACAAATTGAGACAGCAAAAATGTTTAAATAATACAAAGTTTACCACTTACACTTAAATTTCTCTTTGACCACATAAGGTATAAGCGTCTGCATCTTCTGTATTCTGCCTAACCAGTTATCCTCAATAGTTGATGCAGCAAGTATATTAGAAAAATATACATCCAGCACTTTTATTTTGTTTTCCCACATGATATCAAAGTATGTTTCATCACAGTTTACTTTAGAACCTAACCACATGGCTTATGTTTTATTTTTGTTAATTTCTAGGTTTGAAATCAAAGCAAAACGCTCAATTAAGTTTAAGACCATTTCCAAATCATATATGTCCTCCAAAAACAGGTTGATGTCATCGGCGTACATAATGTTTTAGCAAAAGTGGACGGACAAACAGCATTTGAGGCCAGTGGTAGAGTAACACCTTTAATATGATCGTTAGCACGAATTTTAATTGCCAGCACTTCCAGCGCTACAATAAAGCCCAGAGGAGAAAATGGACATCCTTGTCTCACTCCACTCTCTATAGCAAAGCTTTTTGATATCCATCCCAAATAATTAATGCTGCTCTCTGTATTCGCTGTTAAAACACTGATCCATCTAACGAAGTTTTCACCAAACCCAAACTGCTTAAATGCCCAAATCATTAATTCCTTTGATAAGGAATCAAAAGCACGACAATAATCTACTGCCAGTAAAATGCCTGGCTTATTCATGGAATTTATGTATTCTATAGTGTCATCTATAAGTTGAATCACTGTGTTGATTTCCCTGCCTTTAATAAATTCAACTTGGTTCTCGTGAATGATGTCGCAGAGAACAGTTGATAAGCGGTTGGCCAGACACGGTGGTCTTTGGCTTGCGGATCTGAAAGTCCCGGGTTCGAGCCCTGTCCGGGCCATTGTGTTGTGTCCTTGAAGACACTTTACTCCCGTTTCCTACTCCTTCGGATGAGAGTATAAACCGAGGTCTAGTCTGTGTGTCGCATACATTCCATCATAACGGACTTTAAAGATCCTGACGCTCATGTCCTAGACGGGTGAGTGCCGGTAACAAGAACACACCCAGCATGCACTTGGTCCTTCTCCCCCATCCCTGGCTGGCCAGGATAGTGCTCAATTGTTCGAGCGTCAGACCATGCGCCAAAAGGCTGCGGGTGGGCGTCTCGGGCGGTTTGTGTTAGATCCTGTATCGGCCAGCGCCTAGAGTCTGGTCAAGTACGGCGAGATAAGTGCGCTATAAAAATCCTCAATAATAATAATAATAATAATAATAATAATAATAATAATAATAATAATAATAATAATAATAATAATAATAATAATAATAATAATAATAAAAACATTTGGCTAGTATTTTGTAGTCTGTATTAGTGAAAGAAATAGGACGCCAATTGGATAGTTCGTCTCGAGGCAATTCTTTCCCTTTATGAATAAGTGTGATTATCGCTTGTCTTTGTGTGTGTGACATTTCGCCTCTTTGAAATGCTGCATTAAAAGATTCGATAATAAGCCCTCCAAACCCACCCCAAAATACTTTTAGAAAACTAGTTGTTAAACCATCAGGGCCTGGTGCAGAGTCATTTTTCATTGTCTTCAAGGTTTTGACAATTTCTTCCTTGCTTATATTAATTTATAACTCGGTCTGTTGTTCCTCCGAAATCTGTGGAATGTTAGTTCCATGCATAAAGTCTCTAGCTTGCTGTTCATTAAATTCTGTTTTTTTGCTGTATACGTTACTATAGAAAGAGGCTTGCTCTTTCAGTATTTCCTCCTGTGTTATAACTGAATTACCGTCTTGAGTTTTCAAGGAGTCCATTATTTTGGCATTAGCTCTTGCCTTTTCTAAATAGTACTTGGTGTTTTTCTCGCCTTCCTCAAAAAACTTGACCCTAGAGCGAACTTGAGCGCTCTTCTTAGCTTCCTGCATTGCATAAATTTATAATTCTAACTTTAAGCGTTCTCGCTTTGTTAGTAAGTGTGGGTTATTAGAGTCTGCAGATAAGTGATGATGGTGATTTTCAAAATTCGATGATAAAGTGATAAAATACAGCTAAGGCTAATCGACTTAAATGCAGTGTGGATCTCTCTCTCTCTCTCTCTCTCTCTCTCTCTCTCTCTCTCCCCCTCACACAGACGTTTTAATTCCTCCATTGTCTTATTATCTTTTCCCACTGTGACGGTTGGTCTATTGTTGCTGGGCTCTGCACAATGGAATGCTATTATCCACTCATCTTTCGTCTGCGGAGATCAGCTAGTATAATCACCCTGTGACTAATCTTAATACATTTATATGTTTAGCCCGGTCTGTGTGCCGATAGGGTTATAGAGATAGGGAGAAAATGGTAAAAGATTCACTGTCACACTAGCTCTCGCACGGCTATGAAACACTGGTAGTCCAGCCACTTGTTAACAGTAAATATCACACATTTATTTCCTCTACTCTATACCTAATTATCTAACCACTCTATTAACTTAAATGTCCAAATTCACTTCGAATAGTTCGCTCCTTGATGGGTCTATGCTGCTACTGTTCTTGATATTTGCTACTGTCTCATCATTGGGCTATTTGTTCTGGTTGGTCTAATGTTCTTTTTCAGGAGAGTGGACTACCGCACAGTCCTTCTAGATCAGTGTTAGTGCATTTCTTCTTGCATTTAGCTGATTCGTTGAGGTGTGGTGATGGTGTCTCCTACTTTGTTGTTGACTATTGGGCAATCGGAGCTCAGTGCTCGATGTTCCCCTGCAGGCCGAATGTCAGGGTTGACTCTTAGTGGTCTATTTCCTGCATCGGACTAACAAGCCTGCTCATCTGCAAAACATAAGACGAGTTTCTGCAACGCCTTGTTTACTAAGGGTGTGCAGAGCGTCTCACTGATGGCAGAAATAATCTTAGTGATCGCTCCACTTATACAAACAAGGGATGATCATTCTTCTAAGTCTGTGGTCCACTGGAATCTCTAACATAATTCCGATAACTATAGACACATCATGGCTAAACTAAACACATAGAGAAGTAATTAACAATATACATATTCTCCGGTACAGCCACTTGTCTGTAATAATACACATAGGGGAAACAACAGTGGGTCAGTAGGGGATACCTCATAGTGTCGAAACCGGTCGCGTGTCAGCCACGTGGTCAAGCAAAGTTTGACTAACATTCACAATGATAAAACATGGCAAGACTTCACAAACATAATCCAACAATATTATCAATGAATCGCGATGAAACAAAAGATTGATCATTTACCTTTTCGACAATGTCAGGCTGTAGCTATACTGCGATGAATGAATTTCACCCGTTACTTGCTTAGTCTTTCAGCGTGCGTCCTTCTCGGTTGAGATTTAGACAAAGAATGACTAAAGCCCGCGAAAATCTCGTGAGACCTAGCGGGGGTTTGTGGCTATAGTACAGCGGGATGAGTTCACTGCCTACCCTAGCGAGAGTTAGCTTACACATGCTTAGCACAGTCATTTACTTCTGTCGTCTGCTAGGCAGCGACTTTAATTTACAAAGGCTACAGCAGGCTGAACTATTTCAGGCGTGAAGCCGTAGTGCAGGGTCCAAATAGCCTATTGTGACAACCACATTCATTTATCGACAATCAGTTATTTCTAATAGTATAGCAGTTTGACAGGCACAGTTACGTACTCTAAAATGGTAATTGGTTTGACAATGTTTACAGTACCTTGATTTTCCATGGCTCATACGGATTCCTAAATGACACATTTATTTGCCGTGCAAAGCCCTAGTTGGTAATTAACTTTTAACTCCAGTCTAAACATAACATGAGCGAAAGTAGTCTTTCAAGGTTTGTTGCACGACACCAAAGGTGGCCACGACTGATATGATGTTTCTTGGAAGCCCCAAGAAATCAAGACTCAGAATGAACAAATCAAAACTATTTTTAAAGTAATCACACGGATAGTGTTAATGAGAAAAACATATGAAAACAAGAAGCCACGTTAAATAATTAAGAAACACTCTAAAACTATAAACCCATACCTTTATTGCAAATTCGGCAACAAGATGCTGCATTTATAAAAATTAATAAACACTCTAAACAACACAAAATCTATTTCAGTCAATAAATTAAATTCGTTATTGTTGTAGCAAATTTGCTGAATCATACATGTAAACGTGGTTTAAAATAAACGGAAACCTTTTAAAGTGTTTAAAACGATCTATAAACCACACACTAGATATTTCAGTAAACACAATTCCTTGCTTGAAGCACTTGAAAGACGCTTTAAGAAAATTGAATACAAGGACTAAGGGAAACTTTTGTAGGAACATACCTACGGTACATTACTATCCTACTGCATGCTTTAGAGGATTAACTACAAAGTTAAGCCCAAAGCAATTCTGTTTACCTGAGACGCGCGGGTAAACTAGTCGATTTAAATTAACACAGTGTATCCTTTTGAAAGCTAGGGCCGTGAATAGGTCTACCTGTCATTTATAATGCATTTGACGTCGCTGTTTTGAAATTAGTCTGAGCAAACATCAACCGGGTCCTTCTTGCCACTACTGACGTATGTCAAATCTGTGGATAATAATAACAAAATAGTGTTCGCGTTTGTTTGGCAATTTCTAAGCGAGATTGCATTTGCTAAAACTTAAGAAGGTTCTGAATGGTACGACCACAAGCTCGTGTGTCCAGATACGAGTGAGTGCCTGTGGTCGTACCATGACGCGTCTCCTTTCTATTTGTGTATCATACATATCATATACATATCACACTTAAATAGAAGGGACACGCTTTAGAGATGACACACACTGAGAAAATTAATGAGACGGGTCAAAGACGCTCGCGTGCTCAAGAGGTTGAGCTCTTCTGGGCATGACATAACTAGTGCGATAACAAAGCGGAGGGGGTCAGATGGGTATCTGACTGGTACGAATAAACGGGCGCAGTTTGTTTGGTTGGATCGGTCATTATTATTAATATATATACACGAAACTTAGTACTTACATGTATGAAGACATAAATCATAAATCAGGCAGGCACGGTGGTCTAATGGTAGTGCTTCGGCTTGCGGATCTGAAGGTCCCGGGTTCGAGTCCTGTCTGGGCCATTGTGTTGTGTCCCTGGGAAAGACACTTTACTCCCGTTTCCTACTCCTTCGGATGAGAGTATAAACCGAGGTGTAGTCTGTGTGTCGCATACATTCCATCATAACGGATTTAAAGATCCTGACGCTCATGTCCTATACGGGTGAGTGCCGTTAGCACTATGTCCCGTCTCGGGCGGCTTGAGTTAGATCCTGTATCGGCCAGCGCCTAGAGTCTGGTCTAGTACGGCAAGATAAGTGCGCTATAAAAAATCCTCAATAATAATAATACTAATAATAATGATAATAATAATAATAATAATAATAAGTAATAATTATATTTCTTTGCGTTAAAATGAAAGGACATATATTAACCCTAATCCCATTAATGACCAAAGCAAGAAACAACAAAGATGACGTAAATTTGAAATTAATCACTACTAATTAATCACTAACTACTACTATGTACTATGGTAGAGCATGTTCCCTATTCCCAAGGTCGTGGGTTTGAATCCCGCAGGTGGCGAATTTAAACGACTTGTGGCCCGTCTTAATTGAAAGGTTCGTTCCCGAACCTAGGTTCCTGAACCTTTTGGACCCACCTTTTTTTTTCAGGAACCTATGTGTTCGAGATCTGGGAACCTCGATCAAAGGCTGGTGAACTTCCACAAACCTTCCAATTAAAACAAGCCATTAGTTACGACACTTTTCAAGTCACAGAGTATTTTCTCTAGTTTCTTCCCTCCATCCAGTAATGGTATTAGATGCAGTCAATCTGAATTTCAAAATTAACATATGATTTCTCTTCCGCCTTCTATTTAACGATCTCTTCAGATTGCCACGCCTTGAGTTCGATTGAAGAAAAAGTGCGCGCATTATAGCATCCTGTATTATTATTATTATTATTATTATTATTATTATTATTATTATTATTATTATTATTATTATTATTATTATTATTATTATTATTAACTTTTGGACCTGTGTGATAAACGAAAAGAGGTTAAAAAAAAGAAAAAGAACACCTCACAGGGAGCTGATGCCTACCGAAAAATCAACAATGAAATCCGAAAAGGCTTGCACTATGCAAAGGAGAACTGGATAGAAGATCAATGCCAGGAAATAGAAAACAGCCTGAACAAGAACAACAGCAAGAAGGCCTACCAGACTGTGAAGCGGCTGACAAGTGTTAAACAGCCCAAGATCTCCACGATCCAAAGCATGTCTGGCATATGCCTTACAGAACAACAATAAGTCTTGGATAGATGGACAGAGTACTGCTCTGACCTTTACAACCACACACCAAACGGAGACCCATCAGTTCTAGCATGTCCAGAGAACAGAGAAGAAGAAGAAATCCTCCCAATTCTCCGAGAAGAAATTGAGACAGCAGTGCAGTCGCTGAAGAAAGGAAAGTCAGCGGGATTGGACAACATCCCCGGAGAACTGCTTCAAGCAGGAAAAGAAGCGATGATTGACGCCCTCACCATTATCTGTAACAAGATCTGGAAGAGTGGGGAGTGGCCTACACCATGGACCCAGTCGCTTGCCATCACTCTTCCAAAGAAAGGTAAACTTCAGGAGTGTGAAAATTACTGCTCCATCAGCCGCATCAGCCATCCCAGCAAGGTCCTCTTGAAAATAATCTAATACTCAACAGGTTCAAACCCCAAGCTGAACAAATCATAGCTGAAGAACAAGTAGGATTCAGGGCAGGGCGAAGTGACACTGAACATATTTTCAACCTCAGAATAATCTGCGAGAAATACCTACAGCACAAATAACATCTATATCATGTGTTCGTAGACTTCAAGAAGGCGTTTGATCGAGTCTGGCATGCAGCTCTGTGGGCAACCATGAGAGTGTACAACATCAGCCCTAAAATTATTGAAGTCATCAAAAGCCTGTATGACAAGACTACCAGTGCAGTCCTCCATAACAGCGCCATCGGAAACTGGTTCAGAACAACAACCGGTGTGCGTCAAGGATGCCTACTCTCTCCATCACTCTTCAACCTTTTCCTAGAGTGCATCATGTCAGATGCCCTTGCAGATCACGAAGGCACAGTAAGGATAGGGGGTAGAGCAAGCTCCCACCTTTGTTTTGCGGATGACATTGATGGATTGGCTGGAGAGGAACAAGAACTTGAACCGCTGGTACAGAGGCTTGACACCACCTCCATAGCCTATGGAATGGAAATAAGTGCAGAGAAGACCAAAATGATGACTTATGTTGTTTTTGTAAAGGAGGGTTGGATAGCGTTGTGGCCAAGTTGGCTAAGGCGGGACTAACTTGCCTTGTCCACAGGCCAGAAACCAATGGCGCCTGACAGGTGTGGGTTCGATCCAGCATCTGGGCGTTATGTTTCTCCGAATATTATTTACTTTCGACTCGGGCATCGTCTCGGGGGTTTTCTCTGGGTACTCCGGTTTGCTCCCCCAGCAAAATTTCAAAATCACAACTAATGTTAGGTAGGTTGGGTTTGGGCGCGCCACAGGCTGTGACGACGCTTTCCCCAGGGGAGGCGGCCCAGGATTTCCCTATGGAAAATGGGACAATAAGGTAAATTAAAAAAAAGAGATAAATTAGATTATAGCCTCAGCGTCCCTTGCATGAAATGCCTTTATTATAAAGTGTTGGAGTGCCTTCAGTGATACCACTAGTTGGGTTTTTTTCAGCAGATTTTTTATACGGATATAAGTTGTGGTCCTGATTTTGTGGTCCTGATTTGGCTCTTTGCAGTCCGCTTGACCCTGTAACTAAATAAGTAACTAATCAAAGAATAACATTTCGTTTGTTTAAACTTTGCAAATAAACATGTCCACTAGGATATCCAAAGATAAATAAAGATGAAACTCTCTCCCACCAAAAACTAGAAACGCTTGGTCGGTGGCAGGAGATAGACCCCACAGAGAGCTGACACGCGGCCCGCAACTTGAAAATTGAGCAGAGAGCACCGCGCTCCAAAAGCTCAGTAGTCAACAAACAAGACGAGGAGACAACAACACCGCACCTCGACGCACAAGTTAAGTCCTTAGAACAAGTGCACGAACACTGATCTATAGGGACTGTGCGGTAGTTCACTCTTCCGGAAAAACGAACATTAGGCCTAATAAAACAAATAGCCCAATGATGAGACAGTAGCAAATATCGAGGACAGTAGCAGCATAGAACCATCAAGGAGCGAACTACTCGAAGTGAATTTTGGACTGTTAAGTTAATCCGAGCTTTATTATTTTGGACATTTAAGTTAATGTAGGGATTAGATAATTAGATATAAAGTAGAGGAAATAAATGTGTGATATTAACTGTTAAGAAGTGGCTGGACTACCTATGTTTCATAGCCTTGCGAGAGCTAGTGTGTCAGTGATTCTTTACTTTTCTCCCTATTTCTGCAACCGCATCCTCACACAGACCGGGCCAAACAAATAAATATATTAAGATTAGTCATAGGGCGATTTAACTAGCCGATCCCTGCAGACGAAAGACGAGTGGGTAATAGCAATCCATTGTGCAGAGCCTAGCAGCAATGGACCCACCGTCACAATAGCCATATTAAAAAAGGAACAGTTTGAAGACAAATGTGCACGTGCGTGTAAACATTGAAATTTAACCACCCATGGAACAAAGGAAAAGGAACCTAAATAAGCATTGAACCACCAGAGCAATAGGGGAGGGAGGGAGAAGCGGAGCAAAAAAGTGAGCTTAGAGAACGGGTAACAAAAACAAAAAAGAAGAGTGTGGGGGAAGGGGGGAGGGGGAAAAAGGAAGATTGGGGTAGAGGTTTAGGCAGCAATGGCACGCCTATAAATCTAGTTAATCTGTGACAGACACAAGCCCGTACATTTGCTATCCGAGTTGGCTTTTTTGGTGGTTGACAGTGAGCTTAAAGATGCAAATGTTATACATTAAAACTGCAAAAAAGTAATCGATACTGATATGAGTTATTTTATGTATTTGATATAGAAAAATTTAGTTTTAATAAGGCGGCGCTGTGTTTTCAGAAGTGTAATGAATAAATTGATTGTAATATGTTGTGTTTAGTATAAATAAATGTAGAGTGTATGATCATGATCACAACGGAATAGCGTGTTGAAATGTATTAATGAATGAGTGGATTGACTGATTTGTTTAATATCTGAATAAAGTATAATAAGGGACTGAGGCATGCAAGTGTCCAAGATACCAGGATGATGCGTAAACGTTCAAGGTCTTTTGAGAGGGAAGGTTAAATGATTTTTAAGATGCTAATGACTTTTTTAGATTTTTTTTTTATCCCTGACCACAAAGCGGCCTATAGCTATATACTTTTGTAGTTTGTGACTAATTTATTTATGGCAGACGGGGATAAACACCCAATGGAACAAAGGGAAAGGGACCTAAATCAACACTAAACTATAAGAGCACTCATGCTGCTAAAATGGACAGTGAAAAATTGCCATTTTTTATCTTTATCCACCTCGGGATTTGAACCTGGGTCATTGGTTTGCTAGGCGAATATATATACTAAGTACAAAAAGAATTTGGGTACTTAGAACAAAATAAACGAGAACTTTGTCTCACAAAAACAAACAGAACATATTTGGATCTTTATATACACTATTATCCTGGAGAAAAATGATTATAAAAGTGATAGAATGCCAGTTTTAAATGTTGGTGAAAATGTGTGTATTTACAATACAATGAATATAACTTAAATAAAGACATAGTCATGATGAAGAACCAAAAATAAAAGACGTATAAATAGTGTAAAACAAAGTGATTATTGCAGCTGCTTATAAACTCTTTACTTTTTTGCGGTTTTAATGTATAACATTTGCATCGCCCACTGTCAAACACCAAAAAAGCCAACTCGGATAGCCTTTCCTGGAGAAAAATGATTATAAAAGTGGTAGAATGCCAATTTTAAATCTGGTGAAAATTTACGTATTTACAATACAATGAATATAACTGAAATAAAGACAGAGTCATGATGAAGAACCAAAAGAAAAAAGACTTATAAATAGTGTAAAATAAAATGATTATTGCAGCAGCTTATAAACTCATTACTTTTTTGCGGTTTTAATCTATAACATTTGCATCTTTAAGAGCACTGTCAAACACCAAAAAAGCCAACTCGGATAGCCTTAAATGTATGGGCTTGTGTCTGTCACAGATTAACTAGATTTATAGTGCTATTGCTGCCTAAACTTCTACCCCAAACGTCCTTTTTCACACTCGGCCCCCCCCCCCCCCCCCCCACACACACACACTCACACACTCTTCTTTTCTTTTCTTTTTTTTTGGGTTACCCGTTCTCTAAGCTCACATTTCTGCTCCGCTTCTCCCTTTCTCCCCTATTGCTCTGGTGGTTCAGTGTTCAGTATATATATATGTGTATCTCCTGGTTTCTTTTCTTTCTTCTTTTTTGTTAACAATAAAACTAAACCTATAAAATAAAGGTGACCTTTATTATGTATAATAATAATAATAATAATAATAATAATAATAATAATAATAATAATAATAATAATAATAATAATAATAATAATAATAATAATAATAATAATAATAATAATAATAATAATAAATTGCATTTATACAACGCAAGCTCAAGAAAGGACACACGACAGATGGTACTGATGTGGTCATGCATGGACAAAGAACTATCTAGCTTGACACCCAAATAAGGAACAATGTATACATTAATTTAAAAATCACCATCAAAACTCTTTGTTGTCTATCCAAGTTCGTATTTTTAATCTAAATAATTTAGTCATACACTACAAAAATATATAGCAATAGGCTGCCTTGTGGTCAGCAATAACAAAAAAATTGCAAATGTCATTAGCATCTATTATTTCTATCTGCACTACGGGCCAGCTGCTCTCCAAAAAACATTTAGCCTTCTCTCTCAAAAGAACTTAAACGTTTACGCACCATCCTGGTATCCGGCGTTGTGTGTGTGCGTGTGTGTGTGCGCGTGTATGTGTGTGTGTGTGTTTGTTTCTGATTTGAATTTTTCATGTTTTGCTTTCACATTATTTATTTATTAAAATAAATATTTTATTTATATTACTTTTATTTATTTATTTATTCTTTTTTTTAAAAGCACTATGAGCTCTAATAAAAAAAGGGCGCTGTATAAATGTTAATTATTATTAATAGTAATAATAATGAAACAACAACAAAATCTGCAAAAGTCATTAACATCTAATATTTTTATCTGCACCACGGGCCAGATCTGCAAAATCATTTAGCCTTCCCTCTCAAAACCCTGTTAGCTTCATAAAACGTTTACGCACCACGGGACACTTGTATGCCTCAGTCCCTTAATAAACTTTATTCAGATAAAAGACAAATACATAAAACAAGTCATATCGCGTGTGTGTGCGTGTACGTGTGTGTGTGTGTGTGCGTGTGTGTGAGTGTGTGTGTGTGTGAGTGAGTGTGTGTGTGTGTGTTTCTGATTTGATTTTTCATGTTTTGCTTTCACATTCTTTATTTGTATATTAAAAGAAATAACTGATCATACAATCTACATTCATTTACTAAACACATTAATCAATAGATAATAATAATAAGTAATAATCACTGAAATAAAACACATAATTCATGAACTGATTATTAACGGTTCTGATATTAGCTTTTGTTGGGTACCATCTCATTGTGGTCTTGTATACAATGACTGGGCAGACAGATATGCAAAAAAAGGTGCTTTAAATATTGACTCTCAATTTATTAAACTGCCCATGTCTACTAAAGAGATTCAAAGTATGATAGAAAAAAGGTCTAAGCAAATCCCTCTCAACACATATTTTGAGCGACATGGTAATCACTCTCGAGTCGTGTTATCTTTGGCTTATAGATTACTGTCAAATTCCATTCGAACAAAATACTGCAAAAATGTTTTCTGTGTATGTTCCAACCCTTTAAGTCTTCAACATGTATTATTGGAATGTACAGTTTTGAAACCACTGTTACCCAACAATGTTTCGCTTACTTTTGACTTCGATCAAAGCGTTCAATTAGCAAAAATATTTTTGAACTCAGAAATTGCTAGCATGCTTTAACTCTCGTTCTGGCGGAAGCCGGTCTGTCTTTCCTCGGCCGGGCGCTGGTACGGGTTGGGCAGTATCAAACAAGCAGCTGGGTCTGCGGAACATTCAGGAGTCACCTGTACTGGTGTACGCTCTGGTTGCTCCCTGGATGTATTGCAGGCCCTGCCATCCACTGGGGACTGTCCGGCTCGTGCCGGTGCCTGGTATGGGGGGAACTGATCTACTCTTGCCGGGAGTAGGGTTAACCCACTCACCCCCCCCTCCCCTCCAATCTTTTTCTTTTGTTTATAAACTTCAATTTTGTTTTAGTTTCAACGTCTTATCATCTTTGGTGTAAAAGACGATAATAAATCAACCAACCAACCAACATTAATCAACTTATTCATTAACCCACAATTCTAAAAAAAAAAAAATAAAATAAAAATAAAACGTTATAAAAAATAAAAAATAAAAAAATCACCCATTATTATTTAAAATTGTTTTCTTTTCTTTTTTTTTTCTTTTTTTAAGAACACTGTATTTTGCAAAACTCAACACATACTATATATGTCCTCTGCTTGCATCAGCCAAATTTCCTAATTCTCAGCCCTCCCATGCCAGCTCATAACCATGTTTCCTGCTATTCATATTTCTACGGTCATAAATAATACTCTTCTTCACATATATATCAGGTACTAACTCTTGCTTAAAAGACTTTTTCGGATTGTCCAGATATGTAAAATCAATTAACATTTCAAATCGACCCAGCAGATCGTAAAAGCCTCATCATCATAAAACTCTAGGCTACACCTTAGCAACATGACGTCAGCTCATCACGTGACCCAAATTGATTGATTGATTGATTGATTTATTATTGCTTTAGGTCCAGCGGACTCTTCCGAGCCAAATCAGGACCGGCACGTGACCCAAATCCACGTCAGCCTATCACGTCAGCACATCACGTGACCACCCCCAAAAAACTTACAGATGAAAAGCAGATCATTATATGACTCATATGATTTACAGAAGAACAGGATGCACAGAGTACTGCTCTGACCTTTACAACCACACACCAAACGGAGACCCATCAGTTGTCAGTTCTAGAATGTCCCCGGAACAGAGAAGAGGAAGAATTCCTCCCAATTCTTCGACAAGAAGTTGAGGCAGCAGTGCAATCACTGAAGAAGGGGAAGTCTGCTGGAGTGGACAACATACCCGCGGAATTGCTTCAAGCAGGAGGAGAAGCGATGATTGACGCCCTAACCATTATCTGTAACAAGATCTGGCAGAGTGGGGAGTGGCCTATTCCATGGACCCAGTCGCTTGTCATCACTCTTACCAAAAAGGGTAACCTTCCAGAGTGTGAAAATTATCGCACTATCAACCTCATCAGCCATCCCAGATAGGTCCTCCTGAAAATGATACTCAACAGGTTGAAACCCCAAGCTGAACAAATCATGGCTTAAGATCACGCAGGATTCAGGGCAGGGCGAAGTGCCACTAAACAGATCTTCAACCTCAGAATAATCTGCGAGAAATTCCTACAGCACCAACAACATTTATATCATGTGTTTGTAGACTTCAGAAAGCGTTTGACCGAATCTGTCATGCTGCGTTGTGGGCAACCATGAGTGTGTACAACATCAGCCCTAAAATTATTGAAGTCATCAAAAGTCTGTATGACAAGACTACCAGTGCAGTCCTCCACAACAGCGCTATCGGGAACTGGTTCAGACCAACAATCAGTGTGCGACAAGGATGCCTACTCTCTCCAACACCTTTCAACATCTTCCTAGAGCGCATCATGTCATATGTCCTTGCAAATCATGAAGGCACAGTCAGCATAGGGCGTAGAGCAATCTCTAACCTCCGTTTTGCAGATGACATTGATGGATTGGCTGGAGAGGAACAAGAACTTGAACAGCTTGTACAGAGGCTTTACACCACCTCGAGAGCCTATAAAATGGAAATAAGTGCAGAGAAGGCCAAAATGATGACTAACAACACCAATAGCATCAACATTGACGTCAAATTCCAAGGCCAATCCCTCAACACAGTGCACAGTTTCAAATAGTTAGGAGCCATTGTATCAGACAATGGGTCCCGACAGGATCGCACAAACAACTGCTGCCCTGACAGGGTTGAAGCCCATATGGAAAGACAGAATCATCAGTCTACATTCCAAGGTAAGGCTCCTGCGCTCCATTGTCATCTCCATCTTCTTATACGCTTGCGAAACATAGACCATCACAACAGATCTACAACGAAGAATACAAAGCATGGAGATGAGGTGCTACAGAAGACTTCTGGGCATTTCCTATTCCCAGCACATCACCAATGACGGAGTCCGACAGACCATCACACAAGCCATTGGACAACACGATGACCTGCTCACAGTGGTGAAGAAATGGAAACTCCGATGGAATAGCCACGTCACCAGAGAGCATCAAGCCTTGCAAATACCATCCTGCAAGGCCCAATGCAAGGAGATAAAAGAAGAGGGAGACAGAAAAAGAGGTGGGAGGACAACATTCGAGAATAGACTGGCTTGACACTGAGCAAAGCCATGAGGGTTACTGAGGACAGAGAAAGATGTAGTACGCTGGCTAAACGATCAACTGTGGTGCCCCAAACGACCTTCGAGTTACGGGATAGCAGAGGATAGGATAGGAAGGATCGAGTTCTTCAACTGGAAAAAAAGAGGAATCGAAATTAGACTAGAGAAGAAAGATAATTTAAACGACTACTTTACACATTGCTTTCCACTGATGTCATCCGAATGTGCATCCAAAAATAGTCCCCAAATCAAAAGATTTTCTTCCCATTTATTCATCTCTCACACAACCATAAACGTACGGGCACATCCAACATCCAATCACCCACCCACCCACTCACACACATAGCCTACACAGAGTAAAGAAAAATGAACACCAGAACGCGACACGTGAAAAATTCTTTGAACCAAACTTCACTAGTGAAAAACAATGCAAGGTTCATTTTATTGATTCGTCTCTGCTTCGTTCAAAATATGTGACAAAGCTTTAGTCAACTCTAGCTTTGGCAGCCAATGAAAAACAACGCCAGCTTCATTTATTGATTCAGTCGGCCCATTTATTATTTTGACTCTTCATTTCCTTGAGACCATCATTATTATAGTATTTGTGATTTATTGACGGTTTGGGAATAAAACCTTGCTGTTCTAACGCGCCTTAGAAAATACAACAATACCGCTTGGTTTTTCAGTCTTTGCAGAAAAGGCATTAAAGACTGCAATTCTTAAATGGGTTGAAGTAGGACCTGTTTTCTTATGACTTGTATATTTCACAGCTTGGAAGAAACATCGTCAAATGTAACTGGTCATCTACCACGCGATATCAGTTGTAGTCACACTCTACTTGGCCAATGAAAATTTAAGACACTTGTGGAAATCGATAGATTATCATTTTTCTGCACAAGATGGCCTTAATAGCATTTTATATAATACTGTACTACATGGCACTGCCGGTGTCATTATTAACACAGATGCATATACGATGTTATAATTTTGAAGAACTTTAGAGTGTTATTGTTATTTCAAGGTAATGTTATTTTTATTATTATTATTATTATTATTATTATTATTATTATTATTATTATTATTATTATTATTATTATTATTATTATTATTACTATTATTATTATTATTATTATTATTATTATTATTATTATTATTATTATTATTATTATTATTTTGTTTATTTTTATTTTGTTTTATGTTTTTATATAATTTGATTTTATTGTTTTAATTTATTTAGGTATTTGTTTATTTAATTTTATTTATTTATTTATTTATTTATTTATTTTGTATTTATTTATTTATTTATTTATATTTTAGTTTTATTCTTTTTTGTTGTCTAAAATCTCATTGTTGTGAACGGACGTGAAATTAAAATATTGAACTGAAATGGACAATTAATTTTTAAGTAATTGACCATATCATAAATAGTCCCATTAGTAACTTAACTTAAGATCACTGTTGTTATATAACTTAGTGATATTCTAATCATAGGTTGAATAACGGGAACATGAGTCAACAATAGGATAAAAGAGGTTAATTTTTCCTTATAATAATAATAATAATAATAATAATAATAATAATAATAATAATAATAATAATAATAATAATAATAATAATAATAATAAATTGAGTATTTGTATAGCGCGGTATCTCGTCTGTTTTTGCAGGCGAGCTCACCGTGCTTCACACACGCAAACACACACACACACGCACAAACATACACAAATTTATCTACAGAAACCTCTAGAGCCTTTAAACTTTATTTTTAAAAAAATACACCCAGAACACAGGTTAAAAACACAAAGTTAAAATATTGAACCAACATTTACAGCAAATAGACCCACCGACATGCACAACTGTCACAAAAAAGTTTAACACATACATGAACAATAAGCACATTAAATAACAATGGTAATACCAATAAACAAGAAAAATAAAACACACTATAAAGAAATAAAACTGCAAGATCCCGGAACCATATTTATTGTAAAATTGTATTTGCCAAAGGCCACTAACGTGAAATGATGTAAAACAAAACAAACTAAAAACAAATTGAAACACCGGCCATCTGTTGCCTTTACGTTCGAACGGTTAAATTTTAAGCAATGGGTCCACCCGCTAAGTAAATTGTCTTGTGGAATGAGCCAGCTTGCATATTATATAAAATACAACTGAAAAGAAAGAAATTAAGAAGTGTAAACAACGTGAAGTGTAAATAACGTGAAGAGTCTCTGTGGGTGCTCTTTGCTAATCACGACCAAATAACTGTCCAACCATTCAAATGAATTCAGAGAGAGAGAGAGAGAGAGAGAGAGAGAGAGAGAGAGAGAGAGAGAGAGAGAGAGAGAGAGAGAGAGAGAGAGAGAGAGAGTGAGAACACAAACAAATCTCTCTCTGTCCTTGTCTGTCTCCCCTCCCCCTCTCTCTCTCTCTCTCTCTCTCTCTCTGTCTCTCTCTCTCTCTCTCTCTCTCTCTCTCTCTCTCTCTCTCTCTCTCTCTCTCTCTCTCTCTCTCTGAGAATATATTTGAATGGTTTGCCATCTTGTTGTATTTGCACAGCACTACTTTGGTCATGATTAGCAAATAGCACTCACAGAGACTCTTCACGCTGTTTCCACTCCTTAATTTCCTTTTTACAAGTTTGTTTTAGAGACTCTTTAACCAAGGTTTTGTATGTGCAGCCAATTATAATATCCCATCGGTCTCGATGAAACCATGGAGCTGCGTCTCTAGGTGTTGGTCCTGGTACATCGACTAGCGTGACAGGGTCTGCCTGTTTGACTGCCAGTCCTTCTTTATAGTCTCTTTGCCTCCGAGTACTGAGTAGAACGTGTTCCATCAAAGTGGAGCTTGCTCCTGTGTTGGAAAACACAAAAAGCACCCGACCAGTTCATCATTTCTTTCATGCATGCACCACACTATTATATAATACATAGCCTTTGGAATACATGAAGAAAAATAACAACAACAACAACAACAACAACAGCAGCAACAACAACAACAACAACAACAACAACAACAACAACAACAACAACAACAACAACAACAACAACAACAGTATTGCCGATCTTTACAGCTCCGGGAACTAACAACATATCCTTTGGTTAAAAACTTGCAGTGACTTGCTATAAACCCTAAGGGCTCGTCCACATGACGAGCTTCGCTTTGAGCTAGCGGTGGCATAACGTTGGGCGGGCTTTGAGCTTTGAGCGGTGGGTGGCCACACCAAAAGCGTCAAAAAGCTAGCGGATAGCTAGCTGTACAGCTGGCTGTAAGCTCGGTGACAGCTTGGGTGGCCACATGACAAGCTGTTACAGCCAGCTGCCTGCGAGCGTGCTGCTAGCTGTCGTTCAGAAGTTTATTTTATCTGGTTTTGCTAGGCATCGCAGACCCGCAACTGAAATATATTTCTGTTGGATGGAGCCTACGGGAAAGAGATTGATAGAATATTTTCCAGGTCTCATATGAAACTCTGCCTTGAGTGGAATACAGTAAATATACCCCATTACCAATTTCCAACATTCACCTTTTCTATTTTTTTGGGTAGATAACCCAGCCTATCCCCCAAGCCATACCTAATGACACGCATCAACACAGTCGACATCATCTTCAGTTATTGCCATTCTATGGCAAGCCGTTGCGTAGAATGCGGGTTTGGAGTGCTTGTTGGAAATTGGCGAGTGCTGAAAACAGCAATCTGCACAACGTGACCGTGAGGGCACTGACATTAAAATGGACACGGAGATCTGGGATGATACTCAAGTCCGTGGCGAACAGGGCAGACGGGTGGGGTGTTACTGAGGTCGTCCTGGACAATACTTAGCATAGGTGAGAGAACTGCTGGTTGAATATTTTGTCGAGGCTGGTGCAAAGAACTGGCAGAAAAGCTACAGTTAATATAACTTTGCTGACCTAACTGATGGCAGTGATAATGAAGGATGAGACTCTCGTGACTTTAGTTTTTCACAACATTCATATAGTCACAAAGCATTGTACTTTTAAACCTATAGTTGGTTCTTCTAAGATCAACATGGCATGTACTATTTAAAAACAAACAAACCAACAACAAATTTGGGTGTGTTTGTGCTATCTTTGAGTGCTACCAAAGGGATAAGACGCTTTATGATCGCTAAATATGCCTCTAGCATTCGTATGTGTGTTTATAAATATATATTATAAAAGAAATAAGAGCTAAAAAGTGAAAGAAGGGAAATTTTAAAAATGAGAACAAAAGAAAAATGGGGAAAATGAGAAGAAATGAAATGGAAAGAAAGTATAAGAAAGGGAAAAAAAGAAACAAGAGGCAAGAAATTACAAAATATTTATAGAAGTTACAAAGTGAACAGAAAAAATTCTGGAAAGAAAACATAAGAAAAATATGGAAATTAAGTAAACGTAAGTGAGAAAGTCCTTATGAATGTAACTTATTCTGCAATTGAAATGATATTAAATCTCTCTCTCTCTCTCTCTCTCTCTCTCTCTCTCTCTCTCTCTCTCTCTCTCTCTCTCTCTCTCTCTCTCTCTCTCTCTCTCTCTGGAAAGAAAACATAAGAAAAATATGGAAATTAAGTAAACGTAAGTGAGAAAGTCCTTATGAATTTAACTTATTCTGCAATTGAAATGATATTAAATGTCTCTCTCTCTCTCTCTCTCTCTCTCTCTCTCTCTCTCTCTCTCTCTCTCTCTCTCTCTCTCTCTCTCACGGATTTACACAGTACCGGATAAATGAAGCTGTCTGTCGTCATGCATATTTTAATTTTAAAATATCTGTTGTTGATTAAAAAAATAATAAATTCAAGGGCAGAAAACGAGTCTATGACAAACACACATAAGCAGCATAAAAGCATCAAACAAATTTCAACAAGTAAACATAACCCCCCTCCCCAAAAAATAAGACAGAAGTAGTGGAATGTTAATAATAATGATAGTTAAAAGTTTGGTTTATGCAAACGTTGCCATAGAAATGTTCTTTTGCAATGGCATAGGCTCAATAAGTGAATACGCACATAGTTCATTCATATAGCAGATGACGAATTGTAGAAAGTCCGAACAAAGGGAAGTAATCCTTGTTCGCGTCTCGCATTTTTGTATATGACGTCATGGGAGTTCCCCCTCTTTCCTTAATAAACTCTTTGGTGATACTTCAACTTTGACTTGACCTATTCTAAACAAGAAATCCGTAGGATCTCATCTTTGATATGATGATGATAATCATTATTGTCAGGGTGGCGACGTGGTGATCGTCCTTAACGCTGATGCAATAGGACGTTATGCTTCGTTGTTCCTCCTCCTCAACTTTGACGAGAAATCTTCATTTTTGAACGCTGTGAGTTAATTATTTCTATAATGATCGTCCCGATTTCCAAAACGCTTGTACCTGATGAAGACCTTCAATGGTCGAAACAGCTTTCACACACTTTGCTATCAAACAGTGGTCTTCCTACATGTATATAGGGTGGAAGAAAGTATTCCAAAAAGACTTTCACCTTAACTTTAAAAAATAAGGCAGTGTAATACTGTTAACTTTGACGGAAAATCTTCATAGTTAATATTTCAAAATAAGATATATAAACTACTGTGTACATTACATGTGCATTCATGCCAACTGCATATTTTCATTGCAACGTGTTAAAAAAAAAGGAAAGCGATTTCGTATTATATGTTGTTTTCAAAACCGCAAGAAAAGCACTACCACGGTGAATGCATTATAAATGATTGGTCCTTCCTGTTCCCTGACCTGAATGCTACCGGACCATCTGCCTCTCTTGCATTCAAATAGAACGAATTTGAATTAAAACCCCCAAAAGAATGAGACGAAATGAAATAAAGATTGAAGTTTTCCCGTCTACCCTCAACATTGACGATACGACAGACGGGGATAACCATTCTAGAGGAAGAGTGGTAGGGACCTAAATGAACACTGAACCATTTGAGCAGTCATAGTACCAAAACGTACAGTGAAAACTTACCACTTTCATTTTACCCACCACTGGAATCGATCCTGGGTCATCGGTTATTTAGTGTGGCGCTTGTATCTGGACACGCGACGGCCTAAGCTTGTAACGCGTCGCTCTTCTGGTTATCTATAAATACTTGATAACCAGAAAAGAGACAACCATGTCAAAAAGTCTCCTCTCTGAAAATCCTTATCGGGAAGAGAGGGGACTATAAACTGATTAAAAAAAAAAAAGAGACAACCAGAAGAGGGACGCGTCACAGGCATAAGCGTTCGCGTGTCCAAATACAAGCGCCTGTGCGAGCGACACGTAGACGGGATATAATCCTGTCAAAACTGGACATTTATGTAGCGAGCGCCACCGTGTGGGGAAAAGTTCAGCTAAGTCGTATCTGGCTAGATTCAAACAAGGAAAAATGTAACCGCGCATGCAGCCCTGTGTCGCCAAAAACCAAAGCAAGCCTAGCGGCGATATTTTTTTTTAAATTTTAGAAATCGATATTGTGTGTCTTTGTTGACATTGTCTATATGTGTTTTGATGACTTACATGTTTGGATCTCGCAATCGAAGGGTACAACACTTTCAAACTTCCCATCGAAGACATGCGTCTCGTATTTTTTTTGTAGAAATCCCATTTTTGGATCCCCTTCCTCCTCCTCCTCCTCTCCCTTTAAACCCCCCCCCCCCCCACCATCACCAAAAAGACAAGCAGACTATGTAAAATTACAGTTTCATTATAAATCAAGTACAAACAAATAAAAATCTTATTAACTGGATAAAAAATAATCACCCAGGTGTGACACCCACTGATTCACGTCGCTCGTTCCCAGTTTGCATTATTAATGGCCGAATGTAGCTGTTACCTTTTTAACCATTTTAACTGCTGTTGCTGCGCAGTGTGTACGATTTAACCTTCTGTAAACAGTAAGCAAACAGCTAACATTTCAGAGCTGCACTTGGTAGGCATGGGCAGATGACAAATGCTATTCGGTGCCCATTGTGAACAACCAAACAACAAACAAATGCACAAAAACAGCAAAAATAGATGTTATTTTCGCGCTTCTCCTCCTCCTCCCCTATAAGTCAGACTTAAAGCGAGGCAATCTGTAACCAACATACACGCTCACATGTTACACAGGCAGATACGTATGCACATTCATCAGAAGTATCTAGTAAAATAAGAATAAGAATATTTATTCACCAAGTAAAAACGTTACAAGGATTTTGGTGTGGCATGGCGACAATAAAATACATCCTTTCTTGCACAGCCTCACATGCATTCATCGTGTCATACTCTTCATTGGCATTCAAAATTCAACATGTATACAGCACTAAATGATAGGTAAACACAGTGTTAAACATACATCAGTCATATATCACAAGTTATGATGTCACATACACACACTGCAAGTAAGACAAAATACAGCAGTAAAACAATATAACAGCATTAAATAAAATGATGAGAAAGATTAAGGATGTCAAGCTGCAGGTCCAAGTCTACACCAACACACCACACACACACACATACACACACATACACACACACACACACACACAAATATGTATTGAATAGCATATTACTATTGCACAAAGGCACAAATCAAGCAATGGTTGTGAGTATCCAGTTTACACCGATCATTCCATGATTGGTGATGTACTGAGGACAGCATCTGGGAAGAAACTGCTTCTGAATCGAGAAGTTATGACTCACAAAGCACGGAACCGACGGCCAGAGGGCAGAAGCTCGAAGAGACCGTTGACTGGGTGTGATGGATCGCGGACTATCTTTCCCGTTTTCCGTTTCATACGCGTTGTGAAAATGGAGGCGACAGATGGAAAGTCGCATTAACCGGCTATTTTGGAGGCAGTCTTGACAATATGCTCTAGCTGTTTCTTTTCTATCGCGGTTGTGCTGTCGTACCAGACAGTGACAGAGAAGCACAAAATGCTCTCTATCACCGCGCGATAGAACTGTGCCATAATTTCACTAGACATACCGAACTTTCGCAGCTGTCTCAGAAAGTGGAGACGCCTTTGGCACTTACTTTTTAACGATGGACGTGGTGTTATTATTTCAACTCAGGTCGCTCGAGATGACGGAACAGAGAAATTTGAACAAATCGACCTGCTCAACGGTTTCCCCATTGATGACAAGGTGCAATACCGGGACCTTTATTCGGCGAAAGTCGATCACGACCTCCTTTGTCTTCGAGACGTTCAGTTCAAGGTCCGAGCACCAGCTAACCAATCTTCGAACCTCATCCCGATATGCAGTTTCGTCCGCGCCAGAGATCAGACATTCGAGGGTAGTTTCATCAGAAAATTTCAATATTTTTACAGACGGGGTTGCAGATACACAGTCATTTGTGAACAAAATAAAGAGTAGTGGAGAGAGAACGCATCCTTGTGGAGCGCCAGTGTTCATTGTTACAGAGGCAGAGTATGAGTTGTTGAGTCTGACGACCTGAGGACGGTCTAGAAGAAAGTCAAGAATCCAGTGACAGATAGAGGGGTGAACATCGAGTTGAGAGAGTTTGTCAAAAAGCTTGTGAGGGATGATCGTGTTGAAAGCACTGGAGTAGTCAATAAACAAAACTCTGGCATAGGTACGTGGGGTCTCCAGATGCTGCAAGATGAAGTGCAGGCCAAGAGCGACTGCATCATCAACTGAACTGCTCGGTTGGTAGGCAAACTGGAGTGGGTCGACCAAGTGGACAGTGGAGGCCCTCAGGTAGCGAAGAACAAGCTGCTCCAAAACCTTCATAACAACAGGTAGATCGATATTAGAAGACGAAAAGAAAAGTATTCATTTATTGATATATGATTTTTTTTTACATTTTCGATCTGAAAATGCTTTAAAATAATCCGGAGGAGAAGGGAGGACGGGGAACGAGTACGAGCCAAATTTCTGTTTGTCGGTCCGTTGGAAGTCATATCTCAAGAACCACTGAACGGATTTTGACCAAACTTTACGGAGCATTACCTAGGTTAGTGGATGACTCCCAAGCCATCCTCATATTCGCTCTACCGCAAAGGTCAGGCCACTGGAGTCATTTTAGTTGCTAAACACGTTTTGCTTAACATCTCAAAAACGGCTGCACCGGTTTGATTGATTTTTGGTAATCTATACGGGTACTTTAAAACATGGGGCCACCCTTTAGTAGCAGTCCGGTTGTCGGTCGTACCGCCACTCTCAATGTTACTGTTTTGTCACTAACACACTTTCTGCCTTATCTCAAGAATAATTAAGCCGAATTTTTTTTAACTGTACAGATACTTTAACGATTGCTAAGCATGTTAGATCATTTGTTTCCGTACTTTCTCAAAAGTCAAGGTCATTGTGCTTAATCATTTTATACACGCGTTTTACGCTGTATCTTAAAACAAAAACGGCCGAGAGGATTTCGATACTGTTTGGCTTGCAGATTGTTCAGATAGCGGCTTATCATTCCACGTTTTTCTTTTGCTTCGTTAAGAATAAAGCCGAGCTACGACTCCGCCAAGAACGTTAATGCTTGAAAAAGCTTACTTTTCGGCTGATGTGTATGATGAGAGTGTGGGAAATACATTTGAATGGCTTACCAACTTGTTCTGTAAAGTTCGAGTGACTTCATAATAAATCCATTATTACGGGAGAGGGGAAAACGGAGTAAACATACCCGGAGAAAACTTTCGGTGACCTTACAGTTCTCATACTTACGTTACCTATTTCATCCACATACATTATATACAAGGTCGGCAAAAAGTGCCCTTTGTAACTGTAGATTATAGTCACACGACACCGAAGCGTATAGGCGACTACTGGTCACATTATTCTGACACCAGCGAACCAGTTGATGGTAAGGGGAAAATAGTATGGTCACACGTTGTCCAATCCGGGATTCGAACCAGGTACCTTTCGGTTAATAGTAAGACGCTCTACCAACTGAGCAACCCGGCCCCACTAAGTGCCCTTTCACGTGCTTTTCCTTTTTGGTCCACCTGGTTAAAGCAACTTGTCTCCCTTGGCTTGTTTTATTTTTATTCCTTGCTCCTTAATGACTGCTGTACAGTGCTAGCCATTTTAAAGAGAATTTATATTTAAATAGAGCGAGAGAGGGAGATTGATTAATTGATTGATTATTTATTCATTTAGGTATCGCCCCTTTATGATGTACATCATTAACATTACACATATACAAAACATAAATGTTCATTCCGATTAAATCACGATAGAGCAATTTCTATTAGTTTAAAGGCTTTGTACAAGATATACTTAGTTTCCTAATTATATTCGGATTACTAGACGCCATCAAAATACACAGTCTAGATGCACATGGATTTCTATAATATTTTTCAGCAATCAATTGCACTCTTAAGTTATGTAAGACTGGACAACATAATACGAAGTGGACTTCATCTTCTTCTTTTTCCATGCAAAGCGGGCATTTTACAGCTGCTTGTGTGTCATTTCCATATCTGTAATAATGAACACCAATATCTGATACACCAAAGCGAAATTTAGTCATTATAAAAATTAAATGCCTGTCAAGGCTTAATTCCAAATAAGTTTTTACACAATGATTACTGCTCCAAATAAATAGTACATTTTATACCTGTCACCGTTTTGTACATGATTACGCCAGTCTTGCCATCTGCAATTTACAAGTCGCTGTTAAAATGTTCTCAAAAAACACTTGATCTCTTGCACACCTTGATTTAGCCATACAAAACCACCTCCATACATAAAAAAGATATGATCGCACATTTGTTGCCCTTTGTATGTGCTCCCCTCTCATCTAACGTCCTCAACATTACATACGCCTTTCTAGGGAGACAATGAGGTTCCATGCTTTTTAACTTTAACCAATATCGCACACAGCTTACAATTGCATTGATCTGAATAGGGTACCGGTTTAATTCACCGTATACAAAATCATTGGGTGTGCGAGTATCAACACCTAAAAACCTTGTTAATGCAAATAAATGTACTTTCTCACAATGAAACGCAACCTTGTCCATGCCCCATATTTCCGAACCATACAAAGCCATGGGTTGTATTTGAGAATCAAAGATTTTAAAAAATAATTTTTCGGAAATATATTCCAGTATGCATTCTTTTGTAAAACGCATAAAAATGCGCCTTTTGCTATACTGCTTAACTCTTTGCAAGCGAATGCAAAGCTCAATCGAGCAGAAAAATAAATCCCTAAATATGTGTACATGTTTACTACAGGCATGACTTGTCTATCAAAAAACCATCTCTCACTGGCACTCAAGTAGCCTCCTTTTCTAAACACAACAATGTTACCTTTTTGTCTATTAACTTTAAATCCAAGTGATAATGACGCCTGGTGCAGATTATTGAGCTGATTTTGCAGCCCAAAAACTGTTTCTGACAAAAGAACAATATCAACCGCCAATAAAAGAATAAATAATTCGAGTGTACCTAGTAAAAAAAATCACACCATTGTCTTCCATTTTGAATAACCCTAACAGCAAGTTCATTAATATATATAGGAAATAAAACTGAACTGATTACATCCCCTGCTGAACAATTAATTATATCAGTTAACTTTTTTCCACATTTCACTCTTGCCTTAACAGTTTTGTACATGCTTCTAATACAACGAAAAAGTTTGCCAGAGACACCACAATTTAACAGCACAGGCCACAAAATATTTCTGTTATTAGTGTCAAATGCCTTTTCAAAATCAATAAAAGCCGCATACAATTTTCTTTTATGATTAGCATTAAAACTGTTTCTGGACACAAGATAACAAAGTAAAAATATGATCTACCGTTGAATAACCACTATTAAAGCCGGCTTGGTACTCTCCCGTTATATTATAGTCATGAATGCCTACGTTACAAAGAGAAATGCCTCTGTAGTTACTTGGGTTACTATTATCCCCTCTTTTATGAAGTAGCAGGATTATTGACTAATCCCAGCTTTCAGTAAAAATTCCATGATCAAAAAGCACATTCAAGAATTTGACAAAATGCGGAGCAATTTTTATGGCAGAATATTTCCGGATTTCACCGATAATACAATCAGCTCCTGCAGCTTTCTTATTTTTAAGCTTATTAATTGCAAACAGAACTTCTTGTTCTGTAATAGGAGAATTGACCCAGAAATTAGAATCAGAATCATCATGACTAGCATCATTACTCTCTTCCCCCTTCAGCATCAACAAAATCCTTATCAAGCAGGTTTTTCAAATACTCGAACCATTCATCCACAGAAATCTGATTTTGGGCAGCACTTCGCCTTGGCATTGCATTATGTACATTGTCCCAATAAGCCCTTTGCTGTCCAATACTTCCAACCATATGATCACATAGCATTTCATTGTACATTTTCTTTTTACGTTTTAATAAATTCTTAAACTCCCTTCTCAACTTAAAGTAAATGTGTCTATCATTTTCATCCAGAGTACGACAGTACTTGCGTAATGCCTTTCGAACTTGTATACGCATTTCATTACATTCTCTATCAAACCAGTCATGAAATTTCCTCTTCCCATTTATCCTCATTTTCTTTTTCGTGCATTCCGCTACTTTCATCATACATGCATTACAGTTTAAAAGAGCTAAATCAATATCTACATCAATCAAAGCAATGGCTTTGTCTAATTCTACACGTGTATTTTCTTCCATCAACCTTTCATGAAATGTACCAGTCTTTTCATCATTCCAAACAAACCTATCTACTGTAGTACAATAAGATTCATCCGAATTGTTAGCATGCACTTTTGGAACAAATACAGTAAACAACACGGGTAAGAGAGAGTGAGATTCAATACGCTGCAAGACATCTAATTGACAGTCATCGGAAATAAGGGAAAACAAGTCATTAGATTACATTACATTGCATGATTATTGCTTTAGATCCAGCGAACTCTTCCGAGCCAAATCAGGACCGGACAACCCCCGATCCGCATAAAAGATCTGCTGAAACAACCCTAGTGGTAAAACTGAATGCTCTCCACCAGCCAGTCACTTTACAATAAAGACATCCCACGCAGGGGACGATGAGGCTATACTCTTAATTTATCGAACCACCGTTTACAAAAAACAAAATAGAATACAAACTCCATTATACATTATCAACAAAACACATACATATAAAATGCCTACATTGCTAAATAATAACATCATAGGAAGCCCTAGTGACCACCTGGCAGAAAGCGTCCAATATTCCCAAGCTGATCCAACAGACCTCACACACAATTTAATAAGGAGTTTTGTCCCGGAAGAGTTTTCAAGAAAAAAGGTAGGTGACTGGTCTGGCGAAGAAGAAGATAGTATAGCAGACTGATAGAACAGAGCAGGAATGAGAAAGAGCAAATGAGAAAGACAGAGACAATGGGAATTTAAAGCACTAAATTTCCAGAAAGTGGGGATACTATTTATACTGAAACCCCCGGCACCCCAACGAGGGTAGTCATTAGATAACAAAAAATAATCGATAATACTACTACCTGTATCACATAAGAATGTGTAGTGACCATCGAGAGAGAGAGAGAGAGAGAGAGAGAGAGAGAGAGAGAGAGAGAGAGAGAGAGAGAGAGAGAATAGCCCCTGTGCATCGATGAATGTAACTTTTAGAAACCGCAGAAGAGGAGGAGGGGTCATGAGTCGGTATTACTCATTTGATCAACCAAAATATGAATGGGCGAATTTGTTGTAAGTCACGGTTTTCACAATCATCCACCGTGTGCTTGGTGTGTATTTGTAGGCCTAGTTCACCAGTGTTGCTAATGTTGTTGTCGTTGTTCCTGCACATTTCACATTTCAACTGCGGTTTCATTATCTCTAGTCGGAAGGGTGTCGATAAACAGGGTCATGGGAGAATGAACAGCACGAACCTGATTACTGAGTAGTTCAGCACGCCATTTATCCCTAGATATCTGTTATGGTGGTGTGTACCGCAACTGGGCAGTCATCGTCGCTGTCCCCGTGTTGGTTTGTTGTGCTGATGAGAAGCGAAGAATGACGACTGCATTTTTTAAACAAAATGTTTTATTCAAAGAAAGCACATAATGACAAACAAACCATGCTTTAGAGAATAGACAACTAGCGAGCTTATATAAGCCCATCCTGTGTAAATACATTCAACATAATTAAGGGGCAGGCAATGAATAATGACATATAAATGACACAAATACACAAATGTTTAGTGAATAATTTAAATGGAATAACCGGTAACAATTATTTACATCCGATTGAAAATAAAGAAGAATATAGTTTTTAAATGGAAATCAAAATGGAGATTTAAAAAAAAATAAAGGGACATTTTTGAACAAATAATTTGAGGAGTTTGAGCTGGACACCGTGGAGGCTTGCGCGACAATGCTGAGAATTTCACTTAACGAAAACGCCTTGCCTGTTTGATAAACTGTTGAGTGGTGCTGAAGAGAATTTGATTACCTAGTAAAGGTTTGGTTTCTTTACGAAAAGTTAGGCAACGTCATTTGTCCTCGCCTGAGGGTAATGGTAGTGCTTACTCTGACGTTAGTATAATGCCCCATTGAAGGAGAAAATGTTCGACAGTTTATTTTTGAAAGCCACATGAGCACGAGGGGTTGATAGTTAATGCCAAGTGAACGGACTGTGATTGAGGTCACCTTTTTTTTATGAGTCGACGGTGGTCCGTTCTTGCCCGTTTCCAAATTGCAAGTTAGTGTCGCCTTTGTGGAACGTTTAAAGCTCCTACTGATGTGGTTTGCTGTATGCTCTCTGGTAGAGAATTTCACAGCACAATGGTTGATAAAAAGGAGATGTGGAATATTTCAGACGGTATGGACACCTCTACCGTCAATTTTTAACCGACGTGAGAGGATTCTTCTGACACCACGTCAGTGCACCTTCCAACGCTGAGGGAAGCCCTCCAACTGGCATGTTGACTGTGTATTTTTGATAGAAATCAGTTGACTGGCCGGAGAAGTCAAAATTCATCAATCGTAGTTCTCGACAAGGGCTAAAGCCCTAGTGTGTGTGTGCGTGTTAATTGGTTAGTTATTCATTGCTTACAGGGTCCAGGGGACTGCAAAGAGCCGAACCAGGACCACAAAATCAAGTCCACAACTTCGCTGAATGAGGACTCACCCCTGATCCGCATAAAAGATCTGCCGAAACAACCCTAGTGGTAACACTAAAGGCACTCCACCAGCCGGTCACTTTACAATAAAGACATCCCACGCAGGGGACGCTGAGGCTATATTCTAATTTATCGACTTCCCCTCCCCCCCCTTCCGTTTACAAAAACAAAATAGAATACAAACATCAGTATAAAATATCAACAAAACACATACATGTAAAATGCCTACATTGCCAAATAATAACATCATAGAAAGCCCCAGTGACCACTTGGCAGAAAGCGTCCAATATTCCCAAGCTGATCCACCAGACCTCATACACAAATGAGGAGTTTTGTCCAGGAAGAGTTTTCCAAAAAAAAAGGTAATGACTGGTCTAGCGAAGAAGAAGATAGTACAGTAGATTGATAGAACAGAGTACGAATGGGAAAGAACAACGGAGAAAGACAGCGACTATCCTATCCTATCATATCCCGTAATTCGGAGGTCGCAGGGGCACCACAGATGCTCGTTTAACCAGTGTACTCCATCTTTCCCTGTCCTCAGCAACCCTGAATGTTTCGCTCAGTGTCAAACCAGTTCATTCTCGAATGTTGTCCTCCCACCTCTTTTTCGGTCTCCCTCTTCTTCTACCTCCTTGCATTGTGCCTTGCAGGATGGTCTTTGCAAGACCTGATGATCTGGTGACGTGGCCATACTATCGGAGTTTCTGTTGTTTTTTTCATCACTGTGAGCAGGTCATCGTGTTGTCCAATGGCTTGTGTGATGGTCTGTCGGACTTCGTCGTTGGTGATGTGCTGGGTATAGTAAATGCCCAGAAGTCTTCTGTAGCGCCTCATCTCCATGCTTTGTATCACCGTTGGAGATCTGCTGTGAGAGTCCATGTTTCGCAAGCATATAAGAAGATGGAGATGACGAGGGAGCGCAGCAGCCTTACCTTGGAATGTAGACTGATGGTCCTGTCTTTTCAAATTGGCCTCAACCTCTCCAGGGCAGCAGTTGTTTGTGCGATCCTGGAGAGGACTTCCTGTCGGAACCCATTGTCTGATACAATGGCTCCTAAATATTTGAAGCTATGCACTATGTAGAGGGATTGGCCTTGGACTTTGATGTCCATGTTGATGCCATTGGTGTTGTTGATCATCATTTTGGTCTTCTCTGCACTTGTTTCCATTCCATAGGCTCTGGAGGTGGTGTGAAGCCTCTGTACCAGATGTTCAAGTTCTTGTTCCTCTTCAGCCAATTCATCAAGGTCATCCGCAAAACGGAGGTTGGAGATTGCTCCAACCCCAATGCTGACTGTGCCTTTGTGATCTGCAAGGGCATCTAACATGATGCGCTCTAGGAAGATGTTGAAGAGTGTTGGAGAGAGTAGGCATCCCTGACGCACACCGATTGTTGTTCTGAACCAGTTTCCGATGGCGTTGTTGTGGAGGACTGCACTGGTAGCCATGTCATACAGGCTTTTGATGACTTCAATAATTTCAGGGCTGATGTTGTACGCTCTCATGGTTGCCCACAGAGCTGCATGCCAGACTCGGTCAAACGCCTTTTTGAAGTCTACGAACACAGGATATAGACGTTGTTGGTGCTGTAGGTATTTCTCGCAGATTATTCTGAGGTTGAAAATCTGCTCAGTGGTACTTCGCCCTGCCCTGAATCCTGCTTGCTCTTAGCCACCGACAGTGGGAATTTAAAGCACTAAATTTCCAGAATGCGGCATTACTATTTATACTGAAACCCCCTTGGCACCCCCACCGGTGTGTGCACGCGTGCGTATATGTGTGTTTTTATGTGAGTATGCTTGTGTTTGTGTGTGTGCATGTGCGTTAATATGCTGCTGTTGTATACTATAAGCGACAGGGTAAATTTCCACTGCATTGTGGGGTGGGGGTGGGGGAGGGGGGAATAACGATTTGTTGTTGTTATTTAGATTAAAATCCCCGGACACGGTAGAGTATAGGGGACGGTGTATACGAAGTTTGGTAAATTTAGGATCGAAGGTTCTCTTGGAGCAGCAAGAACTGTAAATGCAGCCGCGCAAAAGGAGAAGGGTTCGTCTCAGTGAATTAAGACTGATAGGAGATGTGGCGATGAACCAGTAGGATGTGCGAGATAATAGGGGCGAAGGCGAGCGCCAGCGCCGCCTTTTAGATGAGAAAGGGAGAGGCAGCCAGGGCTTAGAGCAGCTAGCAGCAAAGCGGCACGGCGCCTTGCGACGATCCGCCGCCGGTACTCGGTCCAAGGAACCCCAAATGGAATAGAAAATGAAGTTTAAAGGTTGGGGTTGAGTATCGTCTCGGGACCTCCCCAGTCCGCAGTAGCAACGCCAATCCGAGGACTCCTAGGCCAACAGCGGTCCCCTCTATCGCCAAGCGAAGGCTACCTCGGCATTCCCAAGCAGTAGCGGCTGGGGTCTGAACGCATCTTATGAGCAGATGCGAGCTGAGCCTACGTGGTGACCGCCGCAGTGGTAAATGCAGGTCGGCATAACATCTCTACGAGTGGTGAATGTGTCTTCCTGGCACAGTCTCCCAGGCTGTGTGATACTGATTTCCTGACTTGACTTATCTTTAACGCTGGGGGATCAATTTAGTGCGGGGGTTTAAAATAGTCCGTTACAATCGGTTAATCTCTAATAAGACTATTACATGTTAGACTAACTGCATAGGCTACATGCAATCCTAGTTTTCCCCCCGACTGAACTGAACAAACATGGTCGCACACATAGAGGACATTCTACCTCGTTTCAAAAATAGGTGTGGCTAGGGAAGTAAAGTCCACTGAAAAGCGCATCTGCACAAACCACCACTCACATGAAATTAAATACAAGTTTTTCATTAGCACAGTCATAATGCGTGCCATGCATATCTGCGCAGATACGCAAGCACACACACACTAACACACACACAAACACACACACAGAGACTCACACAAGAACAAAATAGACGATGCAGAGAAAAACATACAGACTAGAAAGACCGATTTTAACAGCCAGCCAGAGCGAGAGAGAGAGAGAGAGAGAGAGAGAGAGAGAGAGAGAGAGAGAGAGAGAGAGAGAGAGAGACTTTGACTTGACTTGACTTTTGACACTGTTTTTATTAGGCCTCCGGCCCATACAGTTTGGGGAAGGGGTTTACAATGGGAAGAATACACATAAATCAACACACACACACTCATACACACACATGCATACACAATAATTTTAAGCTTACAGCTTATTCTTAAAGTTAGTCCTCGTTTCAGGCACCCACTCAAGCATAATACATTTATACAATCAATTAAACCTGCCACATGTTACATATATAAAAGTAAAACTATAATAATTTCAAAACAAGAACTTTAAACATATATAACCGTCATCTGTACAATATAATATTATACCATTATAATATTATGGTGACCTGTGGGTGAAAAAATTATGAATTTAAAAAAAGATTAAAAAGCATTAATTTAAATGATTTGATTGTTTTGTTTTGTATAATGCTCGGAGGAAGTTCATTCCATAAAGACGGTGCTCTGAACCCAAAACTAGTTTTATATAGATCAATTCTTGGTTTAGGTAAGAGATAATTTTGGGAATGGTATATATTTGATGATTTAGTTAAAAATCGGGTTAGATAGTTTGGTGCAATATTGTTGTGAACTTTAAACATATTTATCAGTACAACTTATGTTAATCTGATGAATAAAATTTGATACAACAACAAAAACATAAGCATGATCATATTATATTGAAATTGTTTATTAAGAGGTAAAATGTTTAATTTTATAATTTTTTCATCTGTTGAAATAGTTGTACAGTTCTAAATTAATTTTATTGCCCATCGATGCAATGAATTTATTTTTTGTATTTGATTATGACTAGCAGCACTCCACACAGTGGAAGCATTGTTAATATGCGAAAGACAGTGTGCATGGAAGAACACTTTCCTGGCATATTCAGGAACAAAACATCGTAGTTTTGAAAGCAAAAACGTACTTTGGGAAAGGCGTTTACATATTTGATTAATGTGTTTATCCCATTTGAATTCTGAATCAATAGTAACTCCATGTACACGATGGTCTGTTACTTGGTGGACACAAGTGTTATCTATTGTAATATGCAATTGTAAAGGCTGTAATTGATGTTTTTGTCTTGATGTGATTATCATGCACTCTGTTTTTTTTAGGATGAAAAACCATTTGATTAGTTAGACACCAGTTTATCACATCATTTAAACTATTTTGTAAAAATGTTTGTGTGGACGTAATGTCTTTCCCAGAATAATGTATTGTACTGTCATCTGCAAACAAATCACAGATTACATTATTATCTGATATTTGGAGGTGGAGATTGTTTATAGATACAAAATAGAAGAGGGCCCAGTATCGAGCCTTGAGGAACGCCACATTTTACTGTACCTTTTGCTGAGTAATGGCCATTTACTAACACTGTCTGCTCTCTATCACTTAAGTAAAATTGGAAAAAATTGACAGTTGCAGAATTGTTCAGATACACAGGTAATTTACTGATCAATACGTAATGATTAACCATATCAAAAGCATGTGTAAAGTCTAGAAAAACTGCACCAGTAATTTCATTCTTATTAATTGCAGAGAGCCAAGTATCACATAATCTAACCAAAGCAGTATGGCACGAATGATTTTTACGAAAACCAGATTGGAATGGATGAAAAAGAGCATGTTTCTCATGAGAGAGACAGAGAGAGAGAGAGAGAGAGAGAGAGAGAGACAGAGAGAGAGAGACAGGGACAGAGACAAAGACAGAGAAGTATAAAGAGATAGGCTACCAACTGCACTCGAGCATTTTACATTTTATTTTCAACAAAAGTTTATTGAACGAAAGTAAACATCGAGCTTTGAAATAAAAGGGAATAATGGAGTTCTTCCCGATACAGAAATAGATTACCGATAATGGGACCGGGAACGCATGCTATTGTTTGCCTTAATGATAATCCTTCAATATCAAGCAGTTGCGTCAATGTCTGAAGCAGCACCTTTCTCGTAAAGTAGAAACAGCCTATACTTTACAGACAACGGTCCGACAGAAACAGACCATGCAGTAATTAAATCAATAAATAATATCCAATCGATAGTCCCGCTTTGGGCACAATTCATTGATTGCGGCTCGTGGTTCCCGCTATGTGTTTAGGACACGAAATTTGACGGGACCCGTTACTTTTGCATAGTGCACAATGATCTGTTAGCGCATGGTCTCTAACATAGCATAGTTTCGTGCGTGTAATAAATAAATATATCTTTTTTTAAATGTCTCTATATTGTTTTTCATAATTTTCTCTTTGGTGTATCTCCTTTTTTTTTAAATATATCTTTATATTTATAATATAGATCTCTCTATCCCTCTATCCATCAATATATAGATATAGATAAAATATATAAAACAAATCTCTCTCTCTCTCTCTCTCTCTCTCTCTCTCTCTCTCTCTCTCTCTATATATATATATATATATATATATATATATATATATATATATATATATATATATATATATAAGGCCACCAAAGTGAAAATTATGAAAAACAATAAAGAGAAAATTATGGAAAACAATATATAAAAACAATATAGAGAAAATCATATCTATTGTTTTTCATAATTTTCTCTTTGGTACATCCCTTTTTTAATTTATTTATAATATTCGTTTAATAATAATTTATTGTAATCGTAATAATTTTTCTTTTTGGTGTGTAAATAGCGTGAGAATTGCGTTTTGGACCGAATGTTTTTAGGGAAAAGCTCTATATTTTATTATTATTGTACGAGTGCGCGCGCACGCGTGGGTGTTGGTGTGTTGCCATGAATTAGAGTGCTAGATAGATTACTTTGTAATGTGAAACTGTGAAATCCATATTACATTCACGTTGTGTATTAAGGCTCCTTTGTTACTTGTAGTATGTTTAAATTTTGTTGTTCTTAAAATGTTTGTATTGTTGTTTGTACCGTAATGTTAATGACTGTGTACGTCCCACATGAATGTCCTGTGTTTTTATGGTGACAATAATGACAATTATAATTTGATAACATACAATTAAGTTTAGAAGCAATGGGCCGACAGAAACAGAAAACGCAGTAGTCAAAGTAGTAGTAGTAGTAGTAGTAGTAGTAGTAGTAATAGTAGTAGTAGTAGTAGTACTAATAGTAGTAGTAGCCTAGTTGCAGCAGTAGTAGTAGTAGTAGTAGTAGTACTAATAGTAGTAGTAGCTGTAGTAGTAGTAGTAGTAGTAGTAGTAGTAGTAGTAGTAGTAGTAGTAGTAGTAGTAGTAGTAGTAGTAGTAGTAGTAGAAGTAGGCTAGTAGTTTTTACTGAAAATCGATTGTCTTGCTTTGAGCAAAACTCATTGATTGCAAAATGATTTAGTGAAAACCGAATATAGATATCATACGTTGAAGTCGAGAGTTAGCTCTTATTCAACTAGCGGTAATGGCAAAAATTCCAATTTGGACTAACTGTAACAAATTCTCATAACAGAGCATTTACCAGCTCAATGTGCTGACCCCAAAAAAAGGATCTATCTTTCGCAGCCCAAGACACCAACTTGCAGCATCAAATTGAATGCCAAACGCCCAAGACAACTGAGCAAATGTACGGGAGCACGTCGCCTGCCCTTTTGACAGAGTGATCTGATTCTTTAACGATTTTATTAAACCTATGCCAGACACTCGGCTGCTTTATTTTATCTGATGTTCTGGGCATCTGTAGGTTATCAATTATATTATAATGATCGAGACACACTCAACAGCTCTAGAAACATAGTTTAAAAAAAAATATTTACCAAAAATAAGGTAACATCCTTGAAATTCACGTTTTTGGGAACACGACACCAGCTCTATATGAAGCATGCATTTGACAAAGAAAATATATCTGTTTATCTGACATTTCCAATACTAAAATAACATTAAAAAGGCCATGTAAACACGCATTCAACATTCACCATATCCTTTACAATACTGATAAGGAATGCACGTCCCCTCTGGCAAGTATTCAATTGCACATATCATTGATTCAAAAGTAAAAGGTAAAGAGCCAATATGAAAACGTTTGATTTCAAACCTCAACATCAACAAATTTTGAAAAGGAAATGTTAAATAAATAATTGATTGAATGATCAAAACTCAAAATGGAGGATCGAGTTGTTTTTAAAATTGTAGATGTCCTGCACGTTTGCTGGAGGAGCAAAAAGATTCTCCTATTCCCAAGCACAACGTTTGTCCAATATGGATTTATCAATATTAGGCACGTCACATTGCGCTTTACAACAATAAATTGCTAAGTTATATGTATCACAGGGGCAAACACAAAACAAGGCACCATAAGCTTACTTCACCGATATAACACACATGCACACGTACTACACACACACACTCACACACACAACTTTGCATAGTATTGTTCACAGCAGTGATAAAATTGCACAACCTTTATCCGTGGATGTAGGGATCAACTTCGAGAATGCAAATACACTTAAAACGAGAGTAGGCAACTGTATGCAAATAGGCTTACACTTAACAACCCCAACTTGTGATCAAATGCTGTCATTGTACCTGTACTTCGTACAGTAGTTATATTCGTTAATTAGATATGTTTAATATATCCCTCTCCTCTCCTCTCTAAGCTTCCCCTCCATTCACACCCCCACCCCACAGAATCTTCTTCCCCAGTCCCACACCACTCCATACAAAAATACATAAATTTATCTGCCTCCTGCCGTTCACAGAAATAACACAAAAAACAGTGGCACTTTGCATAATTTTGTTCCGTTCAAGTCTAGTCTAATCAGTACCGTTTTATATTTATTCACTATATTCCTCTCTATTCGGTTCTGTTACATGTACCAGCTTTACTAAATGATATCTTTAATATACTTTCGATGCTTGGTGTTTCTAATCTTGACTTAATTAGTTAATTACTATTAAATTAATATAATTTAATTTAATTTCAAATAATGTATTTATTTCGATGTATTTATTTATTTTGTCGTTTATTTGAAAAATCATCCTATCTGCATTTACTTTTTCATTTTTATGAAGACAATCGCCCTACATCTTGAAATATTCGCCTATATTGAATTTGACGATTTAATGCATAAACGGCCTCTGGCCCATTGCATACACACGTGCAAACATGCACGGCCATACTCACTTTCACTATATCATAGTCACTGTTTCACTATATTGTGTAAATGAGAGATTCGCCATGCATGATGTCATCACTCCATGGGTATCCACTCTGGGGGAAACATGTCGCTAACTTTCACCTGTTTCGCATAATCCGTACCGTTACGCCCTGGATACTGGTAATAAATGACTTGACCTCCACTTAGCCAGCCTACCCACCAGCCGTAAGTCCCCGTGGACATGATGACGTGATCACAACTTGCCAAAACTAGTAGATCTATAACAGCGTCGGCGGTAGTGACGTCACGACACACTGCTTGGAAGGGAAGAAAACTGGTCCCATTAGTGTTGGCGTCAGCGTTCTGTATTGCTAAACTGTCATTACTTGCAGACTCGGTCTCATTCCCTTTGTCCACAGTTTTATTGACTAGATTTTGGTCGTCTGTGGTTTGCGACGCAACGCTATGCGGCGCCTGTGGAGTTTGTAGTTTTAGGTCTACACTATTTGACCAGGCTCCGCCACACAGAGGTAGAATGTCGGTTTTCACGAAACCCGCATCGTCTGTACCAATGAGGAACACCACATTAGGGAACCTACTAACAAACCATTCCATGGAACGCCGGTAGTAATCTACTGACGCCACGCTGTACCCGTAGTTGATAAATTGGGGATTGTTGGCGATATCTCCGTGACGAACGTGCATGCCGACGTACGTAACATTGACGCCATTGGACAGCGACGTGTTAGGCACCTTCTCATACGTGTCTCGGATCGCCTGCATGGCGCGCTTGACCTAAGTAAAAAAAAAAAGAAAGAAAAATACATTAACAATCAACCAGTCGATTTATCAATCAACCAGTCGATTTATCAATCAATCGGTCAGACTAGTCACCAAAGAGTTTAGTGTATGTTCTGTGTGTGTGTGTGTATTTTTTTCCCTCCATTCTCTCATCTATGATCTATAATGTATAACTCAATCACCACACCCACACCCACACATACGCCTATATATACTGGATTAATAGTAGGTGATTTTTTTTTACAAAAATTTTAATAAATTGTGAAAGGCCTACTGCGGTCTATAGACAATAAGAACATGAGTTGAGGCTATAAAAGCAAACTCGGAACAAAAATGTAAAACAAAGGAGGCTGGACGCAAAATGGAGAGGCTAGGGAGGAGGGGGGGGGGGGGGGGGGAGGGAGGAGGCTATAGGATAAACTTATAGGATATAAAGCAAGTTTTTTTCAAATGAGCGATCTGTAGAGAGAGAGAGAGAGAGAGAGAGAGAGAGAGAGAGAGAGAGAGAGAGAGAGAGAGAGAGAGAGAGAGGGGGGATAAGTGGGTTAATGATGGATAACATAGCAAGATCCGCACAAGAGACAATATCGTCATAGGAATCTGGAATGTCAGGAAGTGCGGAGCGAAAATCAGAAGAACTGGCACACGAGCTGGACCACTATTGATGGAACGTTTTAGGTTACAGCGAAATGCGCTGGAAAGGCCTAGGTGAAACAAAGATCAACAAAGGCCACAAGCTTTATTTCAGCGGGAGGGATGGCAGGCACGAACATGGCGTTGGATTCTTGGCCCACAAAGACATTTTGACCACTGTAACGGATTGCCGCCCAGTCTTCAGTCGACTCATTACCAACGGTTTGAGAGCAGCCGCTTTCAACATCACCATCATCCAGGCCTACTTCCCAAAATCAGACTATAACCACAGTGAAGTATAGAATTTCTATGAACAATTGCAGGTTGTCCTTGACCAAGTGCCGATGAAGCATATAGTCATAGTGCAATGCGACTGAATGCCAAGGTTGCCTAAGATGCGTACCACACCCGGGAAGACATGTGGACCCCACGGCAACAACGAGACAAATGAAAGAGGTCTGAGACTCTTGGAATTTGCCAGATACAACAATCTGATACTTGAAAAACGCTTGGTCCCCATAAAAAATCCAGACGATGGACTTGTCACAGTCCCAGCGGGGAGCATCACAACCAGATTGACTACATCATGGTAAAAAAACCGCGTCAGATCAAGCGTCAACATTGCAAGACACGCACTTTTCCAAGAGCAGATATCGGAGGTGACCACAATCTCGTGATGTCATTCCGGCTCCCCTTGAAGAGAGTAAAAAAAGCAAAGTATGCCAGCCTGAAGTTCGACCTGGATAAACTGCACGACCTGGAGGTGGCAGAAATATTTCAAGCCACAAGTGGAGAGAAATTTGCACCATTGCTCATTTTGGGAGCTGGTGAAGTAGAGTCAACACCATGATCAACTCAGCAGTGACAGATGCCGCCACTGAGATCCTTGGCAAGAACCTCCAAAACAAGAAACCGTGTGTCACACCTTAACTTTTTAACCTGTGTGCTAAACGAAGAGAAATGAAAAGGAAAAAAAGGAAAAAGAACACATCACAGGGAGCTAATGCTTACCGAAAAAGCAATCAGAGTGACATCCGAAAGGCTTGAGAAAAGGAGAACTGGATGGAAGATCAATGGCAGGAAATAGAGAACAACTTCAACAAGAACAAGAAGATCTACCAGACTGTGAAGCGGCTAATAAGGGTTAAACAGCCCAAGGTCTCTACGATCCAAAGCAAGTCTTGTTTGTGCTTTACAGAAGAACACGTCTTGGACAGATGGACAGAGTACTGCTCTGACCTTTACAATCACACACCCAATGAAGACCCATCAGTTCTAGCAGAACACAGAAGAAGAAACCCTCTCAATTTTCCGAGAAAATGTCGAGGCAGCATTGCAATCGCTGAAGAAGGCGAAATCAGCAGGAGTGGACACTATACCCGCAGAATTGTTTCAAACATGAGGAAAAGCGATGATTGACGCTCTCGTCATTATCTATAAAAAGATCTGGCAGAGTGGGGAGTGTCCTAAACCATTGACCTAGTCACTTGTCATCACTCTTCCCAAAAAGGGTAATCTTCAGGAGTGTCAAAACTACCGCACCATCAGCCTCAACAGCCAAACCAGCAAAGTCCTCCTGAAAATAACACTTAACAGGTTGGAACCCCAAGCTGAACAAACCACAGCTGAAGAACAAGCAAAATTCAGGGCAGGGCGAAGTACCACTGAGCAGATTTTCAACCTCAGAATAATCTTCGAGAAATACCTACATAATAAACAACATCTATATCATGTGTTTGTCGACTTCAGGAAAGTGTTTGACCGAATCTGGCTTGCTGCTCTGTGGGCAACTATCAGTGTACAACATAAGCCCGAACATTTTTGAAGTCATCAAAAGCCTGTATGACAAGGCTACCTACCAGTGCAGTCCTCCACAACAGTGCCATCGGAAACTGGTTCAGAGCAACAATCAGCGTGCGTCAATGATGCCTACTCTCCCCAACACACTTCAACATCTTTCTGGAGCGCATCATGTCAGATGCCCTTGCAGATTACAAAGGCACAGACATCATAGTGGTTAGAGCAATCTCCAACCTCCATTTTGCGGATGACATTGATGGATTGGCTGGAGAGGAACATTGGACAATATAACGCTCTAGTTTGAATATTACTCCTAAAGTGTATGTGAGTGTTAACCTTTATTCAACGGATGAGTTTTAGTTTCCTCGGTGACAGAGACAATTGTGAGAACGTCAACGCTGATTTTTGTGCTTTGATTTTAATTTTGAGTCCATTATTTGATCGCCGTGATAGCACACCTTTTACATGCTAAGTGTGTGTAATAACTTTTTATTCAAAGCTCCAGCACTTTTTATCCCTGTAAACAATTCAAAGCACCATCGCCTTTTATCTCCCTAAAATATTATTTGTAGTGTTGTATACGAGTATTCAATTATTGTACCACCTAGTCATTTAAAGATGGACTCCGCATTGGTAATATGAACAACTATCATGCAATCACCAACACACACGAAATATCATCCATTCTTAATAATTACAACACATCATTTCATGTTTTTTGTTTCTCTGAATCATGGTTACTTGACACAAGTCGTATGAGTCAGAAATAGCCATGTCTGGTTATTCTTATTACACCATTACAGAGATAAAGATTATGCAACAAGGGTTATTAGTTTATATGAGCGAAACAATGACATACAAGAGTCTTTATCAGCATCATGTAGAATTTATCTGACAATGAAATTGACATAAAATATCTAGCTCCTATTATCATTGAATTTTTATACAGCTGAGGTTCGAGAACATTTGGAAAGAACGTATGGGAATCATTTAAAAATTTATACAGACGGATCTGTGTCTGAAACTTTACTTGCTGGTACCGGTTTTACCATTCCTGATCTAAAAATAAAAAAATCGTATTATGTTGGTAAGAATGTATCAATTTTCACAGCGGAATTGAGTGCCATTTTAATGGCTTTGGACACTATTAGCAACACCTCTATTGCCTTTTATAACATAGTTTTATGTGTTGATTCTAAAGCTGTTCTCAAAGCCCTTCAAAATTGGTATTGTAAAACTAGATCAGACATTATTTTCGATATTAGATTATTAATTCATGCTATTATGTCAAATGGTGTAGGAATTTCTTTTTGTTGGGTTCCTTCATATTGTGGCATTTATTTTAATGAAGTTGTGGATACTTTAGCAAAGGAAGGGTCATTCTCTGTAAGTGACAACAACATTGTTAGACCATCTGCATCAAAACTCATTTCGTTGGTAGTAAGATCAATGTACTCCACCTTATCACAAAGTACTGGAATAGATCATTACTCATGTTCTAGAAACTTGTGTAGAATAATCAATAAGTTAAGAGTCAACTCATGGAATACTAAATTTTTAGCTGATGCTATGTGTCCATGTTCTCAACCAATTTCCGTTGAACATCTGTTAAAAACTTGCCCCATATTAACTTCACAATATTTAAACAAAAATATTAAAACAAGTGAACATTCCACTGTTGAACTGCTGCAGTATCCAACAATTATTACCATAGCACAAATTATTAGCCAGTCTCCAGTGAGCAAATTTTTGTGATTATTTTGTCTGATCCTTGGATGTGCTTTTTGCATTTTGCGTGTGATTGTGTGTATGCTTGCGTGTATGGTCTAATATCACAAACTGTGAATAGACGTTAAATAAAATTATTGATTGATTGAATTTTTATACAGACATCCAGCTGTTACGTTGAAACGCGCATGATGGTGCGTGTGAAATGCGCACGATATTATGTGTGAAGCGCGCGCGATAGATCTGTTCGTTTTATTTTGCAAAGCATGCAATAATAGAGTGTATTTACCTTTGAGTTGAGTTTGCATTGTTGTTAGAAGCAGCTTTGTATAACGTTGATAATTTTCGTTAGTCGATATTATTGGAGAATTCTCAAGATCTGCTTGTTTACTATCGATCGAAGTTTCGGGATATTTGAGAACATTCTTTTGACAGAAAGGAAGGTTGTATGACGTAAAACAGTGATGACGAAGTTAATTCTGATTGGTTGTAACGCGTCATTCTAGAACGTCCTGAGGTTATCTCGAGTGGAGAGAAAAAATATATAATGGACACACTGTGTTGTGAAAGAGTGAGAGTGAAAAGGTGATTGTATGCAGTTGTTGATGAACGCTGAATAAAGTTTGAAAACTTTATACGACTCCGTGCCTTGTGGCTGTTTGAACGGGTTGCGTGGATAAACGAATCTGGGCTACACTCATCAGTACTTCAGCATTGGGGCTGAATCAACTACTGATAGAAAAACACCAACATCGAACGAGTGTAACACCAGCTAAACATGTGGACTAGTTTAATCACTTCAATACTGTGATTGATGCCGTGTTATTAGAATCCAACGAGTTTAGACTAGTTTAATCACTTCAATTCTGTGTTGCCATGCTATTAGAATCCAAAGTTATTTTTTTATATTGGTTGATTTTAATACTTTTGTCTTTAAATGTGCTTTTACATTTAACTTATAATGATCTACGCTTGTGTATATTCGTTGTTTGAGATAATCAGATGTGTTGTTTTGTATCTATGTCCCAGGAGGTCTTTGTTTCTTCAAGGCTTTATCTTCCTCTAAATCTAAATCTCTGTTCCTTCCATAGGTTTTCGGTTCTATGATTTCTCAGAGATCAGCAATTAAATCTGCCAAATGTAAAGATCACAATACACGTTTGTTTCATGCAAATGCAGTACTACTTATACTAGTTACCAGCAATATTCATTAGCGAGTTACCTTTCAATTACCTGAATAATTACTTACCTTCACATAGTACTGTTTTATATGTCTCTCTGTTAGCGTTGTATAACAACTGTTATCAAAATACACTTTACGTTCATAACAGTGGAGCTAAATTATAGCATATTCTGCATAAATAACTTGATACTTGCCTTAATTTAAAAATCGATTTTTTTTTTCAAATATCGGTTATATTCAAACTCTTTTGCAAGACTCTTCTTGCTTTTCTACGTCATTTTGCTTATTATAGTCGTTGATTATTTCAGATCCGTTATTAGAAGTCCACTTGGCATCTTGCACACAAAATCAGTGAACCATTTCAAGGCAAAATAACCTGACGGACTATAAACCTGACAAACTATACATTTTTTGCTCTGCATAATAAAGTGGGTATATGACCTTCACAATCTCTTTACAGGGGAGAAAATGTTTTTACTGGAAAGCTACTGCACTTTACTGTGCAAGGGAGTTTTCCCGATTGTGGGCAGTTTTGTTGACCTCATAGTTTAATTTTATTTTACTCGATCGTATCTCTTTTACTCCTTGGGATGAGAGTATAAACTGAGGTCTGTGCACGCATGCATTCTATCACATGAACTTTAAAGATCCTGACGCTCATGTCCTAGACGGGTGAGTGCCGGCTACACAAATACACCCAGACCGCACTAGGTCCATTCTCTCTGTCATCGGTCGCCCAGGATTGTCCTCGATCGTCTGGGCGTTAGACTGCGCACAAAGGCTGAAAATGGGAGTCTCGGGCGGCTTGAGTTAGATCCTGTATCGCCTGGCTATCCATTACGCCGTGATTCAACTGGTTGGTAAAATAAAGAATAATAAATCCTGCGGTTTTGATTGTATTTTGAATTAATTTTTAAAATCACGTTCTCCTAATTAGTTCGTTATTCTCTGCTTACAGGGTCCAGCGGACTGCAAAGAGCCGAATCAGGACCACAAAATCAAGTCCACACCTTGGCTAAATGAGGACTCACCCCTAATCCGCATAAAACATCTGATCTTCTTCTAAGCTGTGGGATACTATTACTATGTTATTTAATCTTGTTCTAAGAAGTGGCACAATACCTGAAGACTGGCTTAATCAGCGTACTCCATCTTTCTCTATCCTCAGCAACCTTGATGGCTTCGCTCAGTGTCAAGCCAGTCCACTCTCGAATGTTGTCCTCTCACATCTTTTTTTGTCTCCGTCTTCTTCAGCCTTATTGCACCGTGCCTTGCAGGATGGTCTTTGCAAGGCCTGATGCTCTGATGTCCATGTTTCGAAAGCGTATATGAAGATGGGGATTACAAGGGAGCGCAGCAACCTTACCTTGGAGTATAGACTGATGGTTCCTGTCTTTCCAAATGGACTTCAACCTTGTCAGGGCAGCAGTTGTTTGTGCGATCCTGGAGAGGACTTCCTGTCAGGACCCACTGTCTGATACATTGGCTCATAAATATTTGAAGCTATGCATTGTGTTGAGGGATATTGGACTTTAATGTCCGTGTTGATGCCATTGGTGTTGTTGGTCATCATTTTGGTCCTTTCTGCACATATTTCCATTCCAAAGACTCTCGAGGTGGTGTCAAGCTCTTTTTCCTTTCGAACCAACCCATCAATTTCATCCGGTAAACGGAGGTTGGAGCTTGCTCTACCCCGCATGCGGACTGTGCCCTCGTAAGCTGCATGATGCGCTCTTAAAAGATGTTGAGTATCGGAGAGAATAAGCTTCCTTGACGCATGCCTATTGTTGTCCTGAACCAGTTTCCGTATGGCGCTGTTGTGGAGGATTGCACGGGTAATCTTGTCATACTGGCTTTTGACGAATTCAATAATGTTAGGGTTGTACACTTTCATGGTTGCCCACAGAGCTGCATGCCAAACTCGGTCAAACGCTTTCTTGAAGTCTACAAACACATGATATAAATGTTGTTGGTGCTGTAGGTATTTATCGCAGATTATTCTGAGGTTGAAAATCTGTTAAGTGATACTTCACCTTGCCATAAATCCTGCTTGTTCTTTACGTTAGCTAAGATTTGTTCAGCTTGGGGTCTCAATCCGTAGAGTATTATTTTCAGGAGGACTTGGTTGGGATGGCTGAAGAGGCTGATGGTGCGGTAATTTTCACACTCCTGAAGATTATCCTAATTTGGAAGAATGATGTCAAGCGACTAGGTCCATGGGTCCAGCGGACTGCAAAGAGCCGAATCAGGACCACAACTTGGTTAAAAGAGGACTCATCGGAGTTTATGTTTCTTCACCACTGTGAGCATGCCATCCGGTTATCCAATGGCTTGTGTGATGGTCTGTTCGGACTTAGTTGTTGGTGATGTGCTGGGTATAGGAAATGCCCAGAAGTCTTATGTAGCACCTCATCTCCATGCTTTGTATTTTTCGATGTAGATCTGCTGTGAGGGTCCATGTTTCGCACGCGTATAGTTATGGAGATGACAAAATAATTATGTGAATTCAATAACATAAAAGAAAATAGCTTGGTGCTTGTCATCCTTCATATAAAAAAAACCACCGAAATATTCTAGAATCTGTTGAGATTAAACTTAATCGCAACTATGATAAACTTTGTGGAATTGCTAGATCAGTTTCAAGCATGGGCACATGGAATAGTAAATCAATGAAAACAAGATATTGTAAAAATGTTGTAAATGTTTATACGGCGAATCTAGTTCTCTGAAACATGTATTTACTTTGTCCATTTTTGCCAACTGATGTTGAGATTATCGATCCCATAAGCTTTGATGTAAGCGTTCGATTAGCAAAAGCTTCGATTCTCCACTGGCTCAGTCAATTTAGTTAGGTATTTTATATGTATGTGCGTATGTGGTGCGAAATATGTGTGACTGGATGCGTACGGCTTATCTCGATGATGACGTTAACAAAACAATCAATCAACCAACCAACCAACTTACAAAATTAAATTAAATCTTTAGCCTATATATAAACAACTCCTCTGTATGTCATGAACTCATTGACTCTGTCACTTCCCTGCCAACCTCATTTTGACCCATTCAAAACCAATCTATAATTCAAAACTCATCCCTTCAGCAACACTCAGTGATCAGGTAGACCTTGCTAGGTGTAATTTTTCTCCCCTTTGAGCAATGTACTTTTTAAAACACTTTTTAAAAATTTACGTGTTAGCAGTGGCAATAACAATGGAACAGAAGTAATATATTTTTGTATACACAATAAAATCCGCGTGGAAAATTATCTGAAACCATACGTTCACTTATTTAAATTTAAACAATACCGCAGAGACCTTTATTTTTATGTAGACAAAGTGTAGTAAACTGAAATCAATCCATGTATAAAAGTATCATCATTTTGAATGAATCTTGATCGACCGTGACAAGTGTATGTACCGTTTTTTACAATACTAATGTATATTACGAAAATTTATAAGATATAAAAAAACACACAAAAAAAACAAACAAGTTTAACAGAGTAAGCAAACAGTTGGACTGAATTTTCCATGCATGCAGGATAATTATGTTTTTGATCTATCATGACCATGAGTAGCAACAACACAGCATGTTTTCAAAACCAAAACACAAAAAAAATTTTTGCCTAAATTTAATACAAGATAACATGTATAATGAAAAAATGTCATTTTTTAACATAATTCGAAAACTTTTTTATAGCCATTAAAGAAAAAATGCCGAATCAACATTTTCAGCTCTTTTTGCATTTTAGGTGACCGGCCGATGGCCTGCTTATCTATTGGACAGAATGTTAATTTAACGCTTTAATAAGTTAGTCCTTGATGTGATCTTTGTAAACAAATAAAAAACAACTCAAATGTAATGTACAATGCTTGACAAATTATTTGTATTTTGAATATCATTCAGGGATAACGCTATTTGTCATCACGGACGACAACTCTTGGCATGTGTTGATCCTACGTGCAGGAATTAAAAACCACTTTTTAAAGTATTTTACGGTCGAATTTCAAATTGTTTTTTGCTTTGACATGGAAATAGTGCATTCTATTATCTGTACACAAAGTTCTAGCGAGAATTCTTCTTATTTAATAACAATTATCACGATAAAACCCATCTTTTCACTTGCCACTTCAGCTATTAGGAAGCGGACGTCTCCTTTTGCATAAAAACCGAAGCTACAGGCTTTCCGTAATAATCATTGGTTAAAATTATTTATTTTTGATAAGTTTTCGCTTAGAAATAGCCCGTAATGTAATACTGACGTTCTCTGGGCACACTTAGGGATAACTCTATTCGTGATCACGGATAACTCTTGGCATGTGTTGTTGCTACCGTGAGTAGCGCACACCAGATGATCGATTCTTGTGCGCATCATTTCAGTTATAGCGCCATGAATGTACTATTTTAATAAACCGTTATAATCACAAGTAGTTTAAAACAAAAACTTGCCAGTCTTGAGAAAGTTCGGGTGAAGTACGAGTACTGAGCAAATCTTCGGTTTGTTCAGGTTGAATCGCGATCTTGTGTCGATCGCAGCCATGTTGCATAGGCCTAAAATCACCTGCCTCGTTCTCGATACGAACAAGTACGGCATTCTGTGCTGATTAAGATATAGAGCTAGTTTGGGCGATCCTAAAATCTTGTTCGCACGCCGACTAAGGCAAAAATCTAAGTTCGGCCGATCTCGGATCGCGACCTAGGGTTCGTCTGATTATAAGACAGGCAGCAAGAAAGAGGAGGTAGGAGGGGCCGGGTAGCTCAGTTGGTAAGAGCGTCTTGCTAGTAACCGAAAGGTCGCTGGTTCGAATCCCGGATTGGTCAACGTGTGATCATATTATTTTCCCCTTTACCAACAACTGGCCCGCTGGTGTCAGTATAAATCGGTCCAGTAGTCACCTATATGCGAAAGTGTCGTGTGACTATAATCTACATACAAACAAGAGGAGGTAGGTACTGCCTTCATGAAGATGGCCCAGAAAGGGGAGATTCCAAACACCTGTCTCCTTAACGACGTTAAGTTTACGGAAAAACATTTGTGTGCTTACTATTTATTAGGGCCAAAAAAATTCCAAATCGATTTTTATTCTTTCTAAACATTTAGTGTATTTTTCGACCGGCCACACAATTCGTTTAATGTACATTTAAATTAGTTTCCTTTCACCTTTAGCCAGGCATTCTGTACCTATCCATGCACCCCGTTTACGCCAAATTTGAAAAACACAATAACAAGCAGATCAGACACCAAGTGAGTACGTGTAAATACACGAACAGATGCCATCCAAAAGGTAATTATTCTGATGTCATATATTGTATCAATGCTTTCACAACATCGTTCAATTTTGCCGACTTCGTGAAATCGATAAAAACGTCGATTTCATGAAAACAACATCCATTTTGGGTTAAATCGGTTGCCTATTTCACCGCTTTGTCAACTTTGAAAAGCCTTTTCACTATTTCGGCAACAGCCTGCCGCACTCTATAGATTTTCCGCCAAAAGGATGAAGTTTTCATGCCTGACAGCTAAGTACTAGATACAATTGGATCAGTACTCAACATAGCTGGGGCGACAAGTTGCAGCATTACTGCGTGCAGGGGGGGGGGGGGGGGGGGATTGGTAAAGAGATAAAAAAAAAGCAGCAGGTTAACAAGGAAACAAGAGTAGTGTGAATATTTTTAGCAAACGATAGCTTACTATCCTATCCTATCCTATCCCGTAACTCGAAGGCCACAGATGATCGTTTAACCAGCGTACTCCAACTTTCTCTGTCCTCAGTAAACCTCATGGCTTCGCTCAGTGTCAAGCCAGTCCATTCTCGAATGTTGTCCTCCCATCTCGTTTTCGGTCTCACCTTCTTCTGCATCCTTGCAACGTGCCTGGCAGGATGGTCTTTGCAAGGCCTGATGCTCTGGTGACGTGGCCATACCATCGGAGTTTCCGTTTCTTCACCACTGTGAGCATGTCGTCCTATTGTCCAATGGCTTGTGTGATGGTCTGTCGGACTTCGTCGTTGATAATGTGCTGGGTATACGAAATTCCCAGAAATCTTCTGTAGCACCTCATCTCCATGCGTTGTATTCTTCGTTGTAGATCTGCCGAGGGTCCATGTTTCGCAAGCGTATAGGAAGATGGAGATGACAAGGGAGCGCAGCAACCTTATTTTGGAATGTAGACTGATGGTCTTGTCTTTCCAAATGGGCTTCAACCTTGTCATGGCAGCAGTTGTTTGGGCGATCCTGGAGAGGACTTCCTGTCGGGACCAATTGTCTGATACAATGGCTCCTAAATATTTGAAGCTATGCACTGTGTTGGGAGATTGGCCTTGGACTTCAATATCCATGTTGATGCCATTGGTGTTGTTGGTCATCATTTTGGTCTTCTCTGCACTTATTTCAATTCCATAGGCTCTGAAGGTGGTGTCAAGCCTCTGTACCAGCTGTTCAAGTTCTTGTTCCTCTCCAACCAATCCATCAATGTCATCCGCAAAACAAATGCTGGAGATTGCTCTACCCCCTATGCTGACTGTGCCATCGTGATCTGCAAGGGCATCTGATGCGCTCTAGGAAGATGTTGAAGAGTGTTGGAGAGAGTATTCATCCTTGACGAGTCTGACCGAGTCTGGCATGCAGTTCTGTGGGCAACCATGAGAGTTTATAACATCAGCCCTGCAATTATTGAAGTCATCAAAAGTCTGTTATGACAAGGCTACCAGTGCTGTCCTCCACAACAGCGCCATCGGACACTGGTTCAGAACAAAATCGGTGTTACTGCCAAAAAGAGCCCTTCTGCATTTTGTGAAACCCTGACATTATAGAATTGGGAATAAAGATCGTCTTGTAGGAAGGATATAAGAGACAGGCTTCAGCTATGTTATTTCAACACACAGGCGCGTGCAAATACACGCGCACACTGACACACACTCTATAGCATACACTCCAAGGCACATTTACACTCTTCGAGTCTCTATAAGTGATGTGTATTTGATATTTATTAAACTATAATTACTTTTAAGTTGTTCTACAAAGTTTCCTCCGTTGGGATGAGCTGAAGAATAAATAACAAATAAATAAACAGATAGATAGATAATACACACTGCTGAATGTAGGCCTATAGAAGGGCAACAGAAATTTGACGAGGTGTTTTACCTTTCATGTGCGGTTATTATGAGCATGGATTTATAACTGGTGAAAGTACTCGACAGTTTAGCACTAGAACAAAGATTTATTTCCACAAGCGTGCTCAGTCGAATAGCGTTTTGGGGAAAGAAAAATGACCTGATTGCTATGGTTCAATGGCCAATTTCGAGTCCACATTTCTGGACCCCCCCCCCCCCCCCCCCCCCTCTCTCTCTCTCTCTCTCTCTCTCTCACTGAAACTACTAGTACTTACAGAATGGTAAAGTTCACGTAAAACGGCCATTGTTATAAGCCTTCTATTTTGCTGCTTCACTTGTCCTTGCTGGGGTGGGGTGTTATTTATACCCAAGAACGTATTCCATGAGAGAGAGAGAGAGAGAGAGAGAGAGAGAGAGAGAGAGAGAGAGAGAGAGAGAGAGATGGGGTGTGGTTACAGGTGAAGGTGTGGGCGGGAGTTGAAGGGGATGGGGTGGAGGGGGAAGGGAGGGGTTGGAGACGGAAGTGAAAAAGAGGGGAAGAACAGCAGAGAGAAAGAGACCTACGCACAGGCAGGCGCATAAGCAAACAGACCCAAAAAGCTTGGCCGTAACGATTTTAAGTATGTTTACATAGTGACAAGTACAAACTATTCAGGCTATACTCACACATCCGTGGTCCTTAATACAAAATGCTCGAACCGTCTTGACGGAATTTGATGTGGCACATAATATAGACCGCTAGACTTTCCACTTAGGCGCATGCGGGCATGGCATGATGAGGTATCCACGTCCACCCCTACACCAACCACACACGCATACCCACACCCATACACGCACACCCGCACCCACCCTCACACACTGTCACTTTTGATCAAAAACATTCACAAAACAAACCACAATTAAACCAAATCCTGGACAGAGTTTCTTCGCGTGCACTTAATTTTGTTAATCTGCATAAACTTGATGTGACTATATTAATAAATGTGATGATGATGATGATGACGATGATGATGATGATGATGATGATGATAAGGATGATGATGATAAGGATGATGATGATAAGTATGATGATGATATTTCTTTTTTTTTCCTCCGCCTCCTCCTCTTCCTCCTCCTCCTCTTCCTCATCATCATCACAAGGCACCTGGCACTTTAATTATATACAAAACTTTTTTTTTTAAAATATTGAATGCATCTGTAAAATCTAAGTAAGTTGTTGCACGCAGTAATGTTTTCTTGTAAACTACCATGTTTAAAAAAAGAACAAAACAAAACAACAACCGATGTCACCGCAATGACATCACTCAATATACATAAGTTGTGTTTTAGGTTCTCGGTCACCATGATGACGTACTGGATTTGCATAAGTTTGGTTTTATGTTGAAGGCATGTAAAGTTTAAGTCCCTACCAAATTTGAACCAAATCCTTCAAGTGATGTGGGAGAAATTGCAATTAGAAGAAAACAACACATAATGACGTGACCATGATGACTACCGATATGCATAAATGCGAGTCATCTGGTACGAATCTATATGTCATTACATTACATTACATTATTATTGCTTTAGGTCCAGCGGACTCTTCCGAGCCAAATCAGGACCGGACAACCCCTGATCCGCATAAAAGATCTGCTGAAACAACCCTAGTGGTAAAACCGAAAGCTCTCCACCAGCCAGTCACTTTTCAATAAAGACATCCCACGCAGAGGACGGCTGAGGCTTCACCCCAACTTATCGAACCCCTGTTTACAAAAACAAAATAGAATGCAAACATCATTATAAATTATCAACAAAACACATACATATAAAATGCCTACATTGCTAAATAATAACATCTAATGACCACCTGGCAGAAAGCGTCCAATATTCCCAAGCTGATCCAACAGACCTCATACACAAACAAGGAGTCTTGTCCCGGAAGAGTTTTCAAGAAAAAAGGTAGGAGACTGGTCTAGCGAAGAAGACGATAGTATAGCAGATGGATAGAAAAGAGCAGGAATGAGAAAGAGCAAATGAGAAAGACAGCGACAGTGGGAATTTAAAGCACTAAATTTCCAGAAAATGGGGATACTATTTATACTGAAACCCCCGGCACCCCAACGGGGGAATTACATTCTTCATTTATTAAAAATGTTACTTGTTTGAGATCACTGAACCAACAGGGTCATATTATTTTTGTTTCGGCACGCACTCCAGGCCGTCAACGGGATTTAAACCACTGCCTGGTCTGCAATGTTATCGCTAAACAGTCAATACTTCAATTGTTTTGCCACTGCATACCACTGAAGCCAACTGCGCGTAGACGTCGGAGGTGGAGATAAGTATTTTGGGTTTGGATAATATGTCACCTATGCGGACAAAATGCGAGTTGCCTTCTCCGTAAAGGCAGCGGGAGAGCTGATTACAAAGAACAAAACAATGCGTGTTCACATAAAAGGTTACTGAAGGGGAGGGGCGATGCACAATCAAATAGAGAAAAAAACATGGCGCCCGCAATCAGGTGTGTTTGGAGTCGGAGAGTCAAAGTAAAGTTGAACCAAATCCTCCACTATCACCTACCATAGTCAGCCCTTGCTGACGAAGACCGTATGGCACAAAACGAATTAGATTAACAGGCTATATTAGGCAGGCTACTGCTGCTGCTGCTACTACTACTACTACTGCTCCTACTACTACTACTACTACTACTACTACTACTACTACTACTACTAATGGACACGTTTTTAAATGACCTCCCCCTTTCTTACCTCCCGCCTCCTCCTCCCTTCCCCCACCCCTTCAACGAAAGGCGCTCAAAGGCAAATGGTGGGTACTGTCACAAGCAGACCCGTTTACCCCGCACTATTTGAACTTTTGCTTGTTTAGCAGTAGTAAAACTTGGAAGGTTACTGTAGTCTATAGCAGACGATTAAGGTATAACTGATGTGTACACACACTGCGAGCTGACGCGAACCGTTTAGTGACATCATCGCGGCCTACGATCGAGTTTTGAACTTTATAGCCACTTAGATTATTTCCGCCAATCGGGACACAGGTAGAGAGGGTTAGAACCAGTTCTGGCTGATTCAGTCCAAGCGAAGTATAGGTCAGTTGTGTGGAAAGCTCGGAGGAGTACACAGTTACCCTCGAGCAGATAAATATCTCCACTGATAGAACAGGGAAGCAGTGCTTGTTGAATTTTTGAATTCAATCAAGTAGCCACAGGCCTGACATTGTCAAACAGGTAAATGAACATACTTCTGTTTCATCGTGATGTATTTAAATTATTGTTGAAATTATGTTTGTGGAATTTGCTATGCACAGATTTAAATTGTTAGTCCGACTTTGCCTTACCACGTGGAGAAGCCGAACACGTGTCAACCATGACCGGTTTTGACGCCATGTTGTATACCTGACGGAACCACTGTTGTTTAACCTATATATCATATGTATGCTTGCAGACCAGTGGCTGTACCAGTGAATGTTTATAATATTATTAATTCTTTATGTGTATAGTTAGCCACGATTTATATTTATGTATGTATAGGAAATTAGAGTGGAGATTCCAGTGGACCACGGACCTAGCAGAATGTTCGTCGCTTATGTATAGAGATGTGGAGCTATCACTGAGGGCTACTTTGGCTTTCAGTGAGACGCTCTGCACAGACCTATTATTCAGGGTTGTGCAGAATTTCGTCTCATATGTTACAGACGAGCAGGCAGGATATCGTGAGCCCAACTCAACAGAAGAGCAGAACCTAATCTACGATTCGAGTTGGCTGCCGAGGCATCTACAGCATCGTGCGCAGATAGCCCCAAACGTCGTACCAAAAGTCAAAGACTACACGACGACCCAGCGTGTACCAGAAACTACCTCAACGCAGTGCTTCAAACATGCAACACTTCAGTTTAGTGCCCAGGAAACAGTGCACTAAAACTGTAGCAAAAGGACCACAGTAGTCCAATCTTCATGAACGGTAGTAGCCAGTGCCCTATGAAGAAAAAATAGCTGCCTATACTATCAGTGAGCAAACCCTTCGCATTGACAATTGAACTTTTAAGTTAGATTCGTACTTCGAAGATCGTGTATAGATTAGAAGAAATAAATGTGTGATTTTGACTGTTATTAAGTGGCTGGACTACATATGATTCATAGCCGTGTGAAAGCTAGTGTGACAGTGATCTTTTACCATTTTTCTATCTATCTCTGTATCCCAGCCTTAACACAGACCGAGCTAAACAAATAAATGTATTAAAGTAATTCACCGGGTGACTCACTAGCGGTTCCCATAGAATAAGACGTGAGGGTTACAGCATTCCATTGTGCAGAGCCCAACAACAAATAAACCCCACGTTACAGGTACCCTACCTCGTCTGCAGTTTGTCCATAAGGGGTGAACTGCTCTCTGACTTCGGCTTTAGCGTGGTTGAAGTAGCGCCAACTCTGCAGGTAGTACACCACTGAGTACGCCTTGGACGAGTTGTCTGCTTCCATCAATGCGGGGTTGAATTCGCAGCAGCTTCCTTCATACTTTCCTTTCGAGAGAAACCATAGTTTACATTAATGTTATGTCGATAACAACAATGATGATATTCACGATGATTATGACGACGACGACGACGACGACGACGATGATGATGATGATGATGATGATGATGATGATGATGATGATGATGATGATGATGAATATTATTATTATGATGGTAGTGGTGGTCAGGAGATGAACCAGAGGGTATTGATTATGAGAAAAAACAGATGATGACCATGTGGAAAAGAGTAGACGCTTGAAGTTGATCTCACCTAAACATTTGAAGTAAATGTAACCATAGTCACGTTTGTAAGTACCTGCCTTTGAAAGTATTTTTACGGTTATGAAGGGCAACAAAGTCCCTACAACGCCGTTAGCGAGACCCGAATGTGAGCCCCTATGGTAAAACGGTAGATAGGAACTCAAACGGCAAACCAGGCTTTCCCCTTTGTTACGTAGAGAAAGAGAACAAGATGGGTGGAATGCGTGTTTTCTCTGGGTGTGGAACTTCATCCAGACACACAAATACGGTATTACCATGCACTGACAGTTATTACAAAAGGCAATGGATCAATTTCTATCTAGACCACGAGTGATTTTCAGGGAGTGTAACATGGGTGAACGAACTGATCTGATATTTGATATAACATATTTCGTAGATTGTTTAAGAACTAGAGGTGGAATGAATTTTGTGTTGGGTCCTTCCCATTTAGGTATATATGGCAATGAAGTATCGGACAAATTAGCCAAAATATGGGCTACAAAGAGCCAATATTCAGTAATAAACTAAAATTTAAAATTGGCTCAATTTGAGTACTATTTGCTATTGGAAAAAATTTCTTAATTGCTCAAGAAATGTTGCGAGATGAATACACTACGGTTAAATTTGTGGAACACAAAAGTATTTTTTTAAAAAACGTCAACTGCATTTGCTCGGAAAATATTTCAGTTCATCACATACTTTTCGAATATACAATTTTAACAGCAACGTACAAAGATAAATGAATCATTATATCAGAAGATGAACTTAAAAACAGTTTGTATAGTTGACATTGTTAGCATTATTATGGAAACCGATTTGTATGAATTATGATTTTTACGTAATTTTTGCATTTTATTCATTTGTTTAAGTTTATAGTTGTCTACTATAACTTTGTAGTGAACAGAGGTACAAAATTAATGAATCGTCATGATGTGGGTAGAAATTCCGCTGCCTTTTCAAGCGTACTCGACAGTCCCCGGAAACACGATCTTTTAGCTCATGGTAAACGCTGGCGCGGGTGCGGTTCTAAAGAAAAGGGGTATGCCTTTAGACTATAGTTTTGGTATACACTGGAGCCCACAAAAGGTGCCTTTGAAGAGTTAGAACACCTTAAAATGTACAACGAAGAGCACATTCTGTTTTAGAGTTTTATAACTTAAAAAGCTAGTGTAACAACAACAACAACAACAAAATTTCCGCTAGCTACGTCAGGAAGAGTCAACGTTAATAGTAGCAATAATTAATTGGGAGTGGAAGGAGGGGGTGAGTATTTGAATATTTTTATTTGCTTGTTGAAAATATTACATAAAAACTAATTTTGTAAACGCATAACATATTTTCATAAATTCATAAATGCAACTTTCTTTCAGACCGGAAACGGGATTGCTTCGGAGAAAAATAAGATTATATTATAGTTCAGCGATTTATTATTTTATTACTTTAGGACTTACAGTTTCCTTGAATTCCGTTGTAATTATTATTCTACTACTTTGCGTGAGAAATAAGAGAGAGAGAGAGAGAGAGAGAGAGAGAGAGAGAGAGAGAGAAGAGAGAGAGAGAGAGAGAGAGAGAGAGAGAGAGAGAGAATTAGCAAAACTTATATTGGTGTTGTGTTCCAACTGTTGCGTATTTTACGTCTTCAGTGTTTCAAGTTTATCTCTGTCTCAACTTGTTTAATTGTATAAGAAAGGCCTTTTGATGAATGCATGTATATGTAAAATTGAAACATTAAAAACTTTGTACAAACTAATATTAAGTTTGTAGGAATCTTCTGGGGATAAATAAAATAATTTTATAACACGTACAAGAAGTTTATGACAACTATTATCAGAAAAATGCGGTGGACTGTTTCAGACGCCAGATTTATAAGAAACGTGTTGTGGTTAAACCCCTTACTGCGTCAAAGCAGACAATATGAAAAGTAACGCATGTGGTCCAAGGTTGTTCTTGGTCAACTCAAACAGAAAACAATACTAAAATATCTTTGCTCAAGCCTTTATCCTGCACGGAACGCATTGATAAAATTGCACTCTCCCAGAGTGCAAGCGTATTTGAAGCCTGCTATATTTGTGTATACATCAACATTGCTTGATTTGTGCCACTTCTCTTACAGGCATAATTTTATATATCGAGATGCAATAAGAGTTACTGCATTTTATTGTTACTCTTTTCTGTGAGATTTTTTTTAAAAAGATGGCTGCCTCCACATCAATACCAAACATGTAAGCTTAAGTAGCCTGATCAGAAACAATACAAGATTGCATTCCCGTTATTTTCTGCTGATTTATCTAATATAACATATTGTGAATATGGTGACACTAATATTATTCGCTACAATGAAAATCTTCCATTTTATTTTGGTAAATTACGACTGCACTCTACGAGAGCGCATAGGCACGGATTACTTGGTATCAAAATATGGCCACTAGACTTTTGTGAAGTGCATAGACATTTAGGCTAACATTTATATTGTGGCAGATAAGATCCCAATGTGTTCTTTTCTTTTGATTTATGAATATCTAGCATAAAACAGGATTTTTTTTCATGTACAGGCCAGGTAGGCGACACAAACTGAATGAATTGTTGAGATGATAATTAGGGTTGCTGCTACCGAGTACATTACGCCTCCTGACAATGATGCAAGCGACGTGAACAGTCGGAAAGAAGATGAAGATGCAGTGCATAATTTGGACAGGCTGCTGCTTATTGCCGAGGCAGATTCATTATTCCATCGCCCAGGAAAAGAGCCTCAGAGAATTTGTCCAAAAGGTGACCAGCCTCGAGCCAATGCAATGCAGCAAATCCATGCAAAAGTTGTACCTCCACCACCATGCGCCATGCAGCAAAATCCAAAGAAGCTTTGTCCAGATAGACCAACCAAGCCTCGTCAGAACGTAAAATGCTTCCATGGACGGGGTCGAAAGCGCCGACGAGAACATCGGCAAGTGCAGGATGCATCGAGTCTCTGTTCCGTCCATCCAAGAACTAAGTGATCTATGCAACTCAATGGAACTGGTTAAAATAGTGAAGGTAAAGTCCAACACCACATTTCTGCCTGATCTTTTTCTTGTTGCGCTTGCAGAGAGCATAACATCCCTGAACATGAGAATCTCGTGCAAAACGGCGGTTCATGTCGAATCTGAGAGGGCCTGGAACGCGACCTAGTAGCAATTTATTCTGTGCTGGTCGTGGATTTGGCATCATTGCAGCACGCAGTAGACTTTTGCAATGCTTCAGCGAAAACCCAGCAAATCCAACATCTCAAGCGATCCTCCTCTGTACAGCAGTCAAGCATTGTTGACAGCCAACTCAACAGCTTGAGCAAAGAATGGCCACCATCATCTCTTTGTTCTAATGGTCATCCTGCACTTGCCGATGTTCTCGTCGGCGCTGTCGACCCCGTCCTAATTGGAAGCATTTTACGTTCTGACGAGGCTTGGTTGGTCTATCTGGACAAAGCTTCTCTGGATTTTGCTGCATGGCGCATGGTGGTGGAGGTACAACTTTTGCATGGATTTGCTGCATTGCATTGGCTCGAGGCTGGTCATCTTTTGGACAAATTCTCTGAGGCTCTTTTCCTGGACGGTGGAATAATAAATTTTTCTATCTCTGTACCACAGCCTTAACACAGACCGAGCTAAACAAATAAATGTATTAAGTCACAGGGAGATTACTAGCGATCCCCATAGACTAAAGACGAGTGGGTAATAGCATTCCATTGTGCAGAGCCCAGCAACAATAAAACCCCACGTCACAGAATCATGTGTAACTCGAATTCGTTTTCCAAGCAAAACGTTCACTCAGCAACAAGGCAAGAGTCGTCGCTATGAGGTTTTCCAACTTTATTCAGCAAATAGCATCAACAACTGCATACAAGCTCTTTTCAAAACTCACTACTCACAAGAGTGAATAAACATTGAGGTTTGACGTCTGCAGCCACCATTGGCGATATTATATGGCAGACTGGAATAACCAACCCAGTGTATAAGGGGTAAGAACCTAAATCAACACTGAACCACAAGAGCAATTATACTGCTAAAATGGACATTGAAAAATCGCCCCTGTTTATTTCGCCCACCTTGATCATCGGTGTGCCAGGCGAATGCTCTACCACTTGAGCTACGGCGGTGTGACTTACTCACAAGCAGACAGTGCGCTTCTATGGCGGCCTACTAGCGCCAAAACCGGACAATCATAAATATCATCTGATAATTACAAATATCATGAGATAATAACAAATATCAAGGAATAATTATAATTATCAATGGATAATTACAATGTATCATTGCAAAATTAGAAAAATCTTCGCGCGATCATGTTTAATTTTCAGTTTAGAACTCTAGCAGTCCGCCTGGAAATGCGCCAAAACCGAAATTTGTAATTATCACATAATAATTGCGATTTTCACTTGATAATTACAATTTTTAAGAGATCGTGCTTAATTCTTACTACGGCCTCTTAATAGCGCCGAAACTTGATCAGTAATAATGATACTTAGCACGTGTTCTGTGTAATTCACATTATAACGGCCTACTAGCGCCAAAACTGTTACAAATTTAATGGGATCATTGCAAATATCAACGAATATTTACAATTAACACGTACAAATTATAATTATCAAGTGAAAAATAACATTTTCGGGTTTGGCCCATTTCCAGACGGATTGCTAGAGTCATAACCGAAAATTAAACATGATCACGCGAAGATATTTGTAATTTTTAAATAACTGTAATTATCCCTTGATAATTGTAAATATCCCATGATGTTTTGTAATTATCACATGATATTTGTAATTATCAGGTTTGGGCGCTAGTAAGGCGTGGCACATACTTTAATTAATAATTAACACAGTGGATTACCGGTATCTCTACAGTACAGTAAACAGAATACATAGGCTATTAATTTCAATTATCTCGTGATACTGGTAACTCTCGGTTTTGGCGCTAGTACGCTACTTATAATATAGTCTATCAACTACCAGAAACACGTGGAACGTTCCAGAATGACATATTCAGCCCAATTAAAAAATAAAACTCGTCATCGGCGTTATGTACTGTCTTATGTCATAGTACTTTCAATATTTAGAAGATTCGAACTAATATAAATCAGCATATCTTGATTGACGGAATCAAATATAGGCATTACATAATGCCCCTCCAGCACCGGCATAGATCAAAGAAAACATTATCGTACAGCCGCTTGAAATCAAAGAGAGTGTATCAATCGTAACAGAAAGGAATGCATAACTGACTACAACGTCCCCTATTTGCATGGGTCCGGAGACTTTAATTTATGTAACGAAGCGAAATGAACTGACTACTATTTAGTGCGTGCGTGATGATAGAGTCCGGAAAAGTGTGGCAAAAGGAATGAAATGCGTAAATGAACACTAGATATCCAGTGTGACTGATATTCAGAAGTTGGTTTGAGTGACAAAGATGGCAGAATCTAGGAGTGTGTGTATCTATATAGTCACCTACACACTCTGCCACATATAGATAGATAGATAGATAGATAGATAGATAGATAGATAGATAGATAGATAGATAGATAGATAGATAGATAGATAGATAGATAGATAGATAGATAGATAGATCCTATCTTTCCCGTAACTCGGAGGTCGTAGGGGCACCACAGATGATCGTTTAACCAGCGTACTCCATCTTTCCCTGTCAGATAGATAGATAGATAGATAGATAGATAGATAGATAGATAGATAGATAGATAGATAGATAGATAGATAGATAGATAGATAGATAGATAGATAGATAGATAGATAGATGGATAGATAGGCGAAAAAAAAGTAACGTGACAGTAATAAAAACAATATTCAAAAGCCATACATAAGAGTTCCTTTTATAAACCAGCGTAACATTTAACTAAAACTATTTAAATCCATACATCTTTTTTTTTTTTTAAAAACATAGCTTTTCTGGGATTAAGTAGTTTCAACAGATTTTTATACGGATCAGAGTTGAGTCCACTTTCAACCAAGCTGTGGTCCTGATTTGGCTCTTTGCAGTCCGCTGGACTCTATACACATTGAGCAAGTATGTACTTGGGCACCTTCATTTGGGATTTGCTAAAAAGGTAAATTAGTTGTTGTTGTTGTTGTTGTTGTTGTTGTTGTTTTCTCTGGATCCAGAGTTAGAATTTCGATAACAAAACATGTGTCATCTAACACGCCTGGGTTTCTGATCGCCTTCTCATCGAAAGCACAGATGTTGCGGTACATTGCACCCACCACCATCCTCTGGGAGAAGCAAAACGCAAATACCGTTGTGAATTTAAACCTGTAGGTCTACCCGTCCTACTCATATACAGTGAACTCCGGATATAATAAAGGCCGGATAAAGTAAATATTCGGTTTTTTAATAAAGTCCAGTCTTGGTCCCGACCAAAACTCTTCTTTGTCTCTGTTTTTAACAATCGAATATAATAAAAAAATATAGTAAAGTCCGCTTATAACAAAGTGTTTTTTAAGGCCCCTGGCGAGTTTTGCTGCCGCTTATAATAAAGTTTCAAGGGAGATTACTGTATTAAAGTTTCATGAGAGTTACTGACGTTCATAATGATGCAACATCGTCACGTCACGCTTACCCTGAAGCCTAAAATAGATCTAATTCACGCACTTGAAGATGAAAAGATGAAAAAAAAATTGCTGAACAATTTGGAATTTCCGCATCAACAGTAACAGTGATTATGAAGGAGAGTGAAAAACTGAAGGAGAGATTTAACTGTTTGGCAGAAAGCTTAGAAACTTACAAAGCAAATTAGACTTCACTTTCGCTATACATGATGAAATGCGTTTATGACTAAATAAGGGTGTTATAAGTTGAACACATTATAATTATACCTTTTGTACTGAGATGAATCCGAATCAATGGAGAACTGGGAAACCAACGTTTTGACTGGACTGCACTTTCAAATGAGAAGTAAAGAAGAGATTTATTCCTAAGCTGTTGCATGGCTTTGCAAGACAAACCATCTTTTTTTTAAATCCACCATATTGTTTAGGTTTTGTCCATGTCTTTGTTTGCTTTAATTTTGTGAGCTTTTTGTTTTTCCACAATGACGATAGTACAACATGTACAATTCATGATCTACTTTTATGATTTATCCTTCCGATTAAAGGGTTGGTTTGAAATAATTAGGACACGAAGGCTCACATGTTATCTCTTATCGGTAATGAACTCTCTCTCTCTTTCTCTCTCTCTCTCTCTCTCTCTCTCTCTCTCTCTCTCTCTCTCTCTCTCTCTCTCTCTCTCTCTCTCTCTTTCTCTTTGGGGGTTCCGGTTCCGGCATCCTTGGGTGCGGACGTGTTTCGTTTGGCTTGTTAAAATTGCGAGAGAAAATCCCCGTCATCCTCGTTTGTGGTGGTGTGCGCCTAACTTTTGAAACCTGCTGTGTATTTTGTGTGATGCCTGTGAACTGAACGCTGTGAAAGAGCGAAGGGATTTTGTATTCTTGTGGGATATATTTATCGAAACTGTGACGAACTATTGTGCACGTCCGCCATTTGCAATTGGACTACACTTGTAGTATTAGACACTGCTGGAGCTGTTTTATACTTGCTGTAGTAGGGGTCAAAGACATCATGCCTGCTGAGACATTGTCATTTCGAGTGAAATGTGGTTACTTTGTCGGCATTTTCATTTATTTTATGTGACGAAGGGCTATGAGGAAGGTAATACTTCGAGTGCTGACGTTGCGCAGTTTGTCAGACGGTGTCACTGTAGGTTTGCTCCTGGCGCAGATATTTTTCTGCAACTTGATTCAGCTGTGTGGTGATGTAGAGTCGAACCCCGGCCCACCTAAGACTGACATGCGTCAAACTCGACTGACCAGCAAGAATGGGGAGGGAGGTGGAGAGCGGCGGAACAGTATGGGTGATGCTGGTGGTAGTGCTGAACCGACCCTGAGAGACGTGATGTGCAAACTGGCGTCCATGGATACCAACATCGACAAGAAGCTGGATGGCCTGAGGGAAGAGGTGAATGCTACGTGTTCTGCTGTAAGGGCCGAACTGCAAGAGCTACGTGAAGAGGTGGCAGACCTGAGAAGTCGTAACGATAGCCTGAGGGAGGAGAACCTGGACCTACGCTCGCGTCTGCAAGATGTGGATCTGAAGATCGACGACCTGGAATGCCGGTCTAGGCGAAATAACCTTTTATTCTATGGACTGTTCAGGCCGGAGAATAAAACGACCCAGTATTGCGAGCAGACTGTGCAGGAATTTTTGACGGACAAACTGGAGCTGTCAGAGTCTGTATCCTTCGACAGAGTGCATCGAGTAAGTGACAAACCTAATTCCCCTATTATTGCACGGTGTTCCTTGTATAAGGACAAGGTGACCATCATGAAGGCTAAAGGGAAACTCCGAGGCAGTACGGTGTTTGTGGGGGAGGACTTTTCTCATAGAGTCCGTGGGATTAGGAAGGCCTTGACCCCTCATCTCAAGAAAGCAAAGCAGGAAGGGAAGAAGGCCACAATGGTCTTTGACCATTTGATTGTTGATGGGAAGAAATTTGTGTTGAATGATGAAGGGTCTGGAATAAGAGAGGCTAGGCAGAAAGTGGACAAATAGAGGTTTGGCCGGCCCAATGACTGTGTGGAAATTTCAAGTGGGATGGTTTCGTTAGGGTCATCACCGGTTTGTTTGCCCTGTGAAAATTTACCGTGTTCAGGGTGTTTACACAACAGCGATCGTTTTTCTGTCCCTCTCGGGTGCATATGTACTGACCATGTAAACACATGTACTGGTAAATGTAATAGTAATAGATTACGTTATGAATCAAATCTTGTTGAAACTGACTATGTTCGTGTAGCTGACTTTGTTTATGAAGTGGGTAATGAAAGTGACCTTGGTAGTGGTTCGGATTGCAAATCACTGTACTGTCACAGACCGACTTTTTCTGATGAGTTTTCGGATCATGATGAGTGTGTGAGAGGTGGTGATTTGTGTCAGCGTGACTTTGTGACAAGCAGTTTACGGACTAGTAGTGAGTTTTATTGTCAATCAGCCCTTGCAGAGACGTTTACACATTCTAATCTTAGTTCACACGATCAGGTCAAGGACGGTGCACGGGGTCATGTTTACACGTTTTTTGACGAATCCCTTTTTGGTATGCCTATGTCTGATGATAGTGATAGCGATAATCATAATGGTATAACGCCCCCTTGCACTGATTGTGAGTCCGATAAATATAAACATGAAGGTGTAAACAGTAAACAGTTTTTGTTTATGCATTGGAACGTGAACGGTCTTATGTCTAAACTATATGATCATGAATTTTTATCTTTTATTTCCACTTTTCATTTTGTATGCCTTGTTGAAACCTTTGTTAATTTTAATACTGTGAAAAATGATACTTTTCCTGGTTTTGTTGTTTTTTGTCAACCTGCTATAAAACTGTCTGAGGCTGGTAGGCCTTCAGGCGGTGTGATTTGTTTAATTAAAGATGAATTTGTGTCTTTTGTACAACAGATAAAAGTTGATGTTGGTAACTTCTTGCATTTTGTTATTTCGAAAAAACTCTTTGGTCTGGAAAAGGATGTTTTGTATATATGTGCTTATACACCCCCTGAGGGTTCTAGATATTATACGTCTTTAGGCGTTGATGGTGATGGCATAGCTATGTTAGAAAATTGTCTAATTGATCTTCTTTCTGATAATGATTATTTTGTCTTCCTTGCTGGTGATCTGAATGCTAGAACTTCGAATGCATCACAGCAGATTACACAAGATTATGATACTTTTGATGATTTACACAGAGGATCAGTTGATTCTATAAGACGATCGCAAGATAGAGTGTTAAATAGTTTTGGTAAATCTTTATTAGACATGTGTACTGTTTTGAACTTGTGCATTATGAACGGTATGTGTCATGGCGACCTTGAAGGTTGTTATACATACATATGTGATTCTGGAAGTAGTGTTATTGATTATTTCTTAATGTCCAGTGATCTGTTTGCTATTGTTTATGATAAATGTACGTTAAATGTACTGGATCGCACCGAAACAAACCACATGCCTATTGTATGTTCTGTCTTATTTCCGCATGAAAATATTGTCAATCAAGAAAATGTTAATGTAGATGTATCTATTAATAAATTTGTATGGAAACAAGAAAATGCTCAAAGATTTAATGAAATTCTCACTACTGAAAATGCACGTCTGAGGCTGGAAAATGCAATAGAATTAATTGATATTGATATTGATATGGCACTGAATGTTTTTAATGATTGTATAAAGGAGGCTGCAGCATGCATGAAGAAGCGAGTGTATGTGAATGGGTGTAGGAAAAAGCAAGATTGGTATGACGCAGAATGTAAGAATATGAAGAAAAACGTTAGAAAATTGTTAAAAACTTTTCTGCGTACACTCTCTGTAGATGATCGATTTGCTTATTGTAAAACCAGACGGGAATACAAGAATTTGTTGTTATGTAAACAAAAAAAATACAATGCAACAGTGATTAATAATTTAATAGCAACTATTAATAGTCAACAGGATTTTTGGGACGCTGTACATAATATTTTACCTAAACGTAATTGTGTACGTAATCAAATTACAGTAGAAAAATGGTTTGAACACTTTAAACGTTTTTTGGAAAATGATGATGTACAAGCTGGTTTTGTAGATGGAAATCAGGGTGCGTTTGATGATGAGGATGTTGATGTTGCGTTCAATCGCCCAATTAGTCTAGAAGAGGTATTGCTTGCTCTACGAAAGTTAAAGCGTAAGAAAGCTGCAGGACCTGACGGAATGATTGGCGAAATTTTGAAAAATGCTTCTTTATTTGTTGCACCATTCTTTGTACGCTTTTTTAATGTACTTTTTGATAAGGGTATTTATCCTGTGAACTGGATGGAGTCGGTTATTTTGCCTCTGTATAAAAAAGGAGATGTAAACACACCTGGGAATTATCGTGGCATATGTCTAAGTGACGCTAGCAGTAAAGTCTTTGGTGCTATAATTAATAGACGTCTACAAGCCTGGGTAGAAGAAAATAACATAACGGGTGAATATCAAGCGGGTTTTAAAAAAGGTTATTCAACTATCGATCACCTATTTACTTTGCTTGCATGTGTGCAGAAACAGTTCAATTTGAATCGTAAACTATAGGTGGCCTTTATTGATTTTGAAAAATGTTTTGACACTATTAATAGAAATTTACTATGGCCGGTACTATTGAAGAATGGTATCAAGGGAAAACTGTTCCGATGTGTGAGGAGCATGTATGTGAGTGTAAAAGCGCGTGTTAGATGTGGTGCCAGACTTACAGATTATGTAAATTGTACTTTGGGGGTGAAGCAGGGGGATATTTGTAGTCCTGTATTATTTTCTTTATTTATTAATGAATTGGCACTAGAGGTTATTAGGAATGGTAGACATGGTGTTACATTCTCTCTTGATGCTTTCGAATTATTCATACTTTTGTTAGCAGATGATGTGACTCTTTTATCTGATACTGTTATTGGATTACAGACTCAGCTAAATAATTTATGTAGATCAGCTAGATCACTTTGTTTGAAGGTTAATTTGGACAAAAGTAACATTATTGTTTTCAGAAAAGGAGGATATTTGGGTGTACGAGAGAGATGGGTGTATGATGGAATTGTAATGCCAGTTGTGAATGCATACAAGTACTTGGGTATTTATTTTTCTACTAGGCTGAGTTTTGTTGCTGCATGTAGGGACATTGCTAGTAAAGCTAAGAAAGCATTGTTATGTATTATCCAAAGGCTTCGTATGTATAATTGCTCATCTTTCGATGTTTATATGAAAATTTTTGATGCCCAAGTGCAGCCAATTATGCAGTATGGCTCAGAAATATGGGGTTTAGATAAAGCTGCACAACACTGTGAAAAAGTACATTTATATGCGTTGAAAAAATTTTTGTCTGTAGATTTACGAACACCTAATGATCTTGTATATAATGAATTAAACAGGCATCCAATTACTATTAACTCTATTATAAGTTGCATTCGATATTGGTTTAAGTTGTTAGAAATGGAGGATAATAGATTGCCCAAAAAAGCATATGTAATGTTACGTAATTTGGATGATAGAGGTAAATCTACATGGGTGACTAATGTACGCGTGTGTTTGTATCAGTATGGTTTTGGTTTTGTGTGGCTGAATCAAAGTGTGGGAGAAAAGAAAGATTTTTTGCGTGTTCTCAAACAGCGGATGATTGATTGTAGATGGCAAAACTGGGATGAACATGTAAATAACAGTGAACGCTTTTGTATGTATAGGACATTCTGTGATTCTTTGCATAGTGTTCCTCTGTATCTGAAATTAGACATAGATAAACATTTAAAATTTATTATGACAAAGTTTCGTTTTGGTTTGTCGGATTTAGCAGTTCATCATTTTAGATATAAGCAGCACACACCAAGAGACCTTATATGTCCTGTGTGCAACAAAAGTGAAGAAAATGAATTACACTTTATGTTCTGCTGTCCATTGTATGAAGAGTTAAGAAAAATGTTTATTGCTGCTAAATTTTATAGAAACCCTAGCTCTTTTCATTTATCTATTTTATTATCATCAACAAATAATAGTACAGTAAGAAATTTATGTGTGTTTTTATATAAAGCGTTTAAACAGCGTGAAATTTTTCTTTCATGATGAAATATTGTCTTTTTTTCATTTATTGTGAATATACAGTGGACCCCATTGTTAGGGGCATAGGCCTAAACAATAAAATGACATGTCTTTGGCATGTCCAAATGTCAATGTCTCTTTCTCTTACCATCTCTCTCTCTCTCACACACACACTCACACACACGTGAACTTACACACACGGACATAAACAAATAATACTGTAACATTTCAATCAATATACACAAACTGGGTTATAAGAGAGGTATTCTTGAAGAGTTTATAATACCCGAGTTAATAAACAAAAATAATCAATCAACATATGTGAGCGTAATGGAATCCAATAAGGGACAATGGACCTACTGCAAGTGTTCATTAAAAAAAAAAGTATATTTTTCAGCTATTTCCCGTGGATTTCTGGTGGCTTCATACGAAAGGCTAAAAGGACCTTTTCACTTTCGTGAAATATCACTTGTTATCATGTGGCTGTGTCCAGAAACAATAGATCTTGACGATGAGTGCATATTCATAATGTTCACTCAAGTAACGTAATTGCTATTTACCTGTAATTACGATAGCAATAGGTAATACCCATTGGGGGGTGGGGGTGGGGGAAGGGAAACACAAAGAAGAAGAAAATCTCAATTTTGAAAAGGCCATGTTCGACAGAGAGAGAGAGAGAGAGAGAGAGAGAGAGAGAGAGAGAGAGAGAGAGAGAGAGAGAGAGAGAGAGAGAGAGAGAGAGAGAGAGAGAGAGAGAGAGAGAGAGAGAGAGAGAGAGAGAGAGAGAGAGAGAGAGAGAGAGAGAGAGAGAGAGAGAGAGAGAGAGAGAGAGAGAGAGAGAGAGAGAGAGAGAGAGAGAGAGAGAGAGAGAGAGAGAGAGAGAGAGAGAGAGAGAGAGAGAGAGAGAGAGAGAGAGAGAGAGAGAGAGAGAGAGAGAGAGAGAGAGAGAGAGAGAGAGAGAGAGAGAGAGAGAGAGAGAGAGAGAGAGAGAGAGAGAGAGAGAGAGAGAGAGAGAGAGAGAGAGAGAGAGAGAGAGAGAGAGAGAGAGAGAGAGAGAGAGAGAGAGAGAGAGAGAGAGAGAGAGAGAGAGAGAGAGAGAGAGAGAGAGAGAGAGAGAGAGAGAGAGAGAGAGAGAGAGAGAGAGAGAGAGAGAGAGAGAGAGAGAGAGAGAGAGAGAGAGAGAGAGAGAGAGAGAGAGAGAGAGAGAGAGAGAGAGAGAGAGAGAGAGAGAGAGAGAGAGAGAGAGAGAGAGAGAGAGAGAGAGAGAGAGAGAGAGAGAGAGAGAGAGAGAGAGAGAGAGAGAGAGAGAGAGAGAGAGAGAGAGAGAGAGAGAGAGAGAGAGAGAGGAGAGAGAGAGAGAGAGAGGAGAGAGAGAGAGAGAGAGAGAGAGAGAGAGAGAGAGAGAGCTTGTCCAACCACTCAAATAAATACTTTGAATTTTGTTCTTGGCAACTCTGGTAAGACAAACGTCTCCACGACGACTTATAGACGGCTGTCCGGGGGTGTGGGGCTGGAGCTGGGGAGGGTGGGGGTGTTTTTTAAAATGGGAAAACATAGTTTTCGTGTGGAATTCAGCAAGGGACAACAAACCAACACAGAAATATTAATCTAAATTAAAATATGTAATAACGAAAGCGATTCGTTCGATTTGCACTGTCTTATTTTAACTGTTCAACTATGTGAATCTAATCAATTAATGGGATCCAATTCCAATCGAATTGTCCCCTATACGCTCTGTGTCCGGGGACGTTAATCTAAATAATGAAATGAAATGAAATCCAATTCCAATGTACATGTATATAACGCGCCAAATGTCAGCTCAATTTAGAACGATGTTGATTTACGTGAACATACAGACAAATAGACACACAGACGATTACAGTCGGCAGAAATCCTGGTAAAAGATGGAAATTCGAGAAGTCATTATTTTGTTCACTGATTTGTTTTGCTTTTCTTCTTCTTTACTTGCACCTGGGCCGGATCCAGGGGGTAGGGGTGTGCTAGGAGTGCTGCAGCATCCCCCACCCCCACCCCTTGGCAACAACAAAAAAATAAATAAATAAATAAAATAAATAAAATAAAGAAAGTAGAAGATGGAAGTTTTTGTTCAACTGGAAATACGTTATGTAAGGCAGTTAGTTACAGGACAGGACAGGATGCTATGCTATGTACGCTCCTTTCCCCAAGGCTCAAAGCGCGGAGATCTATACCAACATACACGCTCACCTGTCTCATTTTACCCTCACACACACCAAATACACATACATCACTCAAACAGGTGGTGTACAGGCAGGGAGATCGCTATTAGAAGACGGAAGAAAATCGAATTTTTATTTTTGAAATTTTTATATTGACTGCATCCTGTACCATTATTGAAGGGAGGGAGGAAACCGGAGTGCCCGGAGAAAACCCTCGGTGACCTCAATAGTCTCGTACCTAAGTCACATACGTTCGCCCCTTGCGTGCGGCAATCGAACCCGCGACCTTCGGCATAGGAAACCGGCGACTTATCCACTGCGCCACGAGTTTTACTTGTGGTGTTTCACCACTCTGTACCATACATTTTAAAAAGAACTAGACTAGCACCCCACCCCACCCCACCCCCTCCCTCGAAAATGGATTGATCCGGCCCTGTGCACCCACATACACTTTAGACCAGCGTTTTCTATCTCTTTATAATGAGAGTGTCGGATTAGTAACCGTTAAATTAAAACAAAAACAAAGTTTCGGTTATGCTAAATTAACCCTCTAAAATCGTTATTATAAACGAAGTCGGTTATACTCAAGTAAACCTCTAAAACTGTATTATAAACGAAATTTCGGTTATAGTAAAGTAAACTTTAAAAACTTTACTGTAAACGGATTTTCGGTTATATTAAATATTCGGTTATACTAAAGATTTATTTGGTCCCAGGGCACTTTACTATATCCGAAGTTCACTGTACATAACAGCCGCCAGCCTCCACCTGATTAATATTGCAAGACTACCATGCCACCTTATCCGGTTCGCGATACCGGTCCTGCGGATCAAACTAGTGCGACTTCAAAAAGGCGATCCTGACAGAAGAAAAGGAAGAAACAACAACCACCACCACAACAATAATCAAGTTGATCTGTACAAAAGAAGTATTATTTTGCATGAACCTAATATGAAACTTTGTAACAACTTAATTCATGGGGAGTAGAATATGGATGGTGATGATGATGATGATGATGATGATGATGATGATGATGATGATGATGATGATGATGATGATGATGATGATGATGATGATGATGATGATACAAACATTTCCAAGTTGTCCTCAGATGAAAACATCAAATTAAAATATGAACCTTCTAATATACTGACCTTTGTTTTCCTTGCAGATGTTGTAGCAGTCAACTATGGCCTTCAGTTTGAAATGGGGCAGCATGGGATGGTTTTCCATCACTACCATAGTGCGGTTGTTGAGAAGTGCCACGCCCAAGGACGATGCGTATACGAACATGGCATTGCCTAAGCGACCTGGCACCCCTGTACACTGGTATGGAGGCCCTGGATCAGGCCATACTCTCGTCGCCTGTTAAAAATATCCACAACAAATCCAATAATTGCATCCTAACCACGACCTTCACCCCCATAATTACATCCCCAAAGCTTCTGGAAACTAGGTAATGGTGCTTGTCACGATAGGAAAAAAATATTGTAAATTAATTTATGGGGCTTTTTAGGAGCATTTTAAACGCTAAGTAGAATCTGACATATCTGATAATGATTCTGATAAGTAACAGTGCTACATTTAAGTTAAACGTTATTGCCTCTAAAACGATAAATTTTTTAGGGTATAGTAATATTTAAATATTCTTAATATTTATTATAATAATGTGAAACTTGATGTGTGTGATTGTCAATACCTTGTATATCAATTAATTATAATGGTAACGTTACTGCGAGAGCATGGGGTATTTTTGTTACGTTGGGTTTGCATGCCTTCTTTTTTTTAACAGAGGAACATGTTTTACCTCGCTTATCTCTTCAGTTCAGTGAATAAATTTATAGTCCCCGACAAAATAGCATATAGGAGACTGTAACTTATCTCTGTTTGTATGTAGATTATAGTCACACGACACTTTCGCATATAGGTGACTACTGGACCGATTTATACTGACACCAGCGGGCCAGTTGTTGGTAAAGGGGAAAATAATATGATCACACGTTGACCAATCCGGGATTCGAGCCAGCGACCTTTCGGTTACTAGCAAGACGCTCTTACCAACTGAGCTACCAGGCCCCTCGACTTATCTCTTTTATAGTTCGCGGCTTAAATAGGTGACTTGTGGTCTCTCACCACCCGTTTTTGTGCTGCCTTATATGGCCTATGGACCTCTCTCATAGGATTTAACATTTTTACATTGTTGGTGTGTGTTGTTTTTATTTGCGTGTGTGAGGCGTGTGGTGTTTGTATGGTTCAGCCCCTCTCCTGTTAAAAGCGTTTTATTGACCTGATTGTGTTACTGTCCTTCTCGTTTTAATCACGCGTGGTCCTGAAATTTTAATCGTAATCATTTCATCTCCTCCCCAGTTCTTGGGTCCCCTTAATCCCGCATTCTTAATATGATAGACCCCTTTACGCTCCATGTGTCCGGGGACTAATTTACTACTACTATTGTAACCAGATGGCGTAGCCTTTGTGAGAGTTGTGTGTGTATGAAGATATGAACAGAGGAAGGGAAATGTCATGTTTGATCTTTCACGTAGGTTAATCCCTGAGACACTCTACAGCTACAAGTTAACGTGTCAGATACTAAGAAAAATGAGTGAAGCTGAGTTTCCTGTAGTAGAGATGGAAAGATGTAGCGAGGCAAGGATCAGAGCGTCCAGTTTGCTTGATCCAATTGATAGGTCCTTCTGGATTAACCTTAGCGAACCATTACACTCCCCTGTGTCTGGGGACAATAATTTATCGAATGAACGAACGATCAGGAAGAATATTGTGGAGGTTTTGTTCGCGTAGCCGGACTATCCAGTTTCATGACGAAGAAGGAGAAGGAGAAGAAGAAGAAGGAGGAGAAGAAGAAGAAGAAGAAGAAGAAGAAGAAGAAGAAGAAGAAGAAGAAGAAGAAGAAGAAGAAGAAGAAGAAGAAGAAGAAGAAGAAGAAGAAGAAGAACTTGGACAAGATAAGAAAGACGGACAGGTTCTCGACATAAGGTTGGTAAAAAGGTAAAGGTAAAGGTAGTCCCATAGCCTTGTGGCCGTAGGGGAGCGTGATGTTGGAGATCACACTTATCTTGGGCCAGCGTAATGAGGGTGATGCCCAACTCTCTCCCTCGCTGCTTTACCTTCCCCACCCTCAAGAGAGTAGGTACTCAATCACAGTTGAGTCAACTGGGGGCGTTGTTGTTTGTCGCTTCGCACCTTAGCGGTCACCCATCCAAGTGCTAACCGCACCGGACGGTGCTTCACTTTCGACACAGTAGCGAGTGCTCCAACCACTGCACTATCCGGTTTGGTCGTGGAAGAAAGGAAGAGGAAGGAGACGAGTCTTCAAAACAGGACTCGAGAGGACTCGGAAGGACTCGACAGGGAGAGACCACCACTCAATGCTCCCCATTACGCCGAGATCACGCATTAAACCGAAAAACTGGGAGATTTACGTCCTAGTGTTTTATAAACGTTAAGGACAATTAAAACCAGTGGCAAGGGCCACTCTTTATTGTTAAAACAACCAGACCAGGTCTGGTAGGGAATGGGGGGGGGGGGGGTGGAGGACAGGGGAGCCAAGGGGTATATAAAACGGGGAGGAAGGAAAAAAAGTCCTTAATAAACCTCCTACATTCATTCATCATTTGTACAAATCTTTCATACTTCGGGGGCCTATTTAACAATTTCTTTGGTCGTGTGGCGTAGCTGTGACGCCGACCAGAGTGTCTATACAATTTTATTGTTGGGCATTGAACACGCATTAAACCCTCAAACTCACGCCTTATAAACGCCGTCCAGGTGTGAGTAGTACGTCTTAAATGTTACAATTGGTCCTGACAACATGCCTGAAAATTCTATCTACGGCGTGAGAAGATAGTGAACGCGACGTTAAGCGATCCAAAAGGTCTTTTCTTTGAGCGAGTGTCCCAAAAACAGGGCAAACTGTTGGTTTTTTGTTTGTTTGTTTGTTTTTTTAGCGAGTGTCCAATAAACAGTTGCTTCTTACAAGAGTGCTTACTGTTTCGGAAAGAATCATATATCTAAACTGAGCATGGCCATGCGACTGAAAGTTAGGTCGATGTTCATTATTTTACCTTCTGCACTATCAACCAATCACAAAGCTCCTAATTCATCGCGCTGTGCTTAGAAAGTGACCTCATAGTTTGATGTGTGTGATTGTGTGTGTGTACGTGTGGGGGTGTATTTATGTGTGTGTTGTGAATGTGTGTATGTATGTATGTGTGTATGGATATGCGCGCGCGTGTGTTCGTGTGTATGTGTATGTGTGTGGGCGCGCGCGCGTGTATGTGTGTGGGCGCGCGCGCGTGTTTGTGTGTGTGTATGTGTATGTGTATGAATTACCGGTATGAATGTGTACATGACGAGTGTATGTTGACTTGTGAAAAGTGGCGCGTACGCTTTTGTTCGTCGGTTTTGTTCTCACTCCTGAAAACGCTTAACAAGAAGGGAAAACAAATCCTTTAAATTGTAAAATGGAAGCGAGCCCACTACGTATATTCATTGCAAATGCGGCTTCCCAGAGTAGAGAGAGCCCACCACTGTCAGTAGATGAGTAGTTCCGTTAGAGTGAGTTAGAACTGGAAACAGACTAGGAAGTACATGTAGAAGTGTAGGACAGAACCGAAGAAGAAAGTGTAGACGAGTTAGGCAGTGTAAAATGTTAGATGTCGTAGTTAGAATATAGAGAGTTTGTTAACTGTAGAAGAGTTAAAGCAAGATCTGTGAAGAGTGTAAATCTGAGTATTCAAAAGTGTTTCAGTGTTTGCTGTTGACAATAATCTTTAGAGGTGTTCATGTGTTCAGTAAAGTTGTTAAAACGATCACCTTCCGGTGTTTTATTCATGATTGTGGATTATTGGTTACAGTAATGGAAAGCAATAATATCATCAATATTCCCCACTCAAAGTGTCTGCAAGGATACAATATAAGGTTCCATGCATGTGCTACAATGATCAAACAACACCCCTCGGTATCTGTCAGACCTCCTCCATATCTACACACCTTCAAGATCTCTCCGCTCTAGTAATGACACCATGAAACTAAAACCTCAAGCATTTACAAACAAATCATGTGGTGAGAGATCATTTTCATTTCAAGGACCATTGATATGGAATAGCCTCCCAGTCTATGTACGCCATGCATATGCGACATCCTATAACTCTTTTAAGAAAAAGTTGAAGACATACCTTTTTACTGCCACATACAATTAAAACGCTTCTTTTTTTGGCTGCTATTTATGTGTGTGTCTGTGCAGTACACATGGTGTGTGTGGGTGTATGTGTGCGCTTTGATCTCTGCGAGGGAAAGCGCCTTATAAATAAATAAATAAATAAATAAATCATCATCATCATCATCATCATCATCATCATCATCATCATATAATAATATTAATATAACCCTTTGAGCCTCAACCACTGCCGGTCCAACCACATTATTATATGGTGTGAAATATGGTTTCTCCGGATGTGTGTGCATGCCACAAAATTTCAACTTAAAAAAAAATAAAATTCTTCGATCATCATTGTCGTCGTAGCCAAATATAGTATGAATATCAAGAATTTGACCATATTCCCGCTTATTAAAATAAACCACCACCACCTCCACCCACCACCACCACCACAAAAACACAACAACAACCAGCAAGAACGTAAATGGGTAAAAAAAAAGTGTCCCTGTAACCTTTCGGTCGTTGGGGAGGGAAGCGTTTGCGACATCTTTTCTCTAGACCAGCTTGATGAGGGCGGAACCTATCTCCTCTCCCTCGCTTCTTTACCTTCCACCGGTTGTAAATAGATCGTTACCAATTCACAGCGGGGTGGATTAGGGTGTGTCGTGCCCGTGTTTCAATCTGTTTGGTGGCTGCCTTCCAAGCATGGCCACCCTATCCAAGTACTAACGACCCTTCCCGACTGGGCTTAACATGAAGCATTGCTAGCGTGTGCCCAAACCACTGCCATACGGCGCAACCCATCTGAATAACAGCATAAAAAGAAGTGAGCACTCCTGACTATCTTGCACTGTGGGTAAGTAAGGGGGAATTTTTTTTAAAATCCTGTTTTCATGTATCAAATATAAGATACAGAATTTCTAAACTGTTGAACGTCTGTATTTTATACTAAGGTCCTATTGTGGCTCCACTATAGACCTACAACCATGTAATTTGACGCTACAAGTACGCAGGGTTACTACATGCAGTCACGCAGGCTACAATTAAAATGGCCATAGCTGCAGGCCTCTGGGCTAGGTGATACATGACAATGGAATTTTGTATTTTCATACTGAAAATACTTTGAAATAGTCGGGACTCAGAACGAGCCTAATATAGCCATCTATCGGTCGTTCGGCTTGTCGATTCCGTGCACGCCGTATCTCCAAGAACGATTACCTAAGAAATAAAATGTCATTTTATCTAACGCGCTAGCCTGACCCTCACTACTAAGTATTCAGGAACAGGCGTTAAGAGATCCCCGATGAATACAAAACGAAGCTTCTATAGCTAAACCAAAATAATTACGCTGCATCGGATGAACGGGTTTTAACAAACTAATGGTGGGAAGGGGGGGGGGGTGTAATCTTTCGCTATGTCATGTTTGCTCACCCTGCAGATGCTTTGTGGCTTTTCGCTAGACGCGGCCGACTGTGGCTTTAAAAACGAAGACCAAATGACATTGTCATACTCCATTCCAGATGAGGAAAAAGCATTTACTACCGTTTTAAAAGCATGTTTGTCCACACACGCAAAATAATCCTTGTATGACTTCAATAATCTGATTTGACTGACAGATTGCTTTTTGAATGTGCTGATCAAAATGAAAGCATAAGCTACTATCAAACATCACCCCAGGTCTTTCTCTTTTACGTGTGCACGTTTGAACGTGTTCATTACTTTAAGACCGGTTTAATTAAGCGGACGACGGATGCACGTACTGACAAATATGACAAACTATATCATCGGCAACATCTGATGGGATAACATCACCGTCACCATAAAACAACCAGAATCAAAATCAGAATATATACTGTACAAACAGGAAGGAAAAAAAAAGATCTCTGCTGCGCGTGTAGTGTCAAGCTTAACCTGCACAAAAAGCAACTTTTTATTGCCATCATAAAAAAAAGATCATTGTTCTTGGGTAGCGCAGGATTGTCTTTAATTTGGCACACGATAGAAATGCTTCCTTAAGCAATGTCAAACCCGTTTTTAAACGACACAAAGAAACAGGGCTCTACACTTCCCAGTCCACCCAGCTGCGAATGACAATAAATCTTCTTGTAATTGGTTTAGAATTGAGAAAGGTGAGGCAGGAGGGAGAGAAGATGGACATCTCCCTCATTACGCTGGTACAATGAAATGTCCCAAACGCCTCTAGCTCACCTCAGATATCAAAAGTTCACGGGAACCCATTTGCCTTTGGTTCACCTTTGTTTACTATTATTCGTAAAATATATTTAAAAATTTTCATTAAAAAAAACACAAACAACAACATACGAACAGGTGAAACAGGTTTTATATATAAGGGTGGATGGCGGATTACTTCCGTCACTAATTGTAAAGCACGCATACAGTCAGTATAGCAAGTTACAATCCACTCCATCACTATTCTGGATGTCTTCAAGAGTATCTAGAGGCACATGCAGGTGCTGTTTGAACAATAATTGCTGCCCTTCGTCTCCCCCCCCTCTCCCAACCTCAACTGCTGTGCATCAATCCTACCCTCTACTTCTTCATCCTTCCATTTTGCCCCGCCAAATCCTACCCTCCCCCTCTCCCACACCTTTACTGTGCGCCCTGAGCATGCTGCCGACATGGATAAGCTGGGATTTACAAAGTGGACATCATCATCATCATCATCATCATCATCATCATCATCATCATCATCATCATCATCATCATCATCATCATCATCGTCGTCGTCGTCGTCGTCGTCGTTAGTTATAAAAATCATGTTTCTGTCCCATGTGTTCATCCGTGTGACTTTTTTTTTTTTTTTAATAAACTGCATTCTATCCATTCAGAGTGTGAATGAAACACGAGTATGAAATTGACAATATCAATTTTGTTGTTTGTATTACGTTAGCGAAAACTTTTACTGGTTCTCAAATTAATCATTTTCTATAATAACTGATAGTGTTTGGATAATTTTTCAATAAATTCATTTTTTTAAATTTACCATCATCATCATTATCATCATCATCATCATCATCATCATCATCATCATCATCATCATCATCATTATATTTTGTCTTATCATTCCGATGAAAAAGACATTAAAACAAACAAACAAACAAATATGAAAAGATAAAAACAACAGCCACCTGTGTTAAGACAGCTCTAGATACGAATTTTCGATTTATTAAAATCTTTTTTTTCAAGTAAAACCATGGGCTGATGCAGACGACATTTTCTTACAGGATTTATATCGTGAATGAGGAAAAACTCAATATATTTAAACAATAGACAAAATGCAATTACTTTAAATAAGAAAAGAAAATTTTAAAAATGAAGAAAAAAAAATAAAAAGAAGATGAAACAAATTAATTTAAATACTGATAAAAGTTCAGGCCTATAAATGACACATACCCAAACACAGAAACAAACAAAACGTGAGCAAGCTTATGCACAGTATGAATGAAATAATAGTTGAACAGATCTATAAACAAATAAACCAAACACAGTAACTAATGTCCTAACTAACGAAGTTACTCACTAAACTAACTAAATAAATTAAAAGTAACAAGCGAATTTGACTGACCTCATGCACTTTTTCTCCGCATTTCTTCGGTGTGTCTTGTAGTGCAGACAGAGTAGTAGGCCTGATTGTAGTGTTGCCAGCAAGGGTGGATTTTAACCATGCTATTGACGCTGACCCTTGCGTCGAAGGGTCACCGACATAGTGGGAATCGGATTCATTCACCCGTAACACAGCACTCGACAGAAAAGCTTGCGGCCACGACACAGGCGTCTTGACAAACATGAAGCAAACAACGACTAGTATTCCAGCGAAGAAAATTTGCATGTGCCTTATCCGCGAATATAAATAAAGCGATGCACGCAATGCGTCACATTTCATAGACAGCCATTTGCCAGGCATTGTTTTTATTATTAATTTTGTTTTGTCTTTGTTCCGCCAGTCTTTGTGGTGTCGGTGTCAGCCTCGCTGGTCCTCTTGCCTGCATAAACTACACCGAGCAGTCGTTACATGTTGTTTCTTCTTCATTATCACAGAAAACCTAGTTGTTGCTGCTTAGCGGACACGTGACTATTTCAGTTCTTCGCGGTAGTGCGGCGAAAGAGCACTTACTACGTGCCCTCACACTGGCTCAGGGTGGTTGAAGTTGGTAGGTCATCCAATGAACACATGTGTAGCGTAGGTGCGGCCCCTCAGGTGACGGTAACGTTGGTCCGCTTTGCAAAGACTATAGAAAACATGGTAACCTTGTTTGTTTAGTGATTTTAGACTATCACGAGAACCTAGTCCTGTCACATGCGCGAACTTTTCCGAAATATTGTTTTCGCTAGTGAGAATACTGTGTCTCTAAGTCAGTCTTTTGCTTATCAACTGTGACAACATTGGTGCGATTGGCAACTACGTTTGAGGTGAGGGCTGAAAACACACGTCTCTTCAGTGAAGCACGGGCCGGCCTAGTAGGATGAACATAAAGTTTTTAAAAACAAACAAACAAACAAACGCATGCGTCATTGTCAGTTTAAATGGAGATCTATCAAACTGAATAGAGATTGCAGAATGTGGAATGCAGAATCTATTCAGCCAAGTGACATAATGTCGCTCGTGGAAAAAATGACGCACACATTCATATCAAGACTTCATTGAATACGTGTATAAATCATTAACAATAAATGCATAAACGAATAAATACTAGAAAGGAATTTTCAAACTCCAACTCTGACATCCTTTGACTCACAAAATGTAACTAAACCAGTCTCGGTAAAAACACGTTTTACAGTCAATAGTGTAGGCTTATACAGGTTGTTCATTCATACAGGACATACATTATTTTCATCGGACAATGGAATTATTAATGACACAATCATATAACATTAAAAAACCAAGGCGCGCGCGTGCACACAGACCCCCCGCCCCTCCCACACACACACACAAAAGTCAGAAGAAACCATGTGGAGTTTCATGTGTGTCATCAGAACGTCGTTTCTACATGCCCACACACACACACACACACACACACACACACACACGCACCCACCCACCCACCCACACACACACACACACACCCACACACACACACACATTTTTTATAAAGATTATATATATAGGGAGGGATTGGTGGCCTTATGGTAGAGCTTTGGCTTGCGGACCTGAACGTCCCGGGTTCGAGCCCAGGCCGGGGCATCGTGTTGTGTCCTTGGGAAAGACACTTTACTCCCGTTTCCTACTCCTTTCGGATGAGAGTATAAACCGAGGTCTAGTCTGTGTCGCATACATTCCATCATAACGGACTTTAAGGATCCTGACGCTCATGTCCTAGACGGGTGAATGCCGGTGACAAAAACACACCCAGCATGCACCTAGGTCATTCTCCCCCATCCTTGGTTGCCCAGGATTGTGCTCAGTTGTCTGGAGCGTTATTACGGTGAGCCCAAGGGCTGCAAGTTGGCGCCTCGGGCGACTTTAGTTAGATCCTGTATCGGCCTGCGCCTTGAGCAGCTCTTGAGCTGAAAAAGCGCTATATAAGAACGATTAAATAATATAAGTTATCGAAAATGGGGACAAGATACACAAAATTTGATTCAACTGGTGTGCCTGCTTGTTAGATCTAAATTAACATATGGCCAAGAGGTATACTTCTCTGCCCCAAAATACTTATTAAAATTACTTCAAAGTATGGATAGCAAAGCAATTAAAATGGCTATGAGTGTTCCAATACACAAAAACGTGTAATATTCCAATACACAAAAACGTGTAATGTTCCAATATACAAAAACGTGTAATGCTTATAAAGCTGCAGGTGTTTTACCATTCCCCGAATGGAGAAAAGTATCATGTGCAAAATATATAGTGAGGGCATCTGCAGTTGACAATTTCACAGATTCAGAGTTAGAAATACGTCTGATTTACATTTTCCCCAAAGAGCACAGAGTATTAACTATTTACGGATTATAGTAACGCATACAAATGAGCTCATGAACGAATCTAATTTAAATTGTAAATTAGGTTCAAATATAATTTCACAAATGCCTATACCTAATTGGGAACTTCAACGAGCAAATTTTGGCATAGACTATTCTGAATTAAGAAAACATAAAAATGGCATTGTATTAGCAGCAGAAGCAAAGAATATTATTCTTACTTACAAATTTATACTGATGGTTCTATTTTAGAATCAGATGAAACAGGAGCAGGCTATGCTATACCTGCTTTAAAAGTTATTTTTTAGGGAAAGGGCATTCAGTATTTACTGCAGAACTTATTGCTATACTTATGGCATTGAATAAAATCATTAGTTTACACACAGACTTTTTAAATATATAATTTTGTGTTGAATCTAAATCGGTTTTACAAAATTTGGATTCAAATTATAATAAAGAAGGATGTTATATTATAGATAAAATTAAATATCTTATTCATAGTTTAATTATAAATGGAACAAATGTTCAATGTTGCTGGATACCATCTCATAGCGGGTTAAATCATAATGACTGGGTTGTTATGATTGCAAAGAAATGGGCAAAAAATGGAAATACTGTTATTCAGATCGGGATACCATTCCCCCAAAATAAAGTTTATAGCATGATTGAGAAAAAATATTAAAAATAAATTTCCTGTCATTAAATTATATAATGGAATGTTACACTCCTCGCGGACTGTTATCAGTTTAGCATATCGTCTTGCTTTGAACTCGTGGAGGACAAAATACTGTAAGGAAGTTGCTTGCATTTGCAATAAGCAATTTCTATTAATCATCTAATTTATGACAGCAGTGCAATCGCGCAATATATTCCACAACATATTCGAAATTCTCAAGACAAAAATATAAATTATTGGATAGCAATTGAAAAATGATTAATATACAATCCTGTTGGATTTTTGTTGTTGTAAAAACCAATCAGTACCGATAAGTCTAGTGGATTTTTTTCTGAGAAGCATAAATTCCGCTGGACCCTATAAACCATGACTAACTAACAAAATATGAGATATAATTAGGATTATTTTACAAGGATTGCTTTGTAATTATATTGAACCTCATTTGTATAAGTTATAATTATTTTTTACCATTTTGATTGTTTCATTGTTCAGTTTTGTTTATTTTGTTTAATTTTGTTTAATTCCTTTCTCCGTTTATTATGACCAGTGAAAAGACGTTAAATTAAAGAAACAACAACAACACACATACCCATAATATCAGATGATAGACACAGCACAATTAAGAAACCAAGTGCTAGCATTATCTTTCAAAGTTCGAAAACTTTAAAAAGTGTTTTAAAGGATGAAGCTTTATAACCGGAATTAGCACAAGTGCAGGATTTATCCCAAGTACAGGATCTAGCTCAAGCACAGGATCTAGTCCAAATACAGGACATAGCCCAAACATAAGTAGTGTGGGTGTAATAGGTCTTATTCGGAAATGAGAAGTAACTGGTCTTTTTGCTTTGTTTGGTAATGAAAGTGGGGTTATGTTATCGCTATTTTTGTCAACAATTTCCTTTAAAGTTTACATTGCGTCAGGCTGGGATAAGAGGGCCAATAATTATTGTTGATGATTTTCACTAGACCCAGTAACCCAATTAGTTTTCAATCTGTCAGATCAGATGCTGAGTGTAAGGAGATAAAGAAACTCTCTCTCTCTCTCTCTCTCTCTCTCTCTCTCTCGCTGTCCTTTGGGAACTGCTCAATTTGAGTTAGCTCATAAGCTGCCTTAAATTTGTGTGTGTGTGTGTGTGTGTGTGTGTGGGTGTGGGTGTGTGTGTGTATGTGTGTATGTGTGTATGTATATCACGAATAGTAAAAACGTTTAATAAAAAAATGTTATTTAAAATTTTAAAAAATATATTTTTCTTGTTTTGTTAATGACATGGATCAATTGTCAAATGGTTGTTCAGGGGTTCCTCCCCTGCCATTTCAGCTATATTAATCGTACCGCCGCCGTCGTACAAGTAATGTCAAAGTTGGAGGGGACAGCAGAACGAGACAAATGTGGATTGGTCGATCCGATGGACGCCATATCTCAAAAACCACTGAACGGAGTAGTGTAGTGGTTCGAACACACTAGCACTGTTTCAGTTTAAGCAACGTCGGGACAAGTTAGTACTGGGATGTGTGATCATGTTTGTTACATTACATTACATTACATTACATTATTATTGCTTTAGGTCCAGCGGACTCTTCCGAGTCAAATCAGGACCGGACAACCCCCGATCCGCATAAAAGATCTGCTGAAACAACCCTAGTGGTAAAACCGAAAGCTCTCCACCAGCCAGTCACTTTACAATAAAGACATCCCACGCAGGGGACGGCTGAGGCTTCACCCCAACTTATCGAACCCCCGTTTACAAAAACAAAATAGAATACAAACATCGTTATAAATTATCAACAAAACACATACATATAAAATGCCTACATTGCTAAATAATAACATCATAGGAAGCCCTAGTGACCACCTGGCAGAAAGCGTCCAATTTTCCCAAGCTGATCCAACAGACCTCATACACAAACAAGGAGTCTTGTCCCGGAAGAGTTTTCAAGAAAAAAGGTAGGAGACTGGTCTAGCGAAGAAGACGATAGTATAGCAGATTGATAGAAAAGAGCAGGAATGAGAAAGAGCAAATGAGAAAGACAGCGACAATGGGAATTTAAAGCACTAAATTTCCAGTTCAGTTCAGTGGGTAGATTAACGTCCCCAGACACGTAAGCATATAGGGGACAAAAGTGGGGATACTATTTATACTGAAACCCCCGGCACCTCAACGGGGGTATCATGTTTGTTAGGCATCCATCAATTTTTTTAATCATGTTTGTTAGGCATCCATCAAAAACACAAAAGGATTGAAACAAGCCTACCACACCTATTACAAGTGATTAAATTAAAAAAAAAAATTAATATTGCAGTCCACCCACTGTGAATAGGTAAAGGGGTCTGTTTAGAACCGGGGAAAGTAAAGCAGCGAGGGAAAGGAGATAAGTACCGTTCTCATTAAGCTGGCCTAGAGGAAAGGAAGGTCCCAAACGCTTCCTTCCTCACCGACCGAAAGTTTACGAGGAAACCCTTTACCTTTACCGTAGGAAAATTACCTAAGTCCGGCGCCATCATACCTATGACATATTTTTTCTACTCACTGCATGGAGTCATTTTTGTTGCTAAACACGTTTTGCTTAATATCTCAAAAACGGTTAAAGCAATTTTGTAGAGCTTTCCAGTATAGGAACTGTTACATTAACATACAATTATTATGAAACAAATATAACCAACAGTGTATACAAAGGAGAAAAATAGATATTTTTTTTGGTTAAAAAGGGGAATTAAAGGCATCGCCCTCTTTATCTTCTCCACACAAAAAAAAAAAACAAAAAAACAAAACGTCACACACTAAACAGTTTCGCGTTGAGTTTGATTTTTCTATACATATTAAATAAAGTTTGTAGACATCCTGTCCTATACTATCCTATTCCATCCAAAGATTATTGTTTAACCTCTTTTTTGGTCTCCCTCTTCTTCTACCTCCTTGCACTGTGCCTTGCAGGATGGCCTTTGCAAGACCTGATGATCTGGTGACGTGGCCATACCATCGGAGTTTACGTTTTTTCACCACTGTGAGCAGGTCATCGTGTTGTCCAATGGATTGTGTGATGGTCTGTCGGACTTCGTCGTTGGTGATGTGCTGGGTATAGGAAATGCTCAGAAGTCTATAGCACCTCATCTCCATGCTTTGTATTCTTCGTTGGAGATCTGCTGTGATGGTCCATGTTTCGCAAGCATATAGGAAGATGGAGATGACAAGGGAGCGCAGCAGCCTTACCTTGGAATGTAGACTGATGGTCCTGTCTTTCCAAAATGCCTTCAACCTCGCCAGGGCAGCAGTTGTTTGTACGATCCTGGAGAGGACTTCCTGTCGGGACCCATTGTCTGATACAATGGCTCCTAAATATTTTGGTCTTCTCTGCACTTATATCCATTCCATAGGCTCTGGAGGTGGTGTCAGGCCTCTGTACCAGCTGTTCAAGTTCTTGTTCCTCTCCAGCCAATCCATCAATGTCATCCGCAAAACGAAGATTGGAGATTGCTCTTCCCCCTATGCTGACTGTGCCTTCGTGGTCTGCAAGGGCATCTGACATGATGCGCTCTAGGAAGATGTTGAAGAGTGTTGGAGAGAGTAGGCATCCCTGACGCACACCGATTGTTGTTCTGAACCAGTTTCCGATGCGCTGTTGTGGAGGACTGCACTGGTAGCCTTGTCATACAGGCTTTTGATGACTTCAATAATTTTAGGGCTGATGTTGTACACTCTCTCATGGTTGCCCACAGACCTGCATGCCAGACTCGGTCAAACGCCTTTTTTAAGTCTACGAACACATGATATAGATGTTGTTGGTGCTGTATGTATGTCTCGCAGATTATTCTGAGGTTGAACATTGTTTTTTTTAACATATAGCGCCCAGTAGAACTCTACAAGCCTTTAAAAAATCATGTTAAGCCATTTTGTCTACCACTTTATCCTATCCAATCCTATCCTATCCCGTAGCTCGGTGGTCGTTGGGGCATCACATATGATCGTTTAACCAGCGTACTCCATCTTTCTCTGTCCTCAGCAACCCTAATGGCTTCGCTCAGTGTCAAGCCAGTTCATTCTCTAATGTTGTCCCCCAACCTCCTTTTCGGTCTCCCTCTTCTTCTACCTCCTTGCACTGTGCCTTGCCACCCCCACCCTATTTTATTCTTTTGAAGGAGCGTAGTAAATTCTTTGTGAACTGGATTGTTGAACACGTCGAGAAAGAGAAGTTGCGTGTACTGCGTGCGTTGCTATGTGTGTTTGTGTGTGTGTGTGTGTGTGTGTGAGAGAGAGAGAGAGAGAGAGAGAGAGAGAAATTGTATGCATGATGTGTAATTTTATCTCACATTGTATTAAGTGTTCCATTTGTGTGAATTTTTTTCCCCCAGCGATGTTATCATGCTCTTTGTGTAAAGATGCTTATGCTCGTAATACATTTTAACTCCTGCATATCCTACCACTTCATTCACATTTCAGAAAATGGCAACGGGTTCATAATTCTGTGAAACAAGCAGTATCATAACACACACTATCATGTAGATAAAGACGATTGTGTACAGTACTCATATTCTATGGTTGAGACCCGCAAATGCAAAATAATGTTGGCTGTGGTACAGCGTTGCATACATTTCTGCCCTGAGTTGTATAGAAAAAAAAAGCGCCACAAAACGTTTCGATTGCTCGCCACGAACTATTTTTGCTTCTGGGCAACCTTTTGTTTGTTTGTTTAATTATTTTATGGTCCCCTCTCTTCCCGATAAGGATTTTCAGAGAGGAGCCATAAGCTAAAGCTTTTAAATTGGCGAAGCACATGTTAACTGCACAACAGCCAATCAAAGTGAAGTTGGCTGAAAGAGAAAGTTGCTGTCAACTGCACTGATGACACAACAATACTATCAAATATAAATACCGGTTCATACCGATTGTACATAAACATAATATTCCAACAAATAACAAGTAGGCCCTACACAAATCTTACCAGACTGTAAATGACAAAAAGTAAGCTTACTCCCTTGCTATTTCACCATTGAACACATCGCCATTCGCAAATCGAAAGCCCACCACTCTGGCCGCCATCACTTTTCTCTTTGCAAACAACCTTTCATCGCTACAGAGCGCTCCCCGCGGGCATAAGTTTGCGCAGACTTTCCGCCAAATTAGTTCCGTAGCTTTACGCGGCGCTCTGCTTAGGCAACTTTGGGCTGGTTAAGAGGAATGTAGACGGCTCAGTTGCTAGAGAGAAGAGATCGAGTTTCAGAGGTCGCATGTAAGGATATAGATTACCATCCACTAATTAAAGATACTAGCTGGTCAAAGCATTTGCCATTGAGATATATCATGCACACGGTAACTTTTTGTTGTTGTTTTTGTAGCCGAAGCCAGGATAGTACTACTAATAATACGGAATTTAATATACCTAAATCAGACTGAAAGCGCGTCGATCTGTAACCAGTACACACGCTTACACGTTACACATCCTCCTACTTAATAACAATAATAATAATAATAATAATAATAATAATAATAATAATAATAATAATAATAATAATAATAATAATAATAATAATAATAATAAGGGTATTTATCAGCACGTTTTCCTAGTGACATCAGTTCAAAGCGCAGTTTTCACGCATCTATACTTAACGTTGTTACACTCATTCGATGTTGGTGTTTTTCTATCAGTATCTGATTCAGCCCCGATGCTTGAAATCCTGATAGGTGTAACTGATTGGTTTATCCACGCAGCCTGCTCACTCAGCAGCAACAAGGCAAAGTCTTCGTATGAAGTTTTCCACTTTTATTCAGCACACATCAACAACTGCATACAATCGCTCAATCGCCTTTCCACTCTCAACTTTTTACTTTCCAACTCACTATCAACAACACAACTTTTGAAACAGTGCGGCACTTATATAGTCTCTTCATACTCCCGAACAATTTAGAACACGGTAGAAATGACGCACTACCACCAATCAAACTAAAGATCGTCATCACTGACTTACGTCATACATCTCTATACACATTCCCGGAACGTTCTCAAACTTCTACAAGTTTCTATCGACAGTAAACACGCAGATCTAGAGAATTCTCCAATAATATCGACTAACGAAAATTATCAACGTTATACAACGCTTCTTCTAACAACAATGCAAACTCAAATCAAAGGTAAATACACTCTACTATTGAATACTTTTCAAAGCGAAACGATTAGATCTATCGTGCACGCTTCAGACATACTATCCTTCGTGTTTCAACGTAACAAACGTTAACATCGAAATACATACGAAAAGAAATTAAACAAAAAGGAGACACTAAAAAATGATGCAAAGATAATACAAACATGAAAAAAGATCACAGCAGATCTACAACGAAGAATACAAAGCATGGAGATGAGGTGCTACAGAAGACTTCTGGGCATTTCCTATACTCAGCACATCACCAACGACGAAGTCCGACAGACCATCACACAAGCCATTGGACAAGACGATGACCTGCTCACAGTGGTGATAAAACGGAAACTCTGATGGTATGGCCACGTCACCAGATCATCAGGTCTTGCAAATACCATCCTGCAAGGCACAGTGCAAGGAGGTAGAAAAAGAGGGAGACATTACATTACATGATTATTGCTTTAGGTCCAGCGGACTCTTCCGAGCCAAATCAGGACCGGACAACCCCCGATCCGCTGAAGACCTGCTGAAACAAACCTAATGGTAAAACTGAAAGCTCTCCACCAGCCAGTCACTTTACAATAAAGACATCCCACGCAAGGGACGTTGAGGCTGTACTCTAATTTATCGAACTCCCGTATACAAAAACAAAATAGAATACAAACATCATTATAAATTATCAACAAAACACATACATATAAAATGCCTACATTGCTAAATAATAACATCATAGGAAGTCTTAGTGACCACCTGGCAGAAAGCGTCCAATATTCCCAAGCTGATTCAGATGCTTGCGGGCAAGGCCTATTCTACGGAGCTGAAAGTTGCATGTTTGACAGGTATTGTGGATGAATTCTTACATGAAGAGGGTATTGTCAAGGATGACGCCAAGGGTTTTGACAGAATATGAAATAGAAATAATGGTTTGCCAAGAGTGACAGTGTCTACAGAGGAAGAAGACAGGTTGTGTTTGGTACCCGTTCAGTTTTGTTTTACATTGAGCTGGAGCTTGTTGGCAGTCATCCAGTTAGAAATGTTTTTATAGCAGTTAGAAGTTTTGGTCAGAATATATGGAAGGTTTTGAGATGTGTCACTGCTTTTGAGGTGTTTATCGTCTGCGTAGAAATGGTGGAAAGTGCCATGGATGATATGAGACAGAGGAGATTTGTAAAATTTGAATAGAACAGGGCCTAGAACTGACCCCTGAGGAACACCGAAGACAAGTCTGGAGGGTTCAGTAAGGTAGTTGTCGACGCAGACAGATCGGAAACGACCAGAAAGGTAAGAATTGAACCAGCTTAGGGCACAGTCCTTTATTCCAAAAGAGTTCTCAAGGTGCTGAAGGAGGATGGAATGATCGATAGTGTCAAAAGCGGCTGAGAGATCGAGAAATGTCAACAAAGAGATTTTACCAGAGGCAGTGACAGAGAGTAGGTCGTTCACGAGGTGAAGAAGAGCTGATTTAGTACAGCGGTCAGACTGGAATGGACAGAACAAGTTGTTGGATGAGAAATGATGGTTGGACTGTTTGAGGACAACCTTCTCCAGGAGTTTGGATAGGAATGGAGATTAAAAACAGAACTGTAGTTCGTCAAGTCTTCTGGATCAAGGTTTGATTTCTTTAGTAGTGGCCGCACGATGGTAGACTTGAAACAGGAGGGAACAGAACCAGATTGCAAGAAAGAGCTGACTGTGTTGGTGATGGCTGGGAGAAGGTCAGTGACACAATTTTTGAAAAGTGAGGTATGGATGGGATCAAGCTCGCATGTCTTAAACGACATGTGCTGAGAATTTCAGCCACTTCAGTTTCTGAGACAGTATGAAAGGAGAAGAGTGGCGTGCCGGTGAAAGGCGGATCAGTAGGACATGGTTCAGATGGCGTGTCATCAAGAGATTTGCCAATAACTTCCATTTTCGAGATAAAGAAGTTTCATAAAATTTTACATACACAAGAATATTTACATACCCAACAAACGCACATTTAACACTCAAACATGTGACGTAAATGCAAGTGGTTATTAGAAAACGGAATGGAAATTCATTTTTTAAGAGTGACTGAATCCAAAACCAATATTGATGGGAGGAAGAAAACTGGAATACTCGGAGAAACCCTCGGTGACTTGAATAATTTCTTAACTAAGTCAGGTGCAAGTTTATCTCTTGCGTGAATCGAAACCCGCGAAACCGTCGACTAATCTGCGCCCAAGAGGTATATTTGGCTTGAGCCGCTAATCACCGAGCGTGCCGATTACCTTTTTCTTGTGTGGCACTTCGATATCTTGATAAGAAAATATCTAAACCAACCACAAGATACCAGTCAAACTGTTTGCCAATATATGACAGTTAACAATAACAATAATAAAGGAAATATCTAAATCAACACAAGTTTCCATGCTGTTTGCAAATCCCGTTTGTGGCACTTGCAAATCTTGATAAGAAAATCTCTGAACCGACCACAAGATACCAGCCATACTGTTTGCAAATTCTTGAGTTTTACTAATTCTAATAATAACTCGAATACGCCAACTTTGGCATGGAAAACCAGCTCTCTTTACCAACATTTTGAAGATTGTGATGGAGGACAGTTATCAGAAGGGTATCGTGGGACTACTATATAGTATGTTCACTTTCAGATTCTATCTGACAATTTGATCTTACATAGTGCGTTCATTTAGCTTTTAAAATGAGCTCTACTTCAAGAACTAGAATTGTACTATTTTGCTTATAATATTCTTTCAAAAAACTGAGCTGAGAAAGAATATCTTCAAAGAATCAAAGCCAGAGAGAGAGAGAGAGAGAGAGAGAGAGAGAGAGAGAGAGAGAGAGAGAGAGAGAGAGAGAGAGAGAGAGAGAGAGAGAGAGAGAGAGCAAAGCGCAAAGAGCAAAAACTCCTCCAACGACAGTATCGTCACTGGAAAGGCAAGGTAGTCTACCTTGTGCCACACTGTTGACGTTCGTTGGCTCTGTTTTAGGGGGCATTACTCATATTGGGTGCCGGTAGCTTATCCTCTATAGCAAAGCAGTAGATAGTACCCTCCCTTACGTATGATAGAAGGAGAACCAACAGAGTACAATAACCCCCGTGATAATTAGAATACAGGGTAACCATGTCCGCGTCAGGAAGCTGGCAGGTCATCGATTTTTACTAATCTGTCTGAGCAAACTGCAATGCTTCTCCAGAAAGAAGTCGGTTCAATCGGTTCAGCAGATATTCGTTCAAACATTCCAAGTCATAGCCTATATACGCTCAGTCGTTTTTTTGGAGCCGTTAAAAGAAAAGATCTGCGATGACGGAGCACTACAGATCTATCACACAACAATAGGCTGAATATTTTCAAACAAAAGTAGGCTTCCCGGGAGTGGATTAATGAAATTTTACAGCAAATGTAGATGTTTCCAAACACTCAAGACCTCAACATGCTTTTTAACACAAAATTCAACCTTTTTACCCTGAATCTTTGCTGTACGAATCTCCTTTCGGATTTCAGGTACACCCACAGCATTGAAGCTATCGACTAGCGTCGAATAACGGGAAACGGCTTTATATACTTCTCATTTTCTTTATATTGTGCGACTTAAAAAGTGGAAATTAATGTTAATACATGCCGTCAAAAGTGGCAAAGGTTAGAGGACCTTAATGTTAATGCATGCCGTCAAAAGTGGCAAAGGTTAGAGAAAATTAATGTTAATGCATGCCGTCAAAAGTGGCAAAGGTTAGAGAAAATTAATGTTAATGCATGCCGTCAAAAAGTGGCAAAGGTTAGAGAAAATTAATGTTCATGCATGCCGTCAAAAGTGGCAAAGGTTAGGGGGCTGGTTTCATAATCAAAAGACACGCTTTGGGCTGTATGTAGGCCTAATCTTATCAAGCATTGAGTCTTCGGTGGTAAAAGGACTTGCAGTCAAACACCTTGCTAATTTGCGAATATTCCTAGTTTACCTAGGAGCTTTTTAAGTACAGGAGACAACACGCGTGTCAGTATCACAACTTGATCCTTGACTGTTGACATGAGGAAGGCAAAATAGGAAATCTGAAGCGATTTTCATTAACACAAAACAACTTCAACTATTATAGCATACAATGTGTGTGGCTATGAAATTCCCTTTGCAAAATATTTATTTGCACTACTTTCAGCTACATAATCATTATTTAGAAGCAGAGTTTTTGTATAAGGAGGAGGAACAACGAAGCTTAACGTCCTATTGCATCAGCGTTAAGGACGATCACCACGTCGCCACCCTGACAACAATGATTACCATCATCATATCAAAGATGAGATCCAACGGATCTCTTTTTCAAATTTTTATAAGCACTTGATTGTGTACAAACAGTGTAAGATTTATCTAGATAACATATTTTGTCGGTAAATAAATTTAAAATCATAATATAGGTAAATAAAGCAATGTTGCTAAATAAGAAATAATTTATATATATAATGTATTATTTAGCAGAATTTGCTAAATAATGTATTATTTAGAAGATGTTGCTAAATAATGCATTATTTACGTAAACAGTTCATTGTTTAGGGACTCAGTTTTCATTATTTATGGGATTTGCAGACAGAATTCGTATTACTGTAAGGTTGTGTGTAGTGATAAAGAAAAATGGGAAATCGTGATTTTACGCTGTTTTGCGATTTAAAATGAGGCAACTGCTTTAGTTTACACTATTCTTTTTAAATAAATATATGTTTGCAACAGTAATGTACGAAACTGCAACAGTGACGGCTCCGAAAAAGAGGGATCCATCATTATTTCTGCGTTGGCGGGATTGCCTTCGGAGTATCTGTTTGTTTATTTATTTATTTATTTATTCATTTAATCACTTTTATATAGTACTTAACCTCCCCAAGAGCCGCTCAAGGCACTGGCCGATACAGGATCTACATCAAGCCGCCCGAAGTGCCCATTTACAACCTTTGGCGCATAGTCTGACGCTCATGCGACTGAGCGCAATCCTAGGCGACCGCGGATTGGGAGAAGGGACCTAGTGCGTGCTGGGTGTATTTGTGTAGCCGGCACTCACCAGTCTAGGATATGAGCGTCAGGATCTTTAAAGTCCATGCGATGAAATGCGTGCGTGCACAGCCTAGACCTCGGTTTTTAATCTCATCTGCAGGAGTAGAAGCGCAGAGTCTCAGTTGTGGATTTTTTCTTCCCTAGACCGTTCCCGGCGTTTGAACCCCTGCCTGCACAGGCTGCAATGTTAATGCCAGACATTCGAGTACACTGTGTACACGACGTACACCAAGGAGCTAGCTGCGAATAAATAAACATGAAGAACTCGCAAGTTAAAAGAAAGAAATTTCTCTTATATAGCGCACTTACAAGCTCAGAGAGCTTCTCAAGGCGCTGGCCCGTAATATCCAGCAATCACAAAATAGTTCGCTGAAGTCAGGATTCGAACCCACGTCGCAACGCCAATCTTGTTTTTTAAAAAAATGTAGAAGCTTTGATCCCAATTTTTCAACAATTCAATACTCTTGCTACTGCTACTTCTCCTGCCACCCGTCTCTGTGTTTTGTGGTAAATACTAAAAGAAAACATACTTTTTTTTTGATGGACATAGTGAAAACACTGAACACTTCCGCACAAAACTGACCATGACCTTTTGTTTGTGTTCGGGACATTACAGACGTTTTATCTTCGAATGTGGAGTGATTTATGTAAAAAAAAAAATTAACAAAATTTTTAATACACGCTTTTTGGAAGGACCTGGCATTTAATTATAGAAAGCAGTCAAATGATGAAAATAAAGTTTTCAAGCGAATCTGGGAATTCCTTAAAGAAGGAAATTTGCAGTCCGTATACAATGAATTGTTTACGTAAATATTGCACTGTTTAGCAAAATCTTCTAAATAATACATTATTTAGCAAAGTCTGCTAAATAATGCATTATTTAGGTAAACAAATCATTATTTAGAAACATTTCTATATTAAACATTAGTTCATAAAATTTGCTAAATAATGCCTTTTATAGATAAATAATTCCTTAATTAGCAGCAATGCCTTATTTATCTATATCATGATTTATTTACGTAAACAATGTTGTCACAACTCGGTTTTCTAAACCTGTGATAATAGGGTTTGCCTGGTGAGGGAGATAAAATAAATTAAAATGTATTGCAAGTTTGAAAATAGTGACCAATAACACCAATGGCATTAAAAGGGACATCATAGACCAAGGCCAATCCCTGTGCCTATCTTCAAATATTTAGGAGCCATTGTATCATACAATGGGTCCCGACAGGAAGTCCTCTCCAGGATCGCACAAACAATTAACTGTGCCCTGACAAGGTTGAAGCCCATTTGGAAAGACAGGACCATTGAACTACACGCCAAGGTAAAGCTGCAGCGCTCCCTTGTCATATCCATCTTCCTATACGCTTGCGAAACATGGACCCTCACAGCAGACCTACAACGAAGAATACAAAGCATGGAGATGAGGTGCTACAGAAGACTTCTGGGCATTTTCTATTCCCAGCACATCACCAATGACGGAGTTCGACAGACCATCACAAGCCATTGGACAACACGATGACATGCTCATAGTGGTGAAGAAACGGAAACTCCGATGGTATGGTCAGGTCACCAGAGCATCAGGCCTTGCAAAGACCATCCTCCAAGGCACGGTGCAATCATTGTCTTAATCATTGACAAAAAATCGATTTCATTTATATTTACTTGTTTTTACAATGTTAGCAAAGAATTTCAATTTGTCACGCATACATTACTTCTCTTCACAATCGTTGAAAATAATTATCAAATATAAATTATTTATTTATCTGCATACAAACTTTCGTCTGCGATATTTCCTTTCATTCAAATAATAAAATATGTCAGTTGCCAGTTGTATGAAGCCACATGTATAGTTAGTGTGAGGAGTGGCATTTTCTGTAAATTCAAACCTCTTGTATAATTTATACTTACTCATAAATATTGGACAGGATTTGCATTGTTTACAATACTATCAGGCATTGTTTATAGTTAATATAATTAAATATAATGTATACCCACTCGTAAACATTGGAACTGAAGGTCCCGGGTTCGAGCCCAGTCCGGGCCATTGTGTTGTGTCCCTGGCAAAGACACTTTACTCCCGTTTCCTACTCCTTCGGATGAGAGTATAAAACGGAGGTCTAGTCTGTGTGTCGCATACGTTCCATCATAACGGACTTTAAAGATCCTGACGCTCATGTCCTAGAGGGGTGAGTGCCGGTAACAAGAACACACCCAACTTGCACTTGGTCCTGGCCAGGATAGTGCTCAGTTGTTCGGGCGTCAGACCATGCACCCAAAGGCTGCGGGTGGGCGTCTCGGGAGGTTTGAGTTAGATCCTGTATCGGCCAGCGCCTAGAGTCTGCTCAAGTACGGCGAAATCCTCAATAATAATAATAATAATTAATAATAATAATAATAATAATAATAATAATAATAATAATAATAATAATAATAATAATAATAATAATAAATAATAATAATAATAATAATAATAATAATAATAATAATAATAATAATAATAATAATAATAATAATAATAATAATTATAATATCTTGTGCAAATCATTATTAAATAATTAATAACACTATACAGCCACCTGTGAAACTGAATAGACTGTAGGAAGAAAGACTAAAGAAAATCATCATCTTATTTATTATTCTTGTTTCTTTTCCAGTTTTGTTTTCATTATAGTTAACTGATGATCTGGTGACGTGGCCAAAGACCAACCTGCAAGGCACAGTGCAAGGAGGTAGAAGAAGAGGGAGACCGGAAAAGAGGTGGGAGCACAACATTCGAGAATGGACTGGTTTAACACTGAGCGAAGCCATGAGGGCTGCTGAGGACAGAGAAAGATGGAGTACGCTGATTAAACGATTATCAGTGGTGCCCCTACGACCTCCGAGTTACGGGATAGGATAGTTAACTGTGATTGTGGGTAAACGTGTGGTGTAATTCGTTATGCTTGCGAAACATGGACCCTCACAGCAGATCTATAACGAAGATCTATAACGAAGAATACAAAGCATGGAGATGAGTTGCCACAGAAGACTTCTGGGCATTCCTATACTCAGCACATCACCAACGACGAAGTCCGACAGATCATTACACAAGCCATTGGACAACACGATGACCTGCTCACACTGGTGCAGAAACGGAAATTCCGATGGTATGACCACGTCACCAGATCATCAGGCCCTGCAAAGACGGTCCAGCAAGGTACAGTGCAAGGAGGTAGAAGAAGAGGGAGACCGAAAACAAGGTTGGAGAATGGACTGGCTTGACACTGAGCGAAGCCATGAGGGTTGCCGAGGACAGAGAAAGATGGAGTACGCTGGTTAAACGATCATCTGTGGTGCCGCAACGACCTCCGATTTACGGGATAGGATAGGATAAGATAGGTTAGTTAGTTTTTGTGTGAATAAAAACGTTGTAATTGTCCCCTCTGGTGTTTTATGTGTTAGTTCTTAAGGTAGTTGTTTCTCGTGTGGTAAGCACAAACTTGTGTACTGTTGTGACAAAAGTATTGTTTAGGTAAATAATATGTTATTTACGGGAAAAAATAATTTAAAGAAATCTTAATTTATTTGTAAACAAATGATTAGTTAGAAAATATGCTTCAATGTAAAGATTATTTAACTGAAAGTGGCAAAAAAAAAAAACGAACAAAATCGTCAATAAACGTTTTACAAACAGATTTCCATTTGTGGCAAGCTTATGCATGATTCTAACAAACTCAAAGTAATGTACCGGTAAAAAAAGGAGTTACAGTAGGCATTTTCATGAGTTTAGAAAAAGGTTTTGATATAATAAGCCTTATTAGAAAATGACATGTTTAAGATGATACTCGTAGTAATAACACTGTTGGGGTGTACATTTTGAGGATCAGTTTAAAGGTTAAGAAACACTAGCATTCTTTTATCATTCTAGCATGTGATTTTATTTTGAAATACGCTAACTGTAATCGTATACCCTATCATTCGGTTTTAGTTTGAAAACGTTTCATTGATTTCTTTAGTTTTCTCAAGTCTATTCTGGTTTACTACTACTACCACAGTCAGACTATTGTTTTCTGCTGCTTCTAACTTTGAACTTTGGAACTTTGTCCTTTTATTAGCAAAACCACATATAACTCCAAACATGAAACAAGGCCCATAGCCCAGGGGACATTTTAGCCAAAAGTAGGGGGAACAAATGGGTAGGGGGAATTACAGACATTAAAAAACAATGAACGGCAAAAAAAAGAATGCTCCATAGGCATCACAAGACAAAACTCTGAAATGTCAAACACCCGTTTTAAGGTTTACATTGGTTCAATATGGAAAGAAATGTGTGCACCATCGCATGGTTCACAAAAGAAGACAAAAGGGAGTGCACAATATATAAATAATGACATAACTCCAACAAAGCGGCTAAATTTAGCAATCTGTTCTTTGATTCAGTATTCATCAGCTGGTTAAATTTAAAGACATTTGAAGGAATCTAAAAGTATATCAGTTTTACTGTATACATTTTCCTTCATCTTATTTAGTATGTAGGATTGTGGGTGTGTGTTTGTGTGTTTGTGAGAGCGCGTGTGTTTTTACCATATACCATACCTGATTAGTTCTATCTGCTTGTGCATTTAATGATAATTTACACAGAAAAGCCCAGTCTTAACAGTAAACATGCATATACTTCTGAGATTTATTAAACACTGAGTGAGTGGGTGAGTAAGTGTGTGTGTGAGGGGGTGTGTGTAGATGTGTGGGTGTGTGTTTGTGTGTGTGTGTCACTACCTTAGCACAGTATATTCAGAAGAACAGGACATTCAGTTTTATTTAATCTCTCTCTCTCTCTCTCTCTCTCTCTCTCTCTCTCTCTCTCTCTCTCTCTCTCTCTCTGTGTCTATCTCTGTCTCTCTCTCTGTCTCTGTCTCTCTGTCTCTGTCTGTCTCTCTCTCTCTCTCTCTCTCTCTCTCTCTTTGCTGATGATTCATCTCTCAATACTCATAATGCAAATCTACATCAGGTGAAGTAAAGTCTTCAAATAAACATAAATAAAATTGATACCTGATGTTACATCAATAGAATGAAATAATTATTAAATCCTAATAAAAGCAAAAGTATGCTTCTTACTACACAACAAAAACGCCAAAATGGATCTTTTTTCCCTTAATCTAAACTTAGGGTCGTACAGTATTGAACAAGTCCACGAACGTAAGGTGCTAGGCATAATCATCGATGATGATTTTAACTGGCGGTCACACGTTAACCATATCTGTAAAAACAATTTCTAAAAACCTATTTCCTTCTAAATAAACTTAGACACTTTGTTACGGCTGATGCATTAAAATCTTTTTTCTATGCCCACTGTATGTTTCATTTTAATTACGCATCGATTATTTGGTGTAATGCCAGTGACGCTCAAATTAAACATCTAAATAGTCTTCATAAAAGAGCGATCAAGATACTTTTATAACCCTTATAATATAAATACTGATGTTGCAGAAATATAAAGAACTCCGAATATTACCCTTTCAAACACAGTTTATATTTAATACAGCTATCCTTTTATTCAAAATCACACACGGAGAAACACCTGCATATCTTGATACATTTTTTACTAAGCCAGTAGTTGAGGGGCATAGACTTTATAATTATAAACTACCCTTCCCTCGCATTGATTTATACAAAAAATTGCCTATCATTTAATGGAGCTAGTGTTTTGAACTCTCTCTCTCTCTCTCTCCCTCTCTCTCTCTCTCTCTCTCTCTCTCTCTCTCTCTCTCTCTCTCTCTCTCTCTCTCTCGTGTAAACATTGTGACAAACTGTTTTCTTTCAAATGTAAAATATGCAGGCATCTGCGAAATTAATTATAAAAGTGATGCATAATAACATATATGAGAATACAGACATTAATTAATTAATTTATTTATTTATATATTTATTTATTTTTATTATGTAGGCATCTGCGAAATTAATTATAAAAGTGATGCATAATAACATATATGAGAATACAGACATTAATTAATTAATTTATTTATTTATATATTTATTATTATTATTATTATTATTATCATCATCATCATCATCATCATCATCATCATCATCATCATCATCATCATCATCATCATCATCATCATCATCATCATCATCATCATCATCATCATTATTATTAGTAGTAGTAGTAGTAGTAGTAGTATTAGTATTATTATTACAATTAGTGTTGTTATTGTATTTGTTTTTTTTAAGAACGTCAGCTTTTTTTTGGTTGACATAATGTTCATGTTTCTCCACTCGTGCCAGTTTTTCAACACAATTGAACTTTATAACAAAAAAACATAAGCATAACAATCATAATGCGGTTGTTAAAAAGAAACAAAACCCCCACATTACTAACATTCCAACTTTAACATTCACAACAATAACATTTGGCTAATATTGTTAATATTATTAACATACGTACAGCGCATTCCTCTCTAGAGCTCCTAGCGCTTTACAGGAAAGCACAAAAAAAAACAGTAGAGAAACAAGAAGAAAATAAAGCAAAAACAAAACATTAAATAACAAATCAGAATACACACGCTTCTCTCAATTAATTAACTTATAAATCAACAGCACGGTACTTGTTTGTTAAAAAGGTAGTTCGTATAACATTATTATTGAAAATGACACCACGCACCAGCTCCTGCCAAAACAACATGTCACATGCACATACAGACCTTACAAATACAGGCCTGCGCGCGACGACCTCAACTAGCGGCAAAAGGTCCATTTAGTGCAATCATAAATGTATCAACAATAACAATATTTGCACCTTTTCTAAGTTTAAATGCCAAAACAACAAGTCACATGCACATACAGACCTTACAAATACAGGTCTGCGCGCGACGACCTCAACTAGCGGCAAAAGGTCCATTTAGTGCAGTCATAAATGTATCAACAATAACAATATTTGCACCTTTTCTAAGTTTAAATGGTGTGTTAAGCATGACCGCAAGCAAACCTGTGTGCATTTCTCCACGATGAGAGTGACTTGGGATGTTTGCAGGAATGTCTGCTGGATCGATTCAGTCGACTTCTTTCGGGAGAACTATTGCAGTTTTTTCATATTATGGACTGAACAAAGAGAGTGACCAGCCATGCAGTTTAGGCATCGCCGCGCGGAACTAGTTTTAGATTTATTCTAGTTAGCAGAGAGTGTGACACTATTCGGAGAGATATGGGCGACTGTGATATGAACGAACTAACAGATTTCTCCCGAAAGAAGCCCACTCAATCGATTCAACAGTGATTCATGTTCAAGCAATAAATATGCGCAGTGTATTTTAAAACCCGTTTCACTTATTTTAATCAAAAAAGTGAAATTCGAATCGAAGGACCGACCGACAACTGGGCTGCTACTTAAGAATGGCCCATGCTTTGAAGTTTTGAAGTACCGGTATTCCAAAACTCCACTATTTCGATTTAGCCGTTTTTTGATATATTGAGCAAAACGTGTTTAGCAACAAAATGACTCCAGCGACCTTGACCTTTGCGGTACATATGATTGTACGGGAGGCAGGTCACTAACCTACATGTAGGTAATGTGTATATGAAGTTTGGTCAAAACACGTTCATGAGTTCTTGAAATATGGCTTCCAACGGGCAGACCGACCGACAGATAGACCAACCAACCAACCAACCAAACTACATTTTTGCTCGTTCTGATTCCCGACTATTTCTAAGTAAGTCTGGAAATAAAAGAATGCTATGATCCGCGATTTCTGCTGAGAGGACTTTTGCGCCTTATAGACTATTATTAGCATACTTTACTTCCCACATATCCCGATACGGGCGCCTATGCATACAATCATCAATCAACAAGCTAGGTGGCAAGACAAACAAGTGGATTTCCACACACTCGTGCATAAACCTGAATAACAATAGTTTTAAAAGTGTTCATTTTCGTGGCCATGTTGTGACTCGACTTTGTCCTAAAAAAAGCAAATAAATGATAACAGGTAATGGTGGGCCACTCTCTGAACTATCCGTGCTACCACTCATAACGATTATGGGGAGATTTAATAAGTTTGTCCTCATACTTAATCATAAATCTCTTATACAGCACACAGTTTTAGCTCAAAGTAAGTAATCACAGACATCGGTTTGCATCAAGCCCTGTGTTATATACTACTACTACTACTACTACTACTACTACTACTACTACTACTACTACTACTACTACTACTACTACTACTAATAATAATAATAATAATAATAATAATAATAATAATAATGATAACAATAATAATAATAATGAATACAGGCGTTTCCCTCCCCACCCTCACCCCACTCCCCACCCCAAATCACAAATCCGACTCAAAGTGCGGCGATTTGTACCAACAGAGAGAGAGAGAGAGAGAGAGAGAGAGAGAGAGAGAGAGAGAGACAGACAGACAGACAGACAGACAGACAGACAGACAGTGAGAGGGAATGTGTTACGACTGAGTCGCGCACAATATATCCGATTATTTTGTTTTGCACAGCATGCTATGATAGCTGCTCCCTTGATTTGATTCTGCGCTGTTGCTAGAAAAAGCTTTGTATAATGTTGATAATTTTCTTCGGTCGATATTGTTGTAATAGCGTTGAGAATTTTCTGGAATTGTTTATTATCCATAGAATGTTCCAGTTTTTTTTTTCTGGCAATAGCTATCGAATCCTGTATATTCGTAAACATTCTGTGACGTAACACAGTTGCGGTGATGGGTTCTATTTCGACTGGGTGTTACTGCATCATTCTCTGGATTGTTGAAAGACTATTAAAGTAATGCGCTGTCTGCTTGGGAGGAGTGATTTTGGGAAAGCCATCTTGTATGCAGTTGTTGGTGCTTGCTGAATAAAGATGGAAAACTTTATACGATGACTCTTGCCGTGTTACTGAGTGAACAGGCTGCACGGTTAAATGAATTCGAGTTCTACGTAATAAGGTTCAAGCATCGAGTCTGAATCGATTATTTATAATCGGATAACATATTGTTAGACACGCCAGGTTTGCGATTAATGTCGCTGGTCGAATCCCTGAGCCAGTCCGATTTCCTATCATTCTTTTCCACCATCATTATTGTCGCATTCAATTTATTCCCTGCATGCAGTGGTCATATCATTCTCCAAATAGTCACATTATTGCCAGTTTTGCCATTATCTCCCTTTGTCATATCCATCAGTTGTTATGTCCCTTGAGCCAGCGTGTGGCTGCGGGACTGTGCTGTCGTTGGCAACATGAAAGGCAGCAAATATTTTCTCTGTACTCCTCTAATGCAGAAACAGTCAAGCCAACAGAATAATCACTATTACAGACAAGTTAAGCACGTGCTCTGTCTTTTCTAAATTTTGTGGAAATCACACAAAATTGTGTTGTTGTTGTTGTTGTTGTTGTTGTTGTTGTTGTTGTTGTTGTTGTTAATGTATTGACATTTAGGAAACGTAATTTCTCTACAGGTACACTTTGATAGTAGCTGTCCGATAACACACACTGATGTGGGATTTGTATAGAGCGGTAATTGGAGGTGGGATGGGAAGGGGTAGAGGAGATAGCGAGAGAGAATTAGGTCCACTACATACAACAATAATCAAAAAACCAAATCTATTCAAGCTCAGCCTTAGAGTAAACCTGACCTCAAATTTTCTAACTTTTACACTAGATAAAATACGAGATAGTATAATTATAGAAGAATCTATTTTCTTTCTTTCTTTATTTTCTTCCAAATTGGAGAAGTTAATAACGACCAAGGCAATTGTACAAGCTTTGGTTCATGCAATGGACACTTTTAAAAAAAGGAATTAAATGTTTATGAGGAATACAAATTTACATTTACTTTGCATGATGTCGAAAGGTACCTTTGGCAACAACTCAAAATGAAAGCGCTACACAGTGTGATTTTTTGTGTATTTCTATTGCAGAGCAACCTTTCCAAGTACCCTGTGGTAGTTTTTTGAAGGCAGAGTGACACTCCTAGAAGTTTTTGAGAGAAATGTACAACGTGAAAATTGTGACATGTGACAAAAACAGGAATTGATATATATTGTATAATACATGTAATTACCAAATGTATACAGGGGAAGATTCCTTTTTGCATTGTTCTATTTTTATGCAAGAAAACGTGATTTGTTTTTGTCAGGGTGACAAAGGCTACGCTCGGTTTATTGTATAGACCACAGGCCCATTACAATGAGTGGGCTAAATAAATAGAATACATTGATAAATAAACAAAACAAGACGACGTGCATGATGCATAACACTACAAGCACTCTGCTACACTCAGCCATTATGGTTCATAACTCTTTCTCGCACAAAAAAAGGTTTCTTTAATACAAATACAGCAAGGTTGTTGACGACAGCTGAAACTGGACATGGCAAAACAGACGAAACCTTGACGAACAAGTATGTTTATAATATTTTGCAGGAATTAATTAATTTCAAATGTCAGTGTATAGTGAATGTACTAATAAAAAGTGAACCTCAGTTTTATCGACTGTCTGACAAAATGGACAAGCTTTCTTATGTTCTGCATAGGCTTATATTAAAGAAGGTGCCAATAAAATCTAGAAATATCAATTCTAACACGAGTGTATTGGCTGCGTAAACACATTTTTCAGTGAAAGTATATACTGACACAAAGAAAGCGACTATAGTTAGTGTACATTTAGTATAAAGCATGTGACATCAATGTTGAGTGCAACTTTCTTGTACAATCAATTAACCTTTCCTTAAAACAACGAATAAATGAGGGTACGTTACCGACACCTTGTGCTTCCCAGATGACTCCAAAACCATACATATGCAAAACATTCCTCACAGCACAAGCCCAGTTGGCGTAGTTATGTCTTTGCAAAAACAAGAGCCTGTTGTACGCTTTGTTTAGGATAGCGGTCATCCCCTAGAGACAACAGGCGTAACCCAAACTTAACACATTTTACATGAGTCATCAAAACCAAAGGATATCTGTCTGTTTCTCCGTACACAAGATCAAGATGTCTAGGAGATTTGGGATGTACCCCTAAGAACTTCTTTAATGCAAAAAGATGTACGCATTCAATCATTTCTTGATTTGTGTTGTCAGCTCCTATATCACAGGTCAAAATATAAGGTGCATTTGACAGTCAAACAATAAATATACAGATTTGGAGAATATTCACCAACGGTCCAAAGTGTTCTTACAATAGCCATTACTCCTTTCCTGGCACGACATTCAAGGTCGTCTATTGTACTAGTGAAACTAAGACGTGGTGTCAAACATCTTCCTAAATATTTGTAAATGCTTGCAATCTTTAAAGTTTCATCACCATAAAACCATCGTTCTCTGCAAGCAAGCTGACCACAATTTTTAAATACAACATAGTTAGACTTTAAAAGTTAAGAACTAGAACTAGTTTCTTAGCAGCAGCAGTGTTGTACAAAATGTGTGTAGTTCTGCATAAACAAGGGAGTATATGGATGCCATTCGTTGTACATTCGGTTCGTGTTCATTAATAAATAATTATATGATGCCTGTTTTTCTTATAGGCTTATATTTCATATCTAACTTTCAAGTAATTTTCAAACGCATTGAAGCTTTGAAAAGCATGGTTCATTTTAAACTTGTGTATAAAAATGTAAAACAATTGGCTAGGAAAACAATTGTATCAAAGATTACATCTATCTAAAGTTGTCTTAAAACCAAATAGTACAAAGGTTTGATTCAGAGCTAAATTTGTTTACATTCTGACACTTATTTCTCAATGCAATTTCAAACTGGTTCCAGAACCTTAAATATAGAAGAGCTTGATAATCCAAATTATTGCTGTTACAAACTCTCAGATGGGCGTGTAAGCAGCTTAAAAAGACGCTGGGTTTCCTGATAAAGTTACGGCGCGAGTTTATCAAAGGGGTCCTTAAGACAGTCATCAATCGTCCTCCGATATTTGAGCCACAGAACTCTCAGTTGGTCTATTCACCAAACCGCGTTGTATTGTGTCGGTTACGCTTGGCTGCGTTTTATATGCGTATACTAGCGCCTGCATTCTTAAGAAAGTAATCCATTTACTGCGATAGCAGACGAGATTTTAAACGATCGAACAGGGCATTTAGATTCCCATTTTGAAAATATTAGGTACCCAACGTGTATTAATATAAAAACAAAAAAATAGCCATATTTCAGCGTGAATTATGTGTTTGTCCCCCCCCCCTCTCTTCTCCTTCCCCCACCGCTCAATTTTGTTCTGACTTCAAACATACTTAAAAGAAACTTGTGTAAAATGTAGGTGTAAACTCGCCACAATTACATTACATGGTTATTGCTTTAGGTCCAGCGCCTCAATAGGTACAGTCCTTTATTGCACAGATTTTTGTTTCGGGCTTAGAAGCTGCTCAATTTTGTTTCCAGTGAAATTACATATCTGGGATGCCAGCATAAATATTACAATGGAGTTCCAAACAACTGCTGAGCTTGAGGATTGTGATAGGCTTTGTTTCTAGCCGATAAGAGAGGAGGTGGCCACACTCCGGCGACAGTTCATTTACTGGCACTCCATTTATGCAATTGTTCCACGAAATTTGACAAATGTGAAATCTGAAGTGAGACGGAACACACACTTGTTCACCCATGTGATGTATAAGTATTATTGTGATAATAACGTCTCCGTTTCACCTTTTTTATCCTGTCAATAGTCTGTGGTTTGTACAAAAGAGTGTATCATCATAACATCACAAACCGATCTTTTGTCTACCCGAAACATCTGTTCTGCGCAATACTGTGAACAAAACAACAGTCACAGACATCAGTGGTGTGACAATACGAATGAAAACAAATCATCACAATCTTCGGAGATTAAAAATGTTTCAACTAAATTATTGCAGCTGAAGAGTGTATCACGCCACGGACTTTAAAGAGGTTTGCATCTACAACGCATCATTGACTGAATTTATTGAAATGCTCTTTGATTGAGTGAATGGCCAGGTCAAAGAGCCAGAATAACAAAATTTTCAGTCTCGACACACACAACTTTACACATTGCTAGAAACTGTATCAATCAACGTGCTTATATAAGGTTCGTTTTCATGCACAAACTAAAGGTATCAGTCTCGCCATTTTGCACGAACACAAATTTTCACACTGCTAAAAGCTAGAATGGGTCGTTCCGGATACGTTTTACTTTGTTTAAAGCGATAGAACCCAGCAGATACTGGATTCTACATCTAAGGTTTGTAGGTCACCCCAATAGAAATAGATTACCGAGGAAAAAAAGTCTTTCTACATCCAAGATTACCGAGGAAAAAAAGTCTTTCTACATCCATGAATTAAAGAAAAGGTCTTGAAAGAGGCTTGCACTTATCAATGCAAAGAAGAGCTCACAGATAAAAAGCCCTAATCTTTTTCGAGAAAAATAAAAAAGTTTAAGGAATAATTTATCAGGGTATTGAAATTCGTTTCGATTCGAACTAAACGTTCAAACCGCTTAGATACGTTGTTAGCCTTGTTGGTCCACCTTAAGAAAAAGCAAAATTCTTGTAAATGTAATAATAATAATAATAATAATAATAATAATAATAATAATAATAATAATAATAATAATAATAATAATAATAATAATAATAACAATAATAATAATAATAATAATAATAATAATAATAATAATAATAATAATAATAATAATAATAATAATAACAATAATAATAATAATAATAATAATGGATGCCATGTGGGTGCTTTTCCCCAAATCAACAAGCAGGCTCAAAGCGTGGCGATCCTTTCCAACATATACGCTTACATGTGTTCACACACTCTTACACAGTCATACAACACATCTAGCAATCAAACATGTGGTGTAAAGGAGGGATATCGCCATTAGAAGACGGAGAGGAAATCCAATTTTTAGTTTTGAAATTTTAGTCTGACTGCATCAAATACCATTATTACAGGGAGGGAGGAAACCGGAGTACCCGGAGAAAGCCCTCACATGAGTCCGCCCCTTGTACTGACTATTAAGTACTGACTATTAAGTACTCAAATGTTGGTCTGTCTGTCGGTCAGTGGGTCGGTCCGGCACGCACCTCATCCTAAGAACCACAGGCCGGATTGTTTTAAAACCAAACTTCATAGGAACATTATCCAGCCTACAGTACCCTCATATTTGCTCTACCGCAAAGATCAAGGTGGCTGCAGTCACTTTGTTTATAAACACGGTTTGACCCATAATTAAAATATAACGAAAGAGTCTATGTTAACATTAATAATAGGCAATACTTGAGTAAAGATGCATCAACTTTTTGGTACATCTTTCAACAGCTCTTGTTGAGGCTAAGTTGACATATACGCCTAGAGTAGACTATTTTTGTCTAGATTTGACGGGATAAATATTTTCGTATTATTATTGTTGTTGTTGTTGTTGTTGTTATAATAATAATAATAATAATAATAATAATAATAATAATAATAATAATAATAATAATAATAATAATAATAATAATAATAATAATAATAATAATAATAATAATAATAATATTACAGGGTTCAGCCTGACACAAAAAAGCTATGGGCCATTGGGCCCCTCAGATCAAATTTCAATGGGACATGATTTCAGCAGTAATTTACGTACATGTAAAAGATAACCTGGGGATATTATTACAGAAATTAAAACAAAATAGATTATTGTGAGTGTGCATGTGTTGTGAAGCATGTTTACCAACAAAACACTAACCAGAACAGGGATCAGTTTACTGTGCTTTTGAAGAGAATATAGCTCGTCGCTTTTCAGCACGCCACCTTTCTACAGCAGCTGTGAAGTTGAAATTCTTCAGTTCACCACCTTAAAAGCACGTTTGTCACCTCCAATACAGTGCACTGTTATTGTGGTCGCGCACTGGTACCAAAAATCGAAGCGCCATTCGGCCCCTGGCAAGAATTGTAGATGGGTCATTTTTAATTTTTATGCGTCAATGGCGCAGGGCGCGCTAGTAAACTGATCCCTGTAATAATAATAATAATAATAATAATAATAATAATAATAATAATAATAATAATAATAATAATAATAATATTATTATTATTATTAGTAGTAGTAGTAGTAGTAGTAGTAGTAGTAGTAGTAGTAGTAGTAGTAGTAGTAGTAGTAGTAGTAGTAGTAGTAGTAGTAGTATGTGTATAATCACTGGTATATAAAACTAGCATGTGCTTAATACATGTTAATGTCAACAGTATCTGACAATAATGTAAGTGAAGCCTTCGATTTAACGTAGACTTTCCAAAGAGGAAATGATGGACAGCATCCGGTGCTACGATAGGTACCTTTATTAGTAAATTAACTGATTATAGTAAGTTGATTTAAAACCAACAGATAGTCGAGAAAATAACAACATTGCCAACGCGGTCTTGCAGAGAACTTAAGAGAGCAGAATTTGACCTAGAATGTACAGACTACAAAAAGTCAAATGAAATTCACTATTTTCATCATCTTCAGTCTGAGAACATCTTAAAGTAATATATACTTAAAATTTATGTTTGCAGTTATTATATTGTAAATCTCGAGTACAATGTTAAGAGATTAAGAGTCATATATATATATATATATATATATATATATATATATATATATATATATATATATATATATAGAGAGAGAGAGAGAGAGAGAGAGAGAGAGAGAGAGAGAGAGAGAGAGAGAGAGAGAGAGAGAGAGAGAGAGAGAGAGAGAGAGAGAGAGAGACTGAAGATATATAACCAAGGCATTTGAAAGGTTGTTGCTTTTACTGACGATTCAGTTTTAGACAATATGGCAAGAGGATCAGCATTCATTATATATGATTTAAATATTCAATCATCATTCTTTATTTGGAAAATATAAATCTATCTATAAAGGCAAAGGTATTGTCAGACTGAAGTCGCACAATAGTCCATTTTGATTTTTCCGCATACAGTACTTCAAGTTTTGTTTTGGGTGGGTTCTAAATCAGTGCTGAATGTTTTAAGGTGTTTTTTTTTAAAATTAAAAGTCTGATCAAAACTCTTGGCCATAAATTTCATGTATGGTTTGTAGGCGGTTTTTATAATGATGTTTGTATTCTATTTTGTTTTTGTAATCGGGGAGTTCGCGTAGTTGAGGTCAACCCTCAGCCGTCCCTCGCGTGGGATGTCTTTATTGTAAAGTGACTGGCCGGTGGAGGGCATTCAATTTTCCCACTGGGGTTGTTTCAACAGATCTTTTATGCGGATCGGGGGTTGTCCGGTCCTGATTTGGCTCGGAAGAGTCCGCTGGACCTAAGGCAATAATAAATCAATCAATCAATTCTACCCAACAGGTATACCTCTGTAAGCGGTCTGCGGCAGCTGTTTACTGGTCCTATTCATTGACAGAAAAAAGTGTGTCGGGGGTTTATTGTACACCTGGCCCAGTGGCACTTTTATACTTCATATTGTGAAATTGCCGAATAGCTGAGTTGCTGATTTCGTGAAATTCGTAACTGCATGTCGAGATCACGAATTCGGCAGGCTGTTGCCGAAATAATGGAAGGGCTTTTCAAAGTTGACAAATCCGTGAAATAGGCAACCGATTTCACGGAAACGGATGTCGATTTCATGAAATCAACGTTTCTGCCGCTTTTACGAAGTCGGTAACAATGAACAATGCTGTAAACACCGATTTCACAAAGTCGGCAACTATTAACCATGTTGTAGGCTAAATGCATTGATACTACGTCTTACATCATAATAATTACGTGAAGTTTGTATCTGTTCATGTCTTTACATGTATCCAACTTGGTATCTGATCTACTTTTTATTGCGACAACCGAGTTACTACTTTTCAAGAATAAATTTCCAAATTCTGTGTGTGTGTGTGTGTGTGAGTGTGTGACCGTTCCGTCGTCACACACACACACACATACACAGAATTTGGAAGATTTATTGTGGAAAAGCATTTTTTTTGCCGTTTTAAAAAGAAATTATTCATGGGTGAATTAATTTCCTTTTTGTATCGATAGTGCACTTGCTTTCCTCTCTACTTTTCGATAAAAAAAAGCACCAAAAAGTTTCACATACCTATCGTTTTTTGAATATATAAGCCTATGAGTTTCGTGCCATTTCCAAAATAATTAAAATGCAGCTGAATTTTGCTGTTCGGGTCAAGTCATTGATGCAAACACACAGACACACAGACACACCAAAACACACACACATACATACACACACACGTTTGCGCTCGCTCGCACACACACAGTTTGGAACTGTATTCGGTAAAAACAGTACTTGAGTTAGTTGTCACAATAAAGTGTAGATCAGACACCAGTTGGATACTTGTAGACTCGAACAGATACCATCCATCATGTAATTATTATGATGTCAGACGTTGGTTCAACACGCTTACAATATTGTTAATTGTTGCCGACTTTGTACAATCGGCAAAAACGTCGATTTTATGAAATCGACATCCGTTTTCGTGAAATCGGTTGCCTATTTCACGAATTTGTCAGCTTTAAAAAGCCTGTTCACTACTTGGGCAACAGCCTGCCGAATTTCCGTTCTCGTTCGATTTCTCCGTTCGTTTCATAGATTAGATTCCCTGGACATGTTAGCCTATAAGGGACGTGAATAGGAAGTCTTGTAGTAATTAGATGAAGAAGTAGTGTAATAAGAAGTCTAGATGTAGTAAGTGGTACAGGAGATGAGCACACAAGGCAGCATTGAAGTGTAGGTGCAGACGCGCAAAGGTGGGTCGTTTCAAAGCAGACTCAAGAAGATATGACGATGGCACAGTGCCGTGCCTTGGAATCATTACATTACATTACATTATTATTGCTTTAGGTCCAGCGGACTCTTCCGAGCCAAATCAGGACCGTACAACCCCCGATCCGCATAAAAGATCTGCTGAAACAACCCTAGTGGTAAAACCGAAAGCTCTCCACCAGCCAGTCACTTTACAATAAAGACATCCCACGCAGGGGACGGCTGAGGCTTCACCCCAACTTATCGAAACCCCGTTTACAAAAACAAAATAGAATACAAACATCATTATAAATTATGAACAAAACACATACATATAAAATGCCTACATTGCTAAATAATAACATCATAGGAATCCCTAGTGACCACCTGGCAGACAGCGTCCAATATTCCCAAGCTGATCCAACAGACCTCATACACAAACAAGGAGTCTTGTCCCGGAAGAGTTTTCTAGAAAAAAGGTAGGAGACTGGTCTAGCGAAGAAGACGATAGTATAGCAGATTGATAGAACAGAGCAGGAATGAGAAAGAGCAAATGAGAAAGACAGCGACAGTGGGAATTTAAAGCACTAAGTTTCCAGAAAGTGGGGATACTATTTATACTGAAACCCCCGGCACCCCAACGGGGGTGCCTTGGAATCTTAGAATCTTAGAAGAGGAGATGCGTTGACGCCATAGAACCGTGCGAATAAATCATGTGTAGAAGATAAACGCTAGCGCCGCCTGGTAGTAGAATAAGATGGAAGCAGCCAAAGAATAGAGCAACCGGGCAGCAGAGATGCGCGGCACCGCTCGTCAATCCGCCGTCGGTGCTCAGTCAATGGAGCTCAGAGGTACTAGAAAATGAAGGGTGAGTTGAGGTGGATCGAGTGTCGTCTCGGGATCTCTCTAGTCCGCCGGAGTAGGAGCAGCGGGAACGCCCAGTCACAAATGCAAACAGCGAGTCCCCAATCGCCAAAGCAACGGCAACCCCCGGAATCCCATAGCAAAAGCAGCTGGGGTCTGAACGCCTCCAATAACGAACAGGTGTGGGCTGAAGCCAAGTTGACCACCACAGTGGGACTTGCTGGTTGGCTTGACCGCCGCTGTGGTAGATGCAGTTCGACAGGAAATGTTCTCACCAACTCTGCGTGTGGTGAATGCAGGAACTCTTTTGCTTTGTGTGACGGTGGGTCTATTGTTGCTGGGCTCTGCACAATGGAATGCTATTACAAACTCGTCTTTGTCTGCGGTGATCGGCTAGTTTAATCACCCTATGACTAATCTTAATACATTTTTGTGTTTATCTCGGTTTGTGTGCGGATAGGGTTATAGAGATAGGTAGAAAATGGTAAAAGATTCACTGGCACACTGGCTCTCACACGGCTATGAAACATAGGTAGTCCAGCCACTTGTTAACATTAAATATCACACATTTATTTCCTCTACTCTATACATAATTCTCTAACAACACTATTAACTTAAATGTCCAAATTCACTTCGAATAGTTCGTTCTTTGATGGGTCTATGCTGCTTCTGTTCTTGAAATTTGCTAATGTCTCATCATTGGGCTATTTGTTCTGGTTGGCCTAATATTGGTTTCAGGAGAGTGGACTACCACACAGTCCTTCTAGATCAGTGTGTGTGCACGTTTTCTGTGGCACTTAGCTGGATCGTTGAGGTGTGTGGATGGTGTCTCCTCCTTGGTTGTTGACAATTGGGCTATCGGAGCTCAGTGCTCGATTTTCCCCTGCAGGCCGAATGTCAGGGTTGACTCTTAGTGGTCTATTTTCTGCATCGGACCAACAAGCCTGCTCGTCTTTTTGACAATGTCAGGCTGTGCGATGAATGATTTTCACCCGTCGCCTGCTTAGTCTTTCTGAGAGAGATTTTTCAGAGCGTAGCTCCTTCTCGTGTGAGGTTTAGACACAGCATGACTACCTAGCCTTGCGGTCAGCCAAAGCCCGCGAAAATCTTGTCCAATACCTGTGGCGCACTCTAGCGTGGGTGGCTATACGTCAGCAGGATGAGGTCACTGCCTACCTACGCTTAGCACACAAGTGACTTGTGTTGTCTGCTAGGCCGCTACTTTAAATAACAAAGGCTACAGCAAGCTGAACTATTTAAGGCGTGAAGCCGTAGTGCAGGGTCTAAATAGCCTCTCGTGACACTGTGTAAGTATTGCGTTCTCTGCAAGCAATTGCCAATTTCACGAAATCAACTCAATTGCCTATTTCACGATTTCGGCAATTTCACGATTTCCTCACGACATGCATAAGAGTTTTAGAATAGCAATACCTGTGCTTAGAGGTTACTGACGGAGTATCCTACCTGTGGATGCATATTTCTAAAAAATGTATCGTGTCTATGAGTAAGAGTTGAAGAAAATTTCATAATTTTAAATAGTTTTGGCAAAAAATTTAAAATCATTAACCTGATGTAAGGATGTTTTTTGTTTTGTTTTTTGTTTTGTTTTTTGCGAGTTGAATTTCAATGCATTACACACTACACTAGATAATGTAGCCGACTTAACATTCATGTGTGCAGTTATTAATTACATTGTAAATCTCGAGTACAATATTAAAAGATTAAGAGTCAATTAGTTTCCAAAAATAATATTACCGTAACTGGAATAAAAAAAAAAGTAAAATAACAAATTTAAGAAAATAAAAAAAACGTACAATAAACTATAACAATAACATAACTATTAAATTTTATCTAAACTATATGAACAACAACAAAAAATCCTAGGAGATTTGCCAGTTTAGTTGCAAGAAGAGAGATTATATAACAGAGCATGAGAACTGAAATTGCATATTCAGTTCCAAGGATTAACAAAAACTAGTTGTCAACAACATAATGCGAATTCATTTCCATCAGCATGCAATTTAAAATTGGTCAATCTCTGTCAAGGAAGCCAAAACAACATCTTGCACCGAAAAAAATCGAAAGTTTGAAATTTAGTTTTTTGTTTCTTGAAAGTGTGACACTTTAATTAAACGAATTCTAATGGTACTGTCTTCAGCAGCTGGCGACAGAAGTGTGCAACTTCAATAATAATGATGGACCCATTAGAAAGTAAGTATTTTACATTTTCATTATAGTTTTTTTGCATTTTCTTTCCACACTTTTCTAAGTGTTTTTAATTGATTGTTTCCTTTTTATGTTGACAGATTTCCATGACGTTACATTACATTACATGGTTATTGCTTTAGGTCCAGCGGACTCTTCCGAGCCAACTCAGGACCAGAAATTTCCATGACGTAAAGAGATCTTAACAATAATAATAATAATAATAATAATAATAATAATAATAATAATAATAATAATAATAATAATAATAATAATAATATCACGCGCTCTTTCTTCAACTGGTGAGAAATTGCCTTACATTATTAAGACAAAATTGGATATGTAAACCTTATAATTAGGGCATTTTACTGTAATTTAGTGTGTTTCCATGTGTGTGTGTGTGTGTTAAATATTAATGACGTAAAGGGATATTTCAATAGGACTCTGCAGTCTGCGAATATAAATAGTACGACAATTTGATGTGAGTAAACTGCCAATAATTAAGTTATCCAGCGTGAAACTCCCTGAGCTGACGGTTTTGAGTCACAGGTTTCAATATTTTGCCTACCCCTTGGGGTCATGAGCAATCTTGCCACTGTAGATTGTTCAAACCTATAAAGGGAACAGTGAAAGCCACAGTTGAAAACCTGTCTTTCCTTTATAGGCAAGACGCTTCACTGCGGCAACAGTACCCCCGTTGGAGTGCCGGGGGTTTTCAGTATAAATAGTATCCCCACTTAATGGAAATTTAGTGCTTTAAATTCCCACTGTCGCTGTCTTCCTCATTTACTCTTTCCTATTCTTGCTCTGTCCTTCACTCTGCTATACTATCTTCTTCTTCGCTAGATCAATGACCTACCTTTTTTCTTGAAAACTCTTCCTGGACAAGACTCCTTGTTTGTGTATGAGGTCTGTTGGATCAGCTTGGGAGTGTTGGACGCTTTCTGCCGGGTGGTCACTAGGGCTTCCTATGAATGTACTATTTAGCACTATAGGCATTTTATATGTATGTGTTTGGTTGATGATTTATAATGATGTTTGTATTCTATTTTGTTTTTGTAACCGGGGTGTTCGCGTAGTTGAGGTCAACCCTCAGCCGTCCCCCGCGTGGGATGTCTTTATTGTAAAGTGACTGGCCGGTGGAGGGCGTTCAATTTTCCCACTGGGGTTGTTTCAGCAGATCTTTTATGCGGATCGGGGGTTGTCCGGTCCTGATTTGGCTCGGAAGAGTCCGCTGGACCTAAAGCAACAATAAATCAATCAATCAATCAATCAATATTTTGCCCCAACGGTATTGGGTTTGAAGACAAAGCTTTGAGCGGGGCTCTGGGATGGAAAAGTGCACAATGTGAAAACAATGAAGCAATGTTGCAGCCAACTGAACGGCACTTTAACGAGTCACTCCTTGACTCGCACTCTAAACCAAGGGCTTTATAACGGCAATTGTGGTTGGGGCCGTATGCACCAAAAAAAAGGAATACCTTTATGCTAGAATATCGCCTAAATCGGTATAGCTATTTCAGAATAGTTTTTATCACAAATTGGTATGCATAACGCACTCCAGCGGAATAGATATTTCAGAATTATAGCTATTCCTATGTGCTATATTTAGAACAGGGAAATTCCTGCTACTGCGTATGCGCCATATCCCACTGAGCACCGAGCCACAAACATAAAAGCGAAGAGAACGAATGTGTATTTGAAATGAAAGACTGTCCCTTCCCCAATTTTTAAAATTGATTTTAATGTGGTCCTGGAAGGAAATGAACAATTTTAGCTACACCTTATTAACCTTTAATATAATATTTACGTCCATTATGCGCTCATGTGTCTGGGGACAATAATTTATTTAACGAACGAACGAATTTGTAGTGGCATGATCAGTCCCGATTTACGACTTGTATGTCTTCAGGTATTTCGTCTGTTAGGTCTATCATGTTATTCCTCCTGAATCTGATTTTGTCGTACAATTCCACACTATCAAACATTTCAAAGCGGTGAAATCGATCACGAAAAAATGCGATTTCTGGTGTATTGTCGTCCACGATTTGGCCGATACACAATAAAGTCGGCCATTTTGTTTCAGCAAAGAAATAGGAATAAGAGATTTATCCCGACTGAAATATTGGAAAACATTTTAAACCGAAATAAGAAAAGATAATACGCAATTACGTTTTCATGCATACAAAATAGTGGAATAGCTTTATATTCCGGAAAAACTACTCTATTTCCTTTTCATGCATACGGCCCCAGGGTCAAAATAGCACCGTTAAACAGCGTGGCAGAGATTGCATGAGGCATTCTCCATGTCCTAGAGAAGAAAAAGGTTTCGTCTAGTCCCGGCATTGTTGTATGCGCCATCATTATCACCGCCACTATCGGGGTTCATCGTCCCTTCAATAGCCTGCATACTATGCAATGGCCGCTTGATAACTATGCAAACAGCTGCGTCAGCCACAAGAGCCGGCTATTTTGTGGGCTTGTTTCAAATACAGACAGTGATCCAGACTACCATTGAAGTGCTGAGGACTGAAGTCCATTGAACAAGTCAGCTTCTGACATGGGATTCTCTGTAGTACCACGACTATAATATGTTTGCTCATATACTAACCACCATTACATTACCCTCCACCCCCCTACCCCCAATCCCCAGCCCCCAATCCCACCCTCTCTCGTCCTTCAACACTCTCCTCAAAATATTTCCAATTCTCCAACCTGGACTATTGTCATAATATGACTCGACCCCCACCGACACAATATATTTTAATAATAATTATTTCTAGCTAGCTCCAAACTATGCAGAAGGGCAAAGAGAGATAACTGGGTAAACTTTGTCCTTGTTTGTAAGCACGTGTGCGGTGGTGGACGAAAATTTATAGGAAAGAGAGACAGACTAAACTAAAAGTCAGATAAACGCACGCACACACTCATCTCATTAGTGTATTTATAGTTACGTATATAAATATTTAATTTAACGCAAATCCACGCGTTACACAGACAAACATGTTACAAGATGTTTCTCGCAGATCTATTTCAATATAAACATTACATCTCACAATGCTACTCAATTATACAAATAGAGCATCTGGCAACTTAGAGTCCTCTTCAAAGAGAGCTTGCAAAGAAATAAATGTATATGCAAATTGCACTGATACGTATACCTCTAACAACAACACGTAACTAAAAGAAAAAGAAGAACAAAAAGAGAAAGTCTCTGTCTGTCAGTCAGTCTGTCTGTCTGTCTATCTCTCTCTCTCTCCCCCTCTCTCTCTCTCTAAAATTTTGAAGTGTGATTTGAAGTAAAAATTTTGAAGAGTGATTGGACCTAAAGCAATAACCATGTAATGAACTATTTGCTGATGATTCATCCCTCATCCATACTCATAATACAAATTTACAGGAGGTGGAGCAAAGTCTTCAAATAAGCATAAATGAAATTGATATCTGGTGTTGCATCAATAGAATGAAATTAAATCCTAATAAAAGCAAAAGTATGCTTCTCACAATGGATCTTTTCCCCTTAATCTAAACTTAGGGTCGTACAGTATTGAGCAAGTTCATGAACATAAGGTGCTATGCATAATCATCGATGATGATTTTAGCTGGCGGTCACACGTTAACCATATCTGTAAAAAAAATTCTAAAAACCTTTTCCTCCTAAATAAACTTAGACATTTTGTTACGGCTGATGCCTTAAAATCATTTTTCTATGCCCACTGTATGTCTCATTTTAATTATGCATCGATTATTTGGTGTATTGCCAGTGACGCTCAAATTAAACATCTAAATAGTCTTCATAAATAGCAATCAAGATACTTTATAAATCTTATAATATAAATACAGATGTTACAACTAATGAGAAATATCAAGAACTCCGAATATTACCACTTCAAAAACAATGTATATTTAATACAGCTATCCTTATGTTCAAAATCACACACGGAGAAACACCTGCATATCTTGATACATTTTTTTATTAAGCCAGTTGATGGGCATAGACTGTATAATTATAAACTACCTTTCCCTCGCATTGATTTATACAAAAATAGCCTATCGTTTAATGGAGCTAGTGTATGGAACTCTCTCCCTCTGGAGTGTAAACATTGCGACACACTGTTTTCTTTCATATGTAAAATATGTAGGCATCTGCAAAATTAATTATAAAAGTGATGTATAATAACATATATGACAACACAGTCATTCGTGTAATTATTAACTTATTTATTTATTTATTCACTTAATAATAATAATAATAATAATAATAATAATAATAATAATAATAATAATAATAATAATAATAATAATAATAATAATAATAATAATAATAATAATAATTATTATTATTATTATTATTATTATTATTATTATAAGGGTGAAGGATATGGGGAGGAGGTGTGGTTGCCTAAAATTGTTTAAAGATAATGATGAAGATGTTGGTGTGATTGTGTGTGCATGTGTGTGTGTGAGTGATGTGATTTCCAAGTTAAAATTAAAAATTAATTATTATTATGTTAAATTCGTAAGGGACAGATTGGAAGATTAGACTGTATCATTAGTCTAAAATCTTTATCCCTAATAAAAATGTTTCTTTCAAAGTTTCTCTCTCTCTCTCTCTCTCTCTCTCTCTCTCTCTCTCTCTCTCTCTCTCTCTCTCTCTCTCCCTCCCTCTCTCTCTCTCTCTCTCTCTCTCTCTCTCTCTCTCGATTCAGAGCATAGCAGCAGTTGAGTGCAGACGTGCGGTGAAAAAGCTCTGACTGCCTACAGTACAATGCCTACGCTGGCTTACCAGCAGAGGTACAGCAAGTATTGGATACAATGCTCAGCTTGAAGAAATTGTCATCTTATCGACTGGTTGGTAGTAACAGTAGCACCATACTGATCTTCAGATTCGTCAACATTACCACTGACAGCAACGACTGCAACACCATCAACGTCAACCGCAACATCTACTGCGGAACTTACAAGCGCAAAAGCCCAAGTCAGTTGAGGAGATACAGACGCACAGCGGGAGAGAGAAGACATAGAATGAAAGAATGGAATAATCACGAAGAAACAAGAATTAACGCAAGTGACAGCGCTTTTTATTCAGCAAGTCCATTTTCCGATAACGACAACAACAGGGCAAACAGGGAAGACTGTAGGCCTATGCATCAAACAGATAGCGGTTTGCAAGTATCAACAGTCGACTTAATTACAGAACCCGCTGCATTTGCACGTGCACAGCGTGTATCCGTGACCTGCAATAAGTTGACATCGACACCGCTACAGCTACCGACTGTGTGTACTGCAAAAACTACAGAAGTGGAGCTCACCCCTGCGTGTGACACTGTACAAGAACACGTGCACTTCGAATGTACTGAGAATGACGACAATTTGTCACTGACTGTTGCCGACATTGACGTGTATAATGAAGACGGCAAATCAACCATCAGTGACAGTGAAGTTCCCACACATCAGATCCGTGTCACCGAGCCTTTTGTGTCAGACTCTACACTGGGAGAAGTGACACAGGACTTGTTGTCAGACCCAGCACTGCAGACTAACATCCGAGACAGCAGCAGAAACACTCGCTTCAACAAAGTGGTCCCCCACTTTTCAGCAGATACAGAACAACTGATCGGCGAGTCTGATGACCTCGTCTTCATGTTTGGCACCAACGAAGGGAAAATCTACGGTCAGTAACACTTCTTCCTGAAGAAAAAGCCAGAGACGAGAAAGCCGCTTGAGAGAAACATCCAGTTAATCGTGGCCAGGCGTGATCTCATCAGCGACGACCAGGAGCAGAGCCAAGCAGATCACATCCTCCGCTACATCATAGACGACGTGAACCCCTTGGGGTCATGAGCAATCTTGCCACTGTAGATTGTTCTAACCTATAAAGGGTACAGTGAAAGCCCCAGTTGAAAACCTGTCTTGCCTTTGTAGGCATGACAAATTAACTGCGGCAACAGTTCCCCCCGTTGGAGTGCCGGGGGTTTCAGTATAAATAGTATCCCCACTTTCTGGAAATTTAGTGCTTTAAATTCCCACTGTCGCTGTCTTCCTCATTTGCTCTTTCCCATTCCCGATCTGTCCTACCACTCTGCTATACTATCTTCTTCTTCGCTAGATCAATGACCTACCTTTTTTCTTGAAAACTCTTCCTGGACAAGACTCCTTGTTTGTGTATGAGGTCTGTTGGATCAGCTTGGGAATGTTGGACGCTTTCTGCCGGGTGGTCACTAGGGCTTCCTATGAATGTACTATTTAGCACTATAGGCATTTTATATGTATGTTTTTTGTTGATGATTTATAATGATGTTTGTATTCTATTTTGTTTTTGTAATCGGGGAGTTCGCGTAGTTGAGGTCAACACTCAGCCGTCCCTCGCGTGGGATGTCTTTATTGTAAAGTGACTGGCCGGTGGAGGGCATTCAATTTTCCCACTGGGGTTGTTTCAACAGATCTTTTATGCGGATCGGGGGTTGTCCGGTCCTGATTTGGCTCGGAAGAGTCCGCTGGACCTAAAGCAATAATAAATCAATCAATCAATCAATCAAAAAGACGACGTGAGGGCTTTCTTGGCATGACTTTCTCGGTCCGACCTATGTAAAGCCTTGAAGATTTCGTAAAAAGGATTTATATTTTTTGGAATCGTTATTACGTAATTATGTGGTGACAGTTGGCTGTGGTACCATCCAAGCCTTATGAACTGAATATTTCCGAAACTCGGTTCGCGATTTCGAAGTATTCCGTTCTCGCATATAGTCTAGGTTGAAATTGTTAGCCTGCACTCACGTGAACTGGTTTGTAAATTCCCCTAACCCCACTTGATATAGGCCCATGATCTTTGATCATTAAATCATCAATCAATCAATCAATCTCTCTCTCTCTCTCTCTCTCTCTCTCTCTCTCTCTCTCTCTCTCTCTTTCTTTCTCTCGCTGGCGTCGTGCAATAGACGGGAAATAATTAACGTAACGCAAAATTACTTTCCTTTCGTAAGTCATTTGAACCCATCAAGCAAATTATGTAATGGCCAGATTTCCGGCAATTTGAAGCTATTTTAATTTCTTACGGATTAAAATAAAATTGTTAAATAAACTGGAAACTGCGCACTGTAATTAAGCAAATTTCCGAATAAATCCATTGAGAAGTTTGATCATGTAATCATCTGCTGCAACGTGTTCAGAACTGAGCTGCTCCTCTTGTTCCCCCCCTTCCCTCCCCCCGTGGGGTTGCCTGGGGTTTCAGTATAAATAGTATCCCCACTATCTGGAAATTTATTGCTTTAAATTCCCACTGTCGCTGTCTTTCTCCTTTGTTCTTTCTCATTCCTACTCTGTTCTATCAATCTACTATACTATCTTCTTCTTTGCTAGACCAGTAACCTACCTTTTTTCTTGAAAACTCTTCCCGAAACAAAACTCCTCATTTGTGTGTGAGGTCTGTTGGATCAGCTTGGGAATACTGAATGCTTTCTGCCAAATGGCCACAGGGGCTTCCTATAATAATATTATTTGGCAATGTAGGAATTGTATATGTATGTGTTTTGTTGTTATTGTATAATGATGTTTGTATTCTATTTTGTTTTTGTAAACGGGGTTCGATAAATTAGAGTATAGCCTCTGCGTCCCCTGCGTGAGATGTCTTTATTGTAAAGTGACCAGCTAGTAGATTGCCTTCAGTGTTACCACTAGGGTTGTTTCGGCAGATCTTCTATGCGGATCAGGGGTGAGTCCTCTTTCACTTCTTTGGTCCTGATTTGGCCCGGAAAAGTCCGCTGGACCTAAAGCAATAACCATGTAATGTAATGTAATGTAATGTAAAGTCTTGTTCTCAAAAATAAAAAAAATCTGATCATTTCGCACCTCTTTCGCATTCTCTCCACTGGTTTCTTGTATCTCAGAGGAATATGTACTTTCTGTTACAAGTGTGTCCATCGATTAGCCCCTTCTTACCTCACACTGTGCCCTGTGGGTTCGGGCACTGAATAGAATAGACCCAACGTTTTCCGGCGTTTCGTAAGAGGCGACTAACAGGGGTGATGTCAGCACCCCATCACTGGGCGAAAGTCTTCTACACAGAAGTCACCGGCCATGACGGAGGAAGCTCACGTTACTACAGGTTCAACGACCACGTGCTCGGGGCCAAGGCGAGCCACACTGTACTGTGGATTTCGGATGTGGCCAACAGCCTGGAGAGGATTGGGCCCTGCCAGGTCTTTCTTGCCCAAGACACACTGCATGATGAAAAGAACCACTCATTCCATACCGGATCGGTCGTCGCCCGGGACCGCGCCTTCCTTTGGCCACCAGGACGGAGGTGATAAGCGTGCTACTGATAAAGAACTTAGCACACCAGCTCAATGTCTATGTGAGCAGCACTCTTAGGTTCTCCCACATTTTGCTGGCTGCGGGCTATTTATAGCTTGCCTACACCCTCCCTTTCAGTGAAAGGAAAGGAAAGAAGAGCACCGGCGAAGCTATTTATAGCTAGCCTGGCTGAACTAACTTCAAAACCTAAAAGCTTTGGTTGAGTCGGTGTGTTAGCAAGATCCGCACGAGAAACAACATCGTTAAAGGAACCTGAAATGTCAGGACCCTAACTGCGGAGGGAAAATTAGAAGAACTGGACCACGAGCTGGACCACTATCGATGGAACATTTGTGGTATCAGCGACCTGCGCTGGAAAGGCCTAGAACACCACCACAGTCTGGTTTTATTCCCGGGAACTCAACAATCAACCAACTGCTTTGCATATATAATGAACTAACTTTAGCCCATAACAGTGGAATCATTAACCAGTCAATTTTTTTGACATCTCCAAAGCCTTCGACAGAGTATGGTACAAAGGATTACTAGCTAAGCTAGAGGCCATAGGTATTAGAGGTAAGCTTCTTCAATTGTTTGCTAATTATTTAGGCCAACGAAAACATGCTGTTGTCATTAAAGGTAGCAAATCAGACTATAAAACCGTTCCGTCAGGCGTACCTCAAGGATCAGTTTTAGGCCCCCTATTGTTCCTAATCTATATTAATGATATTGTGGATAACATTGAATCAGTTATAAAACTTATTGCAGACGATACTAGCATGTCATTAACCCTAAACAACCCAGACATACGAGCAGAAATTTTGAATTCTGATCTTTAAAAGATAAACGACTGGGCTAACACCTGGAAAGTAAGGTTTACTGAAGACAAAACAGAACTATTAACTTTCAAACGTGACCCATTACCTAACAACCCATTAAGCTTCGGAAACGCAGTTTTATCTGACAACGAATACCATAAACACTTAGGACTAACACTGCAAAGTAATTGTCAATGGGATATCCATATAAGTAACGTCATAAAGAAAATAACCATCCTCCTATCATGTTTAAGAACGTATAAATATAAGCTGTGCAGAAAAGCCTTAGAAAATATGTACAAATCCTTTGTCCTACCTCACTTTGACTATGGCGATGTAATCTGGGATAATTGTACAGACACTCAAGCTGGTTTATTGGAAAAACTCCATTTAGAAGGTATTAGAATTATTGTTGGGGCGGTGAAGGGGACCAGCCATGAGTTATTGTACAGAGAGTCTGGACAATACACATTGAAGGACAGAAGGAAAAGACATAAGCTACTTACTTTTCATAAGATGATAAACGAGTGCTGTCCTGAGTACTTGTCCAACTTGGTCCCACAACTAACATCAGCAGTTAATCCATATCACCGCAGAAGACCTCTAGAACGTAGAGTACCCCCATACAAAACTGAACTTTACAAAAAACTCTTTTCTTCCTTCAAACACAGTATTGTGGAATGATCTCCCCGAGAAAATTCAAGAAAGCCCATCCATTAGCTTATTAAACAGACACCTTTCCAAAGATGATCCACTTGTTCCATTGTACAATTACCATGGGACACGACAGCAGCAGGTTTTATATGCCCGACTCCGACTTGGCGTAAGTAACCTTAACTATGACATGTTCCGCCGTCACTTGTTAGAAGACCCAGTCTGTCAGTGTGGGCATCCTGCAGAAACATCTGAACATTTCCTCCTTTTTTGCCCTATATTCGGCATTGTACGTACGCAGACAATGAACCAATTAGACCCTACTTTTCGAAACATCAACACCTTATTGTTTGGCAGTGACCATCTCTCCCCACAAGAAAACGCCAAAATCTTTTCAAAAGTTCACACATTCCTCACATCTAGTGACCGCTTCGTTTAGAAAATAGCAAATAGCCCAATGATTCAAAAATCACCTCTGATTGGTAACCTTGATACCAGTTAAACCAGTCTCCATTTGTTTCCCTCTCCCTAGTAGTTACACCCCATCCCTTCGCACCACAAGTTTATTAATAGCTGTCAGAGAGAAACTGACCAGATAATTGAATAGACGAGTTAATCACTATTTTAAATATCTGTTCACGTGCAAACAGGTAGCCTCGAACTATCTCTGTGTGTGTGTTTGTGTGTAGGTGTGTGTGTGTGTGTACACGCGTTGTTGTTATTTTACTTTTGTTTTTTACATGCAGGTGACTTTTTTTTTCTTTTTTTTTCCTTTTTTTTCTTTCCTTTCCTCCAAACTGATTTTTTTCTCTCATCGTTTTAGATTGCGGCAGGTATTTATTTACCGTTTAATCGACAGCTGCTATATTGTGTACAGTTTACTCTTGGGTGCATGTATCTTTTTCTCGTTAGTTAGTTCATTCATTTATTTCTTTATTACTTTTATTTTTCTAGTTCGACGTTATTGCATTTCTTGTCTGTTATACTATAGTTATATGTTTGTTTTCTTTTCATTTTTGAAAAGATTAATTTATGTGCTTCTGTTTTTTTTAAATTGCTTTATTGTTGCTGTTCGCCAGACATTTCATTGTTGTCATTTGTCAAAGGGTAGCACTTATTTAAGCTTTGCTTTTGTGTGCCCTTTATGTTCTCCATGCTTTGTTTACTTGTTTCGTGAATAATAAAATTTTGTTTAAACCAAAGGCCTAGGTGAAACAACGACCGACAAAGGCCCCAAGATTTAGTTCAGCGGGAGAGATGACAGGCACGAACATGGCGTTGGATTCTTGGTCCACAAAGGCATTCTAGCCACTGTCATGGGTTGTCGCACTGTCTCCAGTAGACTAATTGCCGTATGAAAGTATCCCCTTTCAACATCACCATCATCCAGGTCTATACCCCATCATCAGACTATGACGACGTCGAAGTCGAGGATTTCTATGAACATCTACAAGCTGTACACACTCGTATGTAAAAACATCAAAACTGGGTTTTATTAAGAATGTAAGAATCTGGAAGTGGTTTTTTGACGGAAAGAACGCAAATTTCTTCTAAAAATGTAAGAATCTAATGCAAAATTGGCTCATTCAGTCTAAAAAGTTGACCTAGTTCGTCTCCTATAGGCGACGAAATAGTTCAAACTTTCATAACAAAAAAAATTCCCGAAAAGAGACTGGATTTTCGCCGTCCCGGATAGAGCACTCCCTTGCACTTAAAACACTCTCATGCACTACAACTGCACTCCCATGCACTAAAAGAGCACTCCCGCGCACTTAGAAAAAAGTGGGTGGCTGGAAAAAAAAGTGGGTCACTTATACACCCATTTTCCGCATAAAATGCAAGGTCAGTCACACATTTCAAGGCTTATGCGTACGCACACTCACACACACCCCCACATACGCACACACACATGCGAAGGCCGCGCGCGCTCGTTCGATCACAGACACACCTACGAACACACAAACACACGAAAACAAACCAAGTAGCGATCATGCCAAAATGGTGCGAGTATAGTTTACACCTAGGCGCTAACTAGCATCATTGGTTCAGAAGCGTAAAGCAGACCGGTTTACTAGTAAATAAACATATTTTAAGTTTTATAAACTATCTCTTTCAAGTAAATAAACTTTAAAATTTTTCTGTATGTGTTTTCTGTCCTCTATTTTTTACATTTATTATTTTTTTAGTTGCTTTGATTCAATTTTGTATGCCGGTGTAGCAGGCCAGATTTTACCCCGCCTCAAGTATACCCAGGGTATAAACTGGCTTAGCCCAGACTATGCCCCCGTATAAACTGGCCTAGCCCAGACTATACCCTTGGGTATTATCTGGCCTAGGCTCGTTTAACCCTTTCCTGCCCATTATAACCCCCCTACCCACCCCCTCCCCCACTACGGAAGACCTTATCCTTCACGTTACTCTTTAATTTATGTGTTGTAATTGTTCTGATGCACTCAGATAGATAGATAGATAGATAGATAGATAGATAGATAGATAGATAGATAGATAGATAGATAGATAGATAGATAGATAGATAGATAGATAGATAGATAGATAGATAGATAGATAGATAGATAGATAGATAGATAGATAGATAGATAGATAGATAGATAGATAGATAGATAGATAGATAGATAGATAGATAGATAGATAGATAGATAGATAGATAGATAGATAGATAGATAGATAGATAGATAGATAGATAGATAGATAGATAGATAGATAGATAGATAGATAGATAGATAGATAGATAGATAGATAGATAGATAGATAGATAGATAGATAGATAGATAGATAGATAGATAGATAGATAGATAGATAGATAGATAGATAGATAGATAGATAGATAGATAGATAGATAGATAGATAGATAGATAGATAGATAGATAGATAGATAGATAGATAGATAGATAGATAGATAGATAGATAGATAGATAGATAGATAGATAGATAGATAGATAGATAGATAGATAGATAGATAGATAGATAGATAGATAGATAGATAGATAGATAGATAGGGTTAGGGTTAGGGTTAGGGATTTTTTAGTTTTTTTTTCTTTACACGCAAGATAAAGGCTGTTAGCTGAGTCCACTCAGGTTTTTTGTTTTGTTTTGTTTTTTTTACGCGCAAGCAAAAGGCTATTACCTGAGAGTTGGTCACGCAAACGGTCATGTACAACAAACCCATAAGTAAAATCTCTTTAGGTGGGGGTATATTCCGGGCGCGAGGGGTATGACCTGGCCTAGGCTGATCTATACCCAGTGGGTTAAACCCGCCTAGGCTACATTATACCCAGGGTATAAAGTAGCCAGGGGTATATTCCGGCCTGTTACACCGGTTTTGGTGGCAGTAATTGAAAGAATAACATTTCTATTTTACCGTATACTAAGTGAGTGCATTGTTTTAGTTTTAAGAAAGAGTCTTTTTGAAGTAATAAAAAAATCTGTATTTTATTATTTTTAATGCTGTTGTCGTTTTAACGCGATGTTACTGATTATGTTTATTTGCCTAGATGAATGTGTGTGCGTAAGTGTGTGTTTATGATAGAGAGAGATACAAGTACAATTTATTCCATTATTTTATATATTAGTAGGTGTTTACATTGTGAGTGTATATAAATTGAACCTAGGTCCAATTTTCCCCTCGTTAAAGTTCAATTTACCCAGTAGGGTGTCTAAATTGGACTTTCAAATCTTTTTTTTCTTTAATCAGTCTCAAGCAGAAACCGCTGACAATACAGCTTTCGTCGTTTAAGGCCACATAGGTTTAATGTCTGCCTTTTAAATGAAGTTCATGTTTGTGGGTTTTGTCTACTTTCCACAAAAATATCGAAGAAGTTCCTTAAGGGGTTCAATATACCCACTGATTGTTAAAGTCCCGAAGAAGATCAGTGGAAAAAATACGGATTGCGCGCATTGCTCTGGTATTAAAAAACAAAAACAAAACAAAAAACAAAAAAAAACCGAACAAACAAACAAAGAAAAAGAAGGTGCTATTTATACCTGACATTTTTTATATTTATAACACAAATAATATACAAAGAGGGTTCGTGTCTTTAAAACCGCACATGGCTGTGTTATTTGTGCACAATATCTAACTGAAATTCTACGTAATTATAGTACAAGCAGCATTCATTTACAGAGAAAGTTAGTTCTTTCACTAAGAAATGATGTCAAAAACTAGAAATGTAAATTTTGTCTTTACCTGACTCTTTAGCAAATGAACAATCACCCTCACAAATCACCAAGTTTTGATCCTATATTAACCAAGATTAGAGAGAACTAAGTTGCCCTGTGTGTTAAGAAGTGGTCGTACTCGGTGTGTGTGTGTGTGTGTGTGCGTGTGTGTGTGGGTGTGGGTGCGTGTGTGCACGCGTTGAACCTTCCTTTAACAGGTTAATTTATGTGTGACATCTTTGGACACGACTGCGCCGATGTAGAGTTTTATCACTGACTAGTGGTTTTTGTACCCTGGCAAGCCAGGGTACACATGATGCTGTTTACAATGTAGACAGAGAGAACTTTTGTCTGCGAGTTTCATTTGGACGATGATACCTCCCCATATCCCCCTTGATACCTCACCATACCCCCCCCTGATATCTCCCCGTCCCCCCAATGATGCCTCATCATACCCCCTTGATACCTCCCTGAACCCACTTGATACCTCCCCATACCCCCTTGATACCTTCCATACCCCCTTGGTTCCTACTTATACCCTCCTTGATACTTCACCGTTGATCGTTTCGCAGGTATGGATGAAAGGAATCGACCATCACCATACCCCTTATAAGATATATACTCGTATCCCCGTTATGCCTACCCATGCCCCTTTAAACCTACCCGTAGCCCCCTTTTACCTACACGTACCACCCCATCCCGATCCTTGGTAGTAATAATAATAATAATAATAATAATAATAATAATAATAATAATAATAATAATAATATTAATAATATTGAATATAGAATAATACAAATAGAAATCAGAAAAAACACCAAGGTTTTAAAATAAAATTTGATATAAGATATTATAATTGTTATTATAATAATAATAATTATTATTATTAGTGTATAAATAATAATAATAATAATAATAATAATAATAATAATAATAATAATAATAATAATAATAATAATAAAAATAAAATAATATTGAATATAGAATAATACAAATAGAAATCATAAAAAACACCAAGGTTTTAAAAGAAAATTTGATATAATAATAATAATAATAATAATAATAATAATAATAATAATAATAATAATAATAATAATAATAATAATAAATGAAAGGTAAAAAGCCTAAATTAAAAAGAAAAATATCCATATTGTAGTGTTAAAAAAATGGCCCTCGTGAGGTTTGAACTTGGGTCGCTCTGCACGGTAGGCGGATATTTTACTTAGTAGGCTACCAACGCTTCCTAGAAAGACCAATGTTTTGGTCTATATGGGAAAACATGCTGAAACCTCAATTTGATTTTTAATGGAAGCGCGCGGAATGAGGCTATTGCAGTTTGTGGACATTTTGTTTATTTATTTATCTCAGAAACGGTTAAACGTTCGGTAAGGAAATGTCGGCTATAACGATTTGGCTGGTTTTGAGCACACAGCAGGCCGATCCGCAGCGGCCAGCACCTGCCCAGATCAGCGTCCATACCGGACAAACTTTATAGTAGAGGCGAAGAAGGACTTCCGGCTAAGCAATTTATATATATAGATGTTTCATTGTACACGTAGCCTTTGACACTTATAGGTCAACATCATTGAAACATAAAACTGAGCACAAAATATCTACATAATAAAAGAAGTCACATGCCAAACAACTTTTTTCCGAAAAATACTGCCTTTTTAAAATATTTAATAAAATCTACTTCGAATAAACTTTTGCACCGTCGAAAAGCCCGCTCACGTGACCACATGGCTCGTGACGTCAACTGCTATAGACAATATGGAGTCCGATAGTGCCCCTTCTCTATCAAAACGCAGGAAAACGAAGAGCAGTGGCCTATATTGTGCCGTTGCGGGTTGTACAAACAAACAAGCGGATGGGTTAACATTGCATAGGTTTCCAAAAAACGAAGAAGTGCGAAATAAGTGGGTGAGATTCGTGCAGGAAAAGCGTGTAAACTTCGGTCCGAAGTACGGGACACCAACTGCGTCGTCAGCAATTTGCGCAAAACACTTCGCTGAAGACTGCTTCCCCCCAAGTGCCACTTTAATTAATGCGGAGCTTTGGGATGAAAACAATACAGACATTAAAGCCTGGTTCTGTTCCAACGATCCAAAGTCCATTGCAACAAGCGCCTCAACAACAGCAACAGTGATTCAAGTTACTAGTAGTAGGCCTACTAGTACTGCTTCAACTTCAACTACAGTCACAGTGGCTACTACACATCCATCGTCTGCTATCAGTTTGCCGCGTGTCAGGAAAGTCAGAGGAGCTTTTATTTATTTATTTAATCGTTCTTATATAGCGCTTTTCCCGCTCAAGAGCTGCTCAAGGCGCTGGCCGATACAGGATCTAACTCAAGCCGCCCGCAGCTTTTCAGAAAAGGGAACGCAAGAGGGTATGTATTCACTGGTCTAGCTCGTATAATTATTTGTTTATTATTACAATTAGTACTCGGGGGTCGAATTCGTTTCTAACAGAAGAGAGCACTGCTGTAACACGACAGATCGAGTGATGAAACACTGCTTGTCTCGCTTGTAACTTCTTCGCAATCGGCCATTGTATACAGCTGCTGACGTCACTGCGAGGGGAGATCAGCGATAGCTGCGTTTTAGATTATTACTGCCCTTACTCTTAATTACAGGTAGGAAATCCCACTTTCAGTGATCGATATCTATTAAACGGTAGAGCTTTGCTTACAGAATTTTTTGCATCTGGTATTATTTAGTAAAGTTCTTTCAGCAGAAACTTTTTGACCGAGCACTGTGGTTGACCTTTAAACCAAAGAGTTGTTATGAATTACCCAAAGTGAGGGAATTGGAATGCCTGTGGTATCTGTTGAGGCTTGCCGACTTTAGAGAGGACCCCTTTGCTAGACCCGGGCCATATGACATAATCAGGATGTTCAATGCCCGCAATAATTCGGGATATTAGTCTCTTCTATTAAGCATACTGCATAGAGTACACACTTGAACATTCGAGGTCAGGCTCACTTTAACCTATAAGGATGTCAATGTTGTCAGCTTCGTTATCTCAAAGCGTACAGATACAATTGTTTATCACGGTCCCGAGCAACTTGAAAACTAAGTATCTTTTCTCTTTCCTTCTTCTTCTTCTTCTTCTTCTTCTTCTTCTTCTTCTTCTTCTTCTTCTTCTTCTTCTTCTTCTTCTTCTTCTTCTTCTATATTATTTCGTTAGCTTTTCATTGTTGTCTGTCTTTCTGCTCTCTCTCTCTTTCTTCACCCCCTCTCTCTCTCTCTCTATCTCTCTCTCTCTTTCTTTCTCTCTCTCTCTCTCTCTCTCTCTCTCTCTCTCTCTCTCTCTCTCTCTCTCTTAGAGAAAGCAAGGTGTGGCTAGGCCCGCCCTTGGGGAATATGGAATGTTAACATTTTAAAATATAAGACGGCCCCATAGTTTGACCTCTAATACCCAGCTTGGTTCGAATCCTGTGTTGGGCAAATTACAATTGACCATATTCCCGTTTATCTTCGCGCAATAGCCTATGATTGCTTTGGTGGCTCAGTGTGGATGTAGGTTCCCCATATAATCTTCCCTGGGATGGTTGTGCCCAGCGGCCGTATCACCAATAGTGGGTGTAGACGTTATATATCAATATTCACTCATTCGAGCTACTCTATATCAGGGGGAGTCGTTGACAAATTTACACACAGAATCGACTATTGCGGAGCTATTGATTATGTGATTAATTGCTCAGCCAATTTCTTAATTCCCTATCCAAGCGGCATGCTGTCGCCTACGTGCTGAGTCAATAAGTCTTTATTTCACCAAGGAAAATTAACGCAACCGGTTGTAACTAAGCGACGTAAGAAAATGAAAACAATAGCTTCAAGTGGATATAACGGCCTGATATTATATTTCCTTCCTTGTATTCCTGTTGTTTAAAGGGATACGTTTTTAAGCATTATTGTCATTTTATATGTAATAGTGTTGCGATGAGCGGGGCATGCGAGTTTCTAATGAATTATTATTATTCCCATTATTAGAAACATTCGAGAAGAATTTGAAAACTCAGCTCTTCTCCAAGTCTTTCAGCCATTAAAAGTTCACCGAAGTCTTTACCATCAACAGTAACTACATGTAATTGACGACAATGGTGGGTGTGGTGGTGGTGGTAGTAGTAGTATTAGGCGAATAATAGTATGGCCACAAGTTTTATTACAGCGGGAGAGATGACAGGCACGAAAACGGCGTTGGATTCTTGGTCCCAAAGAACATTCTAGCCACTGTCATGGGTTGCCGCTCAGTCTCCAGTAGACTCATTACCATCCGTCTGAGAGCAGCCCCTTTCAACATCACCATCATTCAGGCCTATACCCCAACATCAGACTAAGACGACAGCGAACCCATTACATTACATTTCTTTATTATTGCTTTAGGTCCAGCGGACTCTTCCGAGCCAAATCAGGACCGGACAACCCCTGATACGCATAAAAGATCTGCTGAAACAACCCTAGTGGTGAAACTGAAAGCTCTCCACCAGCCAGTCACTTTACAATAAAGACATCCCACGCAGGGGACGCTGAGGCTGTACTCATCGAACCCCCGTTTACAAAAACAAAATAGAATACAAACATCATTATAAATTATCAACAAAACACATACATATAAAATGGCTACATTGCTAAATAATAACATCATAGGAAGCCCTAGTGACCACCTGGCAGAAAGCATCCAATATTCTCAAGCTGATCCAACAGACCTCATACACAAATAAGGAGTCTTGTAAAAAAGGTAGGTGACTGGTCTAGCGAAGAAGAAGATAGTATAGCAGATTGATAGAACAGAGCAGGACTGAGAAAGACAGCAACAGTGGGAATTTAAAGCACTAAATTTCCAGAAAGTGGGGATACTATTTATACTGAAACCCCCGGCACCCCAACGGGGGTCATCATAGTGCAAGGCGACTGGAATGCCAAGGTTAGCGAAGACGAAGACAAACTGCAAGACCCGGTGGTGGCAGAAATATTTCAGACCACAATTGGAGGGAAATTTTCACCACTGCTCATTTTGGGAGCTGGTGAAGGAGATGTCAACACCATGACCACCACCTTAAACTAAGCCGAGACAGATGCCGCCACTGAGATCCTTGGCAATCACAGGCCAAAGAAGAAGCCGTGGACACACTAGCTCAATGCCTATGTGAGCAGCACTCTTAGGTTCTCCCACATTTTGCTGGCTGCAGGCTATTTATAGCTTGCCTGCACCCTCCCTTTCAGTGAAAGGAAAGGAAAGAAGAGCACCGGCAAAGCTATTTATAGCTAGCCTGGCTGAACTAACTTCAAAACCTAAAAGCTTTGGTTGAGTCAGTGTGTGGACCATACCTGAACTTTTGGACCTGTGTGACCACTATAACAAAACAGTTTCTCGCCTATCTTGCACCCACGATCATTGCTATTGTAAATTGTTCTCTTTTAACAGGCTCAGTTCCAAAGCAATTCAAAGAAGCCCTTTTAACTCCTGTCCTGAAAAAGACTGGACTTGATAACAATGTCTTGAAAAACTACAGGCCTGTGTCGAATTTGTCTTTCATTTCAAAGATACTTGAGAGAGTTGTCTTGGCACAACTTCAGGAACATTTGTCTGTCAGTTTCAATGCTCCATCTCTCTGGAACGCACTTCCTGTCGGTCTGAGGAACTTGGAAGATATTTATATATTTAAAGCCCAACTGAAAACATATCTTTTTCGCTTAGCTTTTGATTAACTTACTCGCATCCAAACTCCCCACCCTACCCCTCTTTTATCTTATAGGGAGTCTTATGTGTAACATAACAATATTTGTGTTTTGTTGTTGGTAGATGTACCTCCATACATACATGTAATCCTTTTGTACATTGCGAGTGAATGCATGTGTATGCGCAATGAGTCTGTGAGGTTTGCGTTATATAAATGTTATTCATTATTATTATTATTATTATTATTATTATTATTATTATTATTATTATTATTATTATTATTATTATTATTATTATTATTATTACTATTATTATTATAATAAAAGAAGAGACATAAAAAAGAACACCTCAAAGGGAGCTGATGCCTACCGAAAAATCAACAATGACATCCGAAAGGGCATGCGCACATCAAAGGAGAAATGGATAGAAGATCAATGCCAGGAAATAGAGAACAGTCTGAACACGAGCAACAACAAGAAGGCCTACCACATTGTGAAGCGGCTGACAAGAGTGAAACAGCCCAAGGTCTCCACGATCCAAACAAAGTCTGGCATATGCCTTATAAAAGAACAAAAAGTTTTGGATAGAGGAACAGAGTACTGCCCTGACCTTTACAACCACACACCAAATGGAGACCAATCAGTTCTAGCATGTCCCCAAAACAGAGAAGAAGAAATCCTCTCAATTCTCCGATAAGAAGTTGAGGCATCTGTGCAATCGCTGAAGAAAGGGAAGTCAGCGATAGTGGACAACATACCCGCAAAATTGCTTCAAGCAGGAGGAGAAGCGAGGATTGACA
>CM072511.1:105706775-105724275 GCA_036898135.1 Oncomelania hupensis
CCCAAGATAAGTGTGATCTCCAACATCACGCTCCCCTTCGGCCACAAGGCTATGGGACCACCTTTACCTTACCTTTTTACCTTTACTTTTACCACAGACGCACACCTCAAGCCGGGTGGTTCACTCACAAATCGGGTCAAAGGTCACACTGCTGAACCGGTAAAAACATTGAAATATAACTCCTTCAGAACCGAAACGGAAAATTTAAACTTTAGCGGTTGATTTGAGCCACGAAAAGTCCTTCAAATTTACAGCAGAACTTATTGCTTTATACTTATGGCATTGAATACAATCATTAGCTTTTAAACTGACTTTTAAAATATATTAATTTGTGTTGATTCTAAATTAGTTTTGCAAACTTTAGATTCAAATTATACTAAAGACAGAAGTGATATTATATATGAAATAAAATATTTTATTTATGGTTTAATCATAAATGGAACAAATGTTCACATTTGCTGTAAACCATCACATACGCATAGCGGACTAGATCATAATGACTGGGCTGAAAGGATTGCAAAACAAAATGGCAGTACTGTTATTCAGCTCGGTGTCCCATTCTCCAACAATGAAGTATATACTATAAATGGCATAAATAATAAAAAATAAAAATTCCTTCAATTAAATTACACAATGGAATGATGCATTATTAGTTTAGCATATCGTCTTGCTTTGAAATCGAGGAGGACAAAATACTGTAAGGAAGTTGTTTGCATTTGCAAGTAAGTAATTTTCATTAATTAGTTGGCGCCTCGGGCGGCTTGAGTTAGATCCTGTATCGGCCAGCGCCTTGAGTCGACAAGTACGGCAAAATATGTGCGCTATACAAATCCTCAATAATAATAATAATAATAATAATAATAATAATAATAATAATAATAATAATAATAATAATAATAATAATAATAATAATAATAATTATAATAATTATAATAATAATAATAATTAATCATCTCATTTATGAATGCTGTACAATCGCACAATATATTCCACAACATATTCGAAATATTCAGGATAAACTATTAATTATTGGATACAAATTGCAAAATCATTAATACACACTCTTGTTGGATGTTATTTTGTAAAAGATATGGTCAGTACAAATTATTAATAGGTCTAGTGGATTTTTTTATGTGAAGCATAAATTATGAGCATTGAATATTATACATGAGATATATAATTAAGATCATTTTACAAGTATTGTTTTTTATAGTTATATTTGTATAAGCTATAATTATTTTACAATATCGATTAATTGTTTATTTTTGTTAATTTTGTTTTATTCCTTTATCCCTTTATTATGACCATTTCTTATGTGTTTAATAGTTTCCCTTACTCTCATCAGGTCTCAAATCACTTAGGTGAAAAGACGTTAAATTAAAGAAACAAACATTGAGCAACGAAAATCTACTTCATCATCGTTTAACGTTAAAACAATGCGAATTTTTGGGGTAAATCTGTTGTTTGGTTTTTTTAAACGTAAACAAACCCTTCACATTTGGGGCCTTTTAAATAAACGAAATTTATTTTAATGAAAACTTATTAAGTAGCACATTTCTGTTCCTTTATGTACACGTCGTGAGCAGAAAATTACCCATATCACGCAAAGGATAGAATATTTCCATTAGTACGCTGTGGTTAGAAAATTTCACATATAATAAAGTACATGTTGATGCACAGAATCTCGCAATTCATAATTATGACCAAGATGGAAGGCATCAAGACAGAGTTTGCAAAGGGAAGGTAAGCATTCGCGCGCGCGAGCGCGCGTGTGTGGGTGTGGGTGTGTTTGTGTGTTTGTGTGTGTGAAACTGTGTCTCTGTGTGTGACTGTGTCTGTCCTTTTGTCAGTCCGTCCATCTGTCAGTCTTTGTGTTTTAATGAACCTGTCCCTAGTTACCATACTGTTTTTTGGTTTTCGATCTGGTCACAGCGTGTGTAAACAATAGGTGAAAGAGATTTACGAGAAACATCAGTTTACATGTTTGCACACCTCGAAAAAAGTTAAGATCCTATGGATTATTGTGCTAATATTTGCATGTAAATGTCAGATGATAGCGTAGCAGCCTGTACAGGTGTAGAATGGTGGAGTGGTGGTTTGTTAGTGGTTTCTGTGGTTGTCATCAACTTGATATTAATCTTGCATTCAAACAGAACAGAGAATCAATCGGAGTACATTCCTTTTCTCTCGCCTTTATTCTCTTCTCTTTTTCCAATTCATCTAAAACATTCCTTATATATTAATACTTTTCGTTATCACAACTCACAATATTATTTCCACGCGTAGTTTTCTCGTGCACACCAATTAGTTTCTTCTGAACTATTAATTACTTTGTCTCAACCACCAAACACACTCACAAACATACTACAAAACTTGCATGCGCTCACACGCATGCGAACGCACTCTCTCACACAGTCATTGGTTCAAACCCCGTTTAATAATAATAATAATAATAATAATAATAATAATAATAATAATAATAATAATAATAATAATAATAATAATAATAATAATAATAATAATAATAATAATAACAATTTTAAAACAATACAAAATACAAAATAAAAATTATCTTGATACACTGCACCCCTACTCCTTTGGATAAGAGTATAAACCGAGGTCTAGCCTATGCACTCACGCATTCCATCGCACGGACTTTAAAAATCCTGACATTCATGTCCAAGACGGGCGAGTGCCGGCTACAAAAGTACACCCAGCACGCACTAGGTCCCTTCTCCCCATCCCGGTCGCCCAGGATTGGGCTCAGTCGTGTGGGCGTCAGACTATGCGCCCAAAGGTTGCAGGTGGGTGCCTCGGACGGCTTGAGTGAGATCCTGTATAGAACAGCGCATTGACCAGTTCTTGAGATGGTAACAGCGCTATATAAGATTGATTAAATAAAATTCAATTAAATTTAAATTTAAATTAAGTTTACTATAGAAATCCCTAACAAAAAGCACCCCAATCTCTGTATTAGAAAAAACATGCCGCGGGGTTTGGCTGCATAACATGACGGGTCGGATTAAGCTGGTGTACAGAGCGCTTTAGAGTACTTTGATTGTGAGTAAAGGTAAGTCTGAACAAAGCTTCATGAATATATGCATAGGTACAGTACATCTATTATTCTGTGAGTGGGTGGGTGGGTGCGTCTGCCTGAGATTGTAGGTGCCTGACGATAGCCTATGTATATTTATCACGTCTTCATGTTGATGCGAGAAGGCAGATTCGGATCACACACTGAAGGTGTCATAATATGAATAAAACGTTTTCCATAATTGTTGTTCCTCGAGAAAATGGAGGCCCTACAGATCCTGGTCTTTCCATATTCTCCTCGGAAATGCTGTCCAGGAGAACCACATTGGCGATGATGCGGGGTACGACAATCAATTTGATGGACAGGTAAGCTTAGAGGCATATTAATTGTATGTCTTTTTTTTGTACTGCTTATGCGTGTTCTTATAAATATCCAATCAAGATGGTGGGGTAATCGTAGGGGGTCTATATCTAGGAGCTGGAGCCGACCTCTTCAGTTTAGTATGTGGTCGTGATGTTGGTTGCTATTTCCTGACTAAAAATACAATAGACCGTTCGCTGCTATCGGGCTGCGTTGGAATGTTGCTAGCATAATTATGGAAGCAATCAACACATTGGCCCGAAAACGCTTCATATATTCCTGACAGCGTCACGGCCGTATGTTTATAAAAAAAGTGGCCTAGGCTTATTGCCCAGCACGACTGTCTGTGGTGTAAAACATGTTGTTAGGCACCTGTCCTGATTGCACTTGCAGTTACTACAAGTAGCTATAACGTCCCTTTCATACTTAAATTTGTGTGTAGTGGTACTACTTCTATGCATTATGGGGTTTAATTGATATTTTCTCTCATTTCTCTTTTTCAGTGTTACAAGTGCCAGAGTAAGATGACAGGAGCAAACTAACGAGAACCTCCAGAAATTAATAAAAGTGACACCGAGTTGAATTGTATGCCTGTAGCCTTCCTGGATATAGTTTACAATAGATCTCTCTCTCTCTCTCTCTCTCTCTCTCTCTCTCTCTCTCTCCCTCTCTCTCTCTCTCTCTCTCTAATATAATATCCTGAAGAGTTTGAACAGCCTACAACATCGAGCTGCAAAACTTATTCTCCAAGACCCTTCTCTAACCACCGATCAAAAGAGTTAAAAAATAGGAATATTACCACTGAGCCAACAGCTCTTGTTCAACAAATATGTGTTTTTGTTTAAAACGTTAACCATTGGCGGACCCATATACTTAAAATCTCTCTCTCTCTCTCTCTCTCTCTCTCTCTCTCTCTCTCTCTCTCTCTCTCTCTCTCTCTGTGTCACATTTGCGACAGCTTTTGAGGTGTGAATGTTAGCTTGTGTATTTGTGAAGTGGAAAGTGGGAGGGAGGGGGGTGGGAATAGGGAAAGTGTATCGGAGGGGAGGGTGGCGAGTATGTGTATTTGAGTGCATTAATATTCTTAACGATTTCTTTAATTCTTAATTCTTACCGTTGTTAAGGTTTGTGTTAGTTTCAAAACAATGTGATGTTATTTATTTGGTTTGTTCTGATTAAAAAAAATTAAATACTGGGTGTAAGACAAGTCCATAGGACCTAAAGCTATTATCCTATTAAAGGTTTCGACTTCGACTTCTCTAATACAGAGAGAGAGAGAGAGAGAGAGAGAGAGAGAGAGAGAGAGAGAGAGAGAGATTTTCAGATTTCAGATTTTAATGCATATCACGGCCTTGGGCCCATATGCATACCAAGGAACAGAGGGGAAGGGAGGTCATTCCTTCACCAACTCTCGAGCAATGGTATTTTCTCAATACAACAAATTCAAAATAGAATTCAAGCTACGTCAACACCAAACTGGAGAAAAATTCTTGTAAACATAATATAGTGTAGGATACAAAAGGATTAAGCTATAATAATTTGAAAAAAACACACACACACACACACACAAAACACGTAAATAATACATATATAAATGACAATAATTATTACATGATCCCATAAAAACATTGATAACGATAACAACTGTATGATACAATAGGGAAAAAACCAAACAAGTGATGTTATTAATAACTGTATGAAAATGATTTGTTACATGTTTCAGTCTTTATTTGCCATATATTATTTAGGGATTGACGTCTGTAGAATATATGAAAGTATTATATAGAAGAAGGCAAATTATTGATAGTTAATCAGCATTCGTTACATAATAGAGGTTCATTAAATCAATGTTTGGTCGACAAGTTTCTTCCTTCTTCCTACAGCATAATGGATGTATTTGCTAAGAGAACGATATCTGTCAGAGTCATAATTTAGAAGCAATTGTGTAACAGACATGAGGTTCTTTATGAATCTGCTGCGTAGATCGTTGTACAATGGACAAACAAAAACAAAATGATGTTCATCTTCCAGTTGACTCTTACAGTAATCACACATTTTATTTTATACATTTTCACGATACCGGTGCATATTGTTGTTAATCGGTAGAACTCCAAATCTAAACTGTGTTAAAGCTACGCGAAAACAATAAATATCAATATCTATAATGTACGACTCTTGGTTACATTCTGTTTTAAATGAACGAAACAATGCATATCTGTCTTTCTCATTGATTACTGCTTCCCATTCTTGTCTAAACATATCTTGTAATCTATCCTTAAACATTCTGAGAAAGGCATTTACGTTACCAACTCCCTGTTGCAACCATTTTATTTATTTATTTAATCGTTATTATATAGCGCTTTTCCAGCTCAAGAGCTGCTCAAAGCGCTGGCCGATACAGGATCTAACTCAAGGCGCCCGAGACGCCCACCCGCAGCCTTTGGGCGCATGGTCTGACGCCCGGACAACTGAGCACAATCCTGGGCAGCCAGGGATGGGGGAGAAGGACCTAGGTGCATGCTGGGTGTTTTCTTGTCACCGGCACTCACCCGTCTAGGACATGAGCGTCAGGATCTTTAAAGTCCGTTATGATGGAATGTATGCGATACAGACTAGACCTCGGTTTATACTCTCATCCGAAGGAACCATACGAAATAAAACCCACTAGTTGACAAAATGTTACGAATATCAGAAGCCCATGTCTGTTTACCAGTTGTGTCCAAATTAACTAACATTTCATAAGCTTGCTTTGGTAATCTGTCTTGACCCATTTCTAAAAGTCTAAGCCAATATCTAAGGCTACTGATACAGGAGTTAATGTATAATGGGAATCGACCAAGTTCGCTGTAAACCATTTTGTTTGGAGTGCGAGATGGAACTCCTAGATAATGTTTACAAGCCATAAGATGGACTTGGAGAGAGAGAGAGAGAGAGAGAGAGAGAGAGAGAGAGAGAGAGAGAGAGAGAGAGAGAGAGAGAGAGAGAGAGAGAGAGAGAGAGAGAGAGAGAGAGAGAGAGAGAGAGAGAGAGAGAGAGAGAGAGAGAAAAATGACCGAAACTGCGGCACTTTTTTTTAAAAACGTTCGTTTACGTTTTCACTATGGGTAGTTTTCTTCACACGACGTACTGATTGGAATATTCTGGACTTTGTGTGATATGGGTAGGCCTAGTTTCATTCACACGACGGGTAAATAAGATGCAGAATAGTGATGTACAGCGAAGGTTCAAAATGTATGCATACAGATATATACACATGGCATGTGTAATTGCTTCGATGTAGTCTAACCTACATAGGCCACAGGATTTGTTACAAGTATAATTATATATAGTAGCCATTGTAAGTGTGCATGCACATGTGTAAATGCTTGAGTGGGTTTGAGCCTGTATGTGTATTCATATTCCTTCCTTTCCTTTTCCGGTTACAATCCTAAGGAGGGCGTATCCGGCTTGTTATTAATTCCCATTTGGATCTCTCTCTCTCTCTCTCTCTCTCTCTCTCTCTCTCTCTCTCTTTTTTTTTTTTTTTTCTCTCTCTCTCTCTCTCCCTCCCTCTCTCTCTCTCTCTCCTCTCTCTTTCTTTATTTCTCTCTCTTTCTCTCTTTCTCTCTGTGTGTGTCTCTCTCTGTCTCTCTCTCGCTCTCTCTCGTGTAACATTCTAAACATATCTTGTAATCTATCCTTAAACATTCTGAGAAAGGCATTTACGTTACCAACTCCCTGTTGCAACCATTTTATTTATTTATTTAATCGTTATTATATAGCGCTTTTCCAGCTCAAGAGCTGCTCAAAGCGCTGGCCGATACAGGATCTAACTCAAGGCGCCCGAGACGCCCACCCGCAGTAAACCATTTTGTTTGGAGTGCGAGATGGAACTCCTAGATAATGTTTACAAGCCATAAGATGGACTTGGAGAGAGAGAGAGAGAGAGAGAGAGAGAGAGAGAGAGAGAGAGAGAGAGAGAGAGAGAGAGAGAGAGAGAGAGAGAGAGAGAGAGAGAGAGAGAGAGAGAGAGAGAGAGAGAGAGAAAAATGACCGAAACTGCGGCACTTTTTTTTAAAAACGTTCGTTTACGTTTTCACTATGGGTAGTTTTCTTCACACGACGTACTGATTGGAATATTCTGGACTTTGTGTGATATGGGTAGGCCTAGTTTCATTCACACGACGGGTAAATAAGATGCAGAATAGTGATGTACAGCGACAGTTTCGGTCATTTACAGCGACAGTTTCGGTCATTTTTTTCTCTCTCTCTCTCTCTCTCTCTCTCTCTCTCTCTCTCTCTCTCTCTCTCTCTCTCTCTCTCTCTCTCTCTCTCTCTCTCTCTCTCTCTCTCTCTCTCTCTCCAAGTCCATCTTATGGCTTGTAAACATACTCTCGTACTCCTTATTCGGACTGCAACAACTTGTGCAGCAGCCCACGAGAGTGACTCCCTCGTCGTCTACTCTCATAGACCACATCTATGTAAACAATAGTAATACGTTAAAGGTGTCTAATGTACGTCTTTCTGGTGTCAGTATTAGTGACCATTGCCCAGTTCTTTGTACATTGTCATGGATACCACCTAAACGTGTCAAAGGCGAGCACACTACAATTGAGTATCGATCACTTAAAAACTTTGATCAGAATGCGTTTCTTTTTGACTTGGATCAGGTAGACTTCGCTAATGTGTATAGCAGCATCGACCCGAACAGTGCCTTAGCTTCGTGGTATGATACTTTTGTGCCTATTGTTAATAAACATGCCCCCATTCGAAGGAGGAGAGTCAAGCATAAAACGTTACCGAGCTGGCTGACCGCCGACATTATGGAGGCTATGAAGATAAGAGACCAACTCAAGAGGGATAAAAAAATTGATCAATATAAAATTCAAAGAAACAAAATTAGTGTCATGGTAAAAAACTCAAAACGTCAGTATTTTGGACAAATGATTAAAAATAATTGCGACACGGCCCACTTGTGGCGTGCCATGAATGAGATCACTAATAAGAAGCGTAGTCAGTCCGTGCCCCCTACCAACATTTCACCTGATACGCTAAATGACCACTTTCTGTCCACTGCATCCCTCCTCCACCAACAATCTAATCCCTCTGCAACGCAAGACCCCAAGTATCCTAACCCCCTTCTGACGTCGTTCTGCAATGACCGGTTACGATCTAAGGACGAGTGTATCGTACCTGAAATAGCGGTTCATGAAGTAGGCAAGTACATCTCTAGTCTAAAAAACAAGAAGTCGGTTGGTATAGATACGATTAGTACGCTTTTATTAAAACTGTCGCTTCCCTACATTGTCGAATCGCTAACATTTTTGTATAATTTATGCATTAAAACTTGTACTTTCCCCGACGGCTGGAAATGTGCCAAAGTAATCCCTATACCTAAAACGGTAGGTTCCTATGACATAAACAACTTTCGCCCTATTTCTATCTTGTCTGTTCTTTCTAAGCCATTGGAAAAACATATTCATAACCATGTTGTACATTACATGGAGAACCATAATCTTTTCTACCAGTTTCAGTCTGGATTCCGGAAACACCATTCATGTTCTACAGCTCTTACTCGTATGTGTGGTTCCTGGTTGTCCGCTATCAATGACTTTAAGATTGTTGGAGCAGTTTTTCTTGACATAAAAAAGGCATTTGAAACGGTTGATCATGATCTTCTTATCAGCAAAATAAAACAATACACCCGTTGTGACGCTACCACTAACTTACTAGCATCTTTTGTTAAAAACAGGACCCAGAAACTTTACATCAATGGTCAACACTCACGCGAAGGACACCTAAGCTGCGGAGTGCCCCAAGGTTCCATCCTTGGGCCCCTTTTCTTCAGTATTTTTATAAACGATATGCCGTTGCATATTACCACTAAAAACGTGTCATGTGAGTTGTTCGCCGATGACAGCTCTCTGCACACATCTGCACGTACAACAGATCAGTTGAAATCAGATCTCCAACTCGGAATAAATGACGTATTTCAATGGTCTGCTCGCAATAAGCTAGTTCTACATCCCCAAAAATCAAAAAGCATGGTAATAACCTCCAGACAAAAACATCAGAGAGCCCCGCTTCTTCTCGACCTTAAGCTAGATTCGGACCGAATAGAACAAGTAACATCGCACGAAGTGTTAGGAGTCACAATTGACCAGGACCTTCGCTGGAATAGTCACATAGCTAACACCTGTAGGAAACTGTCTACGAATCTACATCTTCTGTCGAAATTAAAGCCATTTGTGGAAACTGAGGGGCGTAAAATGTTCTTTATGGCGCACTGTCTTTCAAAAATAAATTATGCTTCCACTGTTTGGTGTGGTGCAAGTGACAATCTGCTAAGAAAGCTGCAATCCTTACACAGAAGGGGCGCAAAACTAATCATCAGCAACCCTCACTTCACTACTTCGGAAAAACTTGAAGCCGCAGGCATTCTTCCCCTTCAGCAGCAATTCGGTTACAACATTTTAATGCTTATGTTCAAGGTACTAAACGAGCTTGCTCCAACTTACTTGCGTGATTTATTACGCAAAGCGCCAGAGCGATATGGTTCTCAGAGATTTCTCTTGCCCACGGCACGCATAGACCTGTATAAAACTAGCTTTGGTTTTGTAGGGCCTTCTATGTGGAACTCTCTTCCCTCGAATGTCAAATCCAGTAAAACTGCTAGTTCTTTTAAATCCTCAGTAAAGGAACACTTAAACTGTTCGCAATCGAATGGTTCTGCATAAGATTTTCTAACCTCAGTTGCTGACTAATGTACATAATTATATGTGATGTATTGACCATGTTGCCTAGTGTATTGGTTCAATGTTTTTTGTGTGTTTTATAGATATATATATATTCCTTGCTTGTGTAATTGATTATGACTATAGCTTCTGTTCTATTTTCTCTTTGCATAATTGTTATATATATTCTATAATTTTTAACTGTTTATCGATGTCGTTTGCAGAATGCGTGTGGATGTGTAAGAATGCAAAGGACACGTTGGAAGACTATGCCTCGGCCTAAAATGTTAATCCTTTGGGTAAATAAAATGTTCTGAGTCTGAGTCTGAGTCTGAGTCTCTCTCTCGCTTTGTATGTTTGTGTGTGCTTGTAATAATTAACAGCTTAATGTATATTCAACGCAGATTATTCGAATGTGTCTTTTTCATGTTTCGGTTCGAAAAAAAGAAAGAAAGAAAAGTGCTCTTTTTAATCAATTTGTAAAGAATTACAACCTCGTGAAGTGATAGCCTACTGGAAGTGAAACATTTAACTCTCTCTCTCTCTCTCTCTCTCTCTCTCTCTATCTCTCTCTCTCTCTCTCTCTCTCTCTCTCTCTCTCTGTCTAAGAACGCATGTACGGATTACAACTTAAATTGTCGCAGGGTTGGGAAAGCATACGATATATAATCTTTCTAGACTAGCTAAGGTTATTCCCCTTCCTAAATCAAAAGTCAGTTGTGATTTTCATAACTATCGGCCAACATCTCTGCTGTCTACATTTTTAAAGATACTAGAGCAACACATTCACACTCACCTAACAAATTATGTTGAGGATCTTGATCTTTTTCTTTTTTTTTTTTTTTTTTTTTTTTTTTTTTTCTTTTTTTTTTTTATTATTTTTTTTTTTAATTCTTTCAACATATCACATAAATAGAAAAAAAAATACAATCACAACATTTATACTACATGACATTACTTAGTAATTAACTTACATACCACACACACACACACACACACACACACACACACACCCACACACTCATACACACTCATACACTGAGGTTCTTCCCTTTTTTCATTTCCGTGGAATATTTTATAAATTCAATATTAAATGATCAGAAACTGACTAAACAATCACATCTGTATCACCCACAAAAAAAACCCAGTGCTCCCACAAATCATTGAATTTGTTTAATTCAAACCTGTTACGTGCATTATGTTTTTCTACTTCGTACTTCATTTTTAAATATCTCCTGAATGCATACAATTGTGGCAGTACCTTATCAAATTTACATTTATAAATAAAATACTTTGCCACCAAAATGACATATTGGAAGGTCTTTGATACTGTACGGTCATGAGAATATCCAAGAAGGACATGAACTTCAGAAAAATCAAATGCCTCATTTACCAAACCACTATCAAGTAATACATCACGCAGGTTACTCCAAAATCGTCTCACAAACCTGCACTGAAAAAACAAGTGTTGAATATTTTCACGCGCTTCTTCACAAAAGCTACAGCATTCATCAGGTGCAATACCCATGTATTGAAAAACAACGTTAGTACCAATTATACGATGAACCAACCTTATCTGAAACCATTTTAATTTAACTTCTTTTATCGCTTTTATTTCATACAGAATGTTTTTCCAGTTCAGTTCGCACTTAAGTTTTTCTTCCCATGTTTTACAAAAATTTGGTGTTACATCATCCGACATTAAAAGATTATAATACAGTCGAGCGCCCTTTTGGACAGAAAATAACGTTTTAATAATCAATGTATCACCCATGGCCATATCATTCACAAGCAGTATATCGCTCTTTCTAGCGTATTCCTTAACTGCATTTATACAACCACAATAAGTTAGAAAGTGGCCTCGGACATTATACTTTCTTACAAATTCATTGAAAGACAAGAAACTGCCATTAGGATCTTGATCTTTTTCGTTCTCTACAATCTGGTTTACCTAGTCACAACTCTTGCTCCAATGGACTAGCTCTTTTAACTAGCAAAAACATTTCTGCTATGATATACCTCTACATTTTCAGGAGCTATTTTTTTCTAAGACTTTCCAAAGCGTTTGATCTCGGTAATCACTACATACAGTTCCAAAAGAGTGAAATGTAGCCTATTTCAAGGACTCTGTTTCTTTGTGTGTTTTTTTTGCATGTATATCTTAGTCACGTAGACTATATTAAGAATGAGGTTCCTCAGGGATCTGTTTTAGGTCCTGTTGTATTTTTAATTTATATTATCGACTTATATTTACATCTCTCAGATAATTCTGTTAAGTGTCATATATTAGTCGATAATACAACATTACAAAATCTGGGCAGTAACATAGCTGAAATTCAGCAATCTCTACAAGGTGCCCTTAACAGTTTGGCTGACTGGTGCAGTTTAAACCACATGTCACTGAATCCAGCTAAATCAAAAGCTATGTTAATAACAACTGGACAAAAGCATCAGCGGGCTCCGCTCTCTCTTGATTTAGTAGTGAATGGAAAATAAATCTCAAACAGAGTGAAAGTCATAAACTTTTAGGCGTAATCATAGATAACAAATTCAGTTGGCATTCACATATTGAAAGTCTTTGTAAAACTCTCTCAACAAAATTATTTATGTTGTCTAAGCTTCAATCTATCACAACTGCATGAAAATGTTGTTTTTATAAGGCTCATATCAAATCTCAGATTGAATATGCATCAACAAAAGGGGTCGGCTGCAGTGATGCCTTGTTAAAAAAATAATGCTAATCACCGCAGAGCTGCAAAATTAGTTATCCCCAACGCTTCCATTACAGCCGATTCAAAATTAAAATTAGCTGGCATACTTCCTCTTAACAAACACGTGCTTTAATATCCAAAAGATATATTTTTTAAAAGCTCCTGCTTATTTAAAAGTACTTTTTAGCAAATCATCATCTCGTTATTCATCTTTCCGACAAAATTTCACATTTCCAAGACCACGCTTAGACATGTTTAAAACATCTCTGTCCTATTCTAGTCCATGTGTGTGGAATCCTATATCACAAGAGGTCAAGACAAGTTAATTATTAACATCTTTTGAAACAAGACTCCATAAATATTTAAGATCCCTTTGTTACTAGTATTTAATATTTAAAATTTATTCATGCATTTTCTATAAATAGTCCGACATCATCCTTAGATCCAACAGTTATTAATTACAGAAAATCAGAAGAACACAAAGAAGAATACAATGTTCCTAATAATACTCATTTTTTGTAAAATTAAGCTATAACTTTAAATGAATTATTGAATACATTAAAGTCTTTTTTCTAACAATAGAACTGCAGTTGGCGCCGATGGTTTATCTTATCAAATGTTGGTTCATTGGCCTTTAAATGGGAAAACGATATTACTTCCATTTTACCAAAACATTTGGCGAAATGAAAATGATCCTTCACTCTGGACAAAGTCAGGGGTAGTACCTATTCTAAAAGAAAACAGGCCAAGATCTTGTGTACTTTGTTATAGACCGATTTCATTAACTTCTCATGTTAGTAAGGTAATGGAGAATATAATACATAAGCGTTTATTTCACTACTGCGAAAACAACAACATAATACCAATTACTCAAGCTGGATTTAGAAAATGTAGGAATATGTGTGACCATCTTGTTAAATTAACAAATCAAATATACAAGCACATTGCAAGAAGAAAGAGTATTTTAGCAACTTTTATGTTAAAAGAACATGATAGTGTTTGGACGTCTCGTGCATTATTGAAATTAAAAAAAAAACAATAACAGGGTATATGTTTCAGTTCATAAACAAATTTTTATCAAATAGATTTATATGTACCAGAATACGTAAGGCTTATTCATACTATAAAAAGGTAGGTTTGAGGATTCCGCATTATTTAATATGCTAATTCATGAATTGCCCAAAGCATTATCAAATCATACAAATGTTGTACAACATATAGGTGATATTAAAACATCTTTAAGTAAACACATACACACAATAACTGTAAATTGCATCCAAAAATGATATCAGAATGAATTAAATTTACTATCTAAGTATATGAAAGAAAATGGACTAGAACTATCAGGAGAAAAAGACGTATTTAATGCTATCTAATAATGGTCACAATCAAATATGGCTATCAAAATTAGAATTGGGTGGTATTAAATCACAATATAAAATGTATTACGTTTTTAGGAGTATATTTGACTTCAAAAACTAAATTGGCGAACTAGCATTGAATTTAATTAGAAAAGCAAGAAAACTACTTAGTCTTCTGAAAATTTTAAGGGCATACTCATGGGAAAATAGTACACAAACATTGCTTCATTTAACTATTTCTCTTATTAGATCTATATAAGTATATGGTCAAGAAGTTTATGTTGCTGCTTCAAACACACAAATCAAGAAACTTCAAAGTTTAGATTGCAGAGCAGTAACATTAGCTCTTGGGATTCCAGTAAGTACAAAAACAATAAGTTATAAAGAAGCAGGAATATTATCTTTAAATGAACAAAGACAGCTGTGCTGCTCCAAATATGTCACTCGAAGTTTATATATTCAAAAGTGATTAAAGGTTAAAATATTAATGTTCTTTTAAATGAAGTAAGAGAACACTTATAACAAAAATATCCATTTCATCTAACATTATTTATAGATGGGTCAGTACTTAAGTCATTTGACAGCGGAGCAGGATTTGTTATACCACATCTAAAAGTAGAAAAATCTTACTACATTGGAAAAGGATTTTCAAATTTTATTTGTGAATTATATGCTATTAATATTTTAATGGCAATTTATTACCTTGTTGAGACATCTATTGATTTATTTAACATATTAGTTTGTGTTGATTCAAAATCAGTTCTACAGTCTTTACAAAATTGGGAGACTATTACTAGATCAGATGTAAATTTGAGATTAGATACTTAATACATGATATTATTAGCTGGGGGGTCCGTGTTGAGTTTTGTTGGGTTCCATCTCATTTTGGATTGTACTAGAATGGACAGTCAGACAAACTTGCAAAAAGAAGAGCAACAAAGGTCATATCGATAAACAATTCTGACCTTAAATTATCTAGTCACGAACTCATTTCATTAGTAGAAAGACATTTTCACAAAGTAGTAAATAAGCAAAATTTTATGTTCTCAAGAAATATTTCAAGAGTAATACACGAAATGCGCTTGGATTCGTGGATTACAAGTATGTAAAAGGCATTATTTGTACATGCCAGCAACAAATTAATATAAATCATTTATTATTTGAGTGTACATCATTGTTACCATCATACACAGAAAAAGATGTAATGCTAAAAATACTGATGAAATTATTAATATATTGTACAAAAGGAACATAATAGGAAACAATAGTTAGCATTATCCTTAGTACCGTTTCAAGAAATTGGGTGTTTTTTTAATGTATAGTGTGTTATATATAAATATATATAAATTGTGTGTGTGTGTGCGTGTGTGTGTGTGTGCGCACGCGCATTTGATTATGTGTTTGTGATTTCGTTAATGTCTAAATTCATTGAACAAAATAATAGATTTTAAATAAATAAAAAAACTGAACTGAACTGATTTAAGATGATTGTATATATCTTTGTTCTTCCCTACCCTGCGACAATTTAAGTTACTGATAATGTGTGAATTCATATGTGAGTGTGTTTGTGTATGTGTGTGTGCTCGCGTGTGTGCGGATGGAGGGGGGGATGGGGAGGCGGAGAAGGGTGGGAGTATGTGTATTAAAATGCGCATTACTATGCTTAGTGATTTTTTTAAACTGTAGTTAAGGTATATGTTAGTTTCAAATTATTTTATGTTAATTATTTTCTTTGTTCTGAATTGTTTATTAAGGAATAGCTGTAAGACAGGTCCATAAGACCTAATGCTATTGTCCTATTAAAGAGTGCGACTTCAACTGCCCTCTCTCTCTCTCTCTCTCTCTCTCTCTCTCTCTCTCTCTCTCTCTCTCTCTCTCTCTCTCTCTCTCTCTCTCTCTCTCTCTCTCTCTTGATCACCTACATATTTCATGACTTGCCCAAACAGCTTCTAAATTCAACCTACTGCAATAACTGACGAAAATAGTTTAACCTGTTCTGGTCAATAAATTTTACATCAAATACTTATTTTAGAGATACGAAAGATAGGCCTACAACAAATGCAAACACACAATTCGGCCACTAACCGCTGACTACAGCTGCAACAATCTTCAGCTATAACAAGGGTATAAAAAATTGCCCAGTACTTATAGGTATTATTATATATACCGGCCTATTGAATTGTACCAATTTACATTCATATATATAAATTGGTACAATTTAATAGGCCGATTTCTTCTAAAGGACCCTGAACTTGGCCCAGGGGTTAAATCAAAGAGCTTAATAAGCTCTTTAGTTAAATGTAACCAGATCATGCATACTAAATCAAAGAACAGGTTGGTAAATATTAGCCGCTTTGTCGGAGTTATGATGTTACTATTTAAGTAATGTATCCCGTAACTCGAAAGTCGCTGGGGCACCATAGATGATCGTTTAACCAGGGTACTCCATCTTTCTGTACTCAGCAACCCTCATAGCTTCGTTCAGTGTCAAAATAGTCCATTCCCGAATGTTGTCCTCTCAAATCTTTTTCTGTCTCCATCTTCTTCTTCCTCCTTGCACCGTGCCTTGCAGGATAGCCTTTGCAAGGCCTGATGATCTGTTGACGTGGCCATACAATCGGAGTTTCCGTTTCTTCACTACTGTGAGCATGTCATCATGTTGTTCAATGGTCTGTCGGACTTCGTCATTGGTGATGTGCTGGGTATAGGAAATGCCCAGAAGTTTCCTGTAGCACCTCATCTCCATGCTTTGTATTCTTCGTTGTAGGTCTGCTGTGAGGGTCCATGTTTCGCAAGCGTATAGAAAGATGAGATGACAAGGGAACGCAGTAGCCTTTCCTTTGAATGTAGACTGATGATCCTGTCTTTCCAAATGAGCTTCAACCTTGTCATGGCAGCAGTTGTTTGTGCGATCTGGAGAGGACTTCTTGTCGGGACCAATTGTCTGATGCCACTTATTTCCATTCCAAACGCTCTAGAGGTGATGTCAAACTGTTCAAGTTCTTGTTCCTCTCCAGCCAATCCATTAATGTCATACGCAAAAGGGAGGTTGGAGATTGCTCTACCCCCTATGCTGGCTGTGCTTTCATGATCTGCAAGGGCATCTGACATGATGCGCTCTATGCTGATGTTGAAGAGTGTTGGAGTGAGTAGGCATCCTTGACGCACACCTATTGTTGTTCTGAACCAGTTCCCGATGACGCTGCTGTGGAGAAGTGCATTGATAGCCTGTGTCATACAGGCTTTTGATGACTTCAATAATGTTAGGTCTGATGTTGTACACTCTCATTGTTGCCAACAGAGTTACAGTGCCAGACTCGG